>BSBK01001086.1:5077500-5100055 GCA_027943335.1 Chamaecyparis obtusa | reverse complement strand
ATTGAATATTAAAATTAAATGGTTTCCTACCTGAGCTATAATGCTTGTCCAAGGTCAGATAACTCAGAAGATTGTAAGGACACCAGATTAAGATCAATGGCCTCATCCATAAGAAAATATAAGAATGCACTGTGAAATCATGAGGTAATAGGTGTTTGTTGTAGTGGAGCATGTGTATGCTATGGATGTACTGTAAGATCATCCACACTCTATCGTGGAGCTGTAGGATGTATCTATATGTCATCTTGTCTGGAGGTACTTGCCTGTACATCTCCTTGTCCCTGACTACTTCCTCTAGAGGATCTACTATTTCCTCCTCCAATGAAAGTAGGAATATCATGTGGCTCAATCCCATGCAACATAGAAATCCTTTGGTAAGCTTCTAGGAGATCACTCACTAAAATAGAGCTCATGTCACATAGACAATCCTCTAGTAATCATGTTATCTCATATGGAGTAGGAAGATCCAATCTGATGTAAGGATCATAAAATGGACTAGAAGGTAATACCCCTGTGATCATCCATGATCTAAGCATGTACTTGTAATCACCTAAAATTGGGCTAATAGAACCCAAGGCCCTATTTGCCCTAATTTGGAATAAAACCCTAGTTATGTTAATTTGATCCTTGATTATTGACATAATTCCTTAAAATTGATAAAATCACTAAAATCTCCTAATTCAAGCATTTATCATCAAATTATTAAGAAAAGTCAATTTAATTACCTGTATGTCTAGTTAAATAAATCAATCCCATTAAATTCATGGCTAGACTAATTAATTAAAATAAATGAATAAATCCCTCTCAAAATGACATGTCACCTTTAAGGAGACAACAAACACACTTTGAACCAATGAGAGGTAATCACATGGATCAAGCTTGGAAGCATCTCAATCACTCCTCATGGATGCATCCTAACCATTCAAAATCTCAAGATTCTAGAAAAGATAAATTTTCAAATCTCAAACAAGGTTGAAGAAGTTAATTTTGAATTCATACATGCATGATGTTACTTTGATTTTATATGCTCATAGCTAATTAGAAAATACTTCATTTTGGATAATTTTAATGAACTCATGAATCAATGGCTAATTGGATGAATCTAGTTACTTTCATTGCATTGTTTTCTCATTTCTATTGAATCTCTCATACTAGCATTGCATTGTCACTATTTAGGATTAAATCTGAGAGAAAATCTTAAGTCCTTTTCATACTTGTGCTAGTTAGAGAGTAATAGGATACTTTCAATTGTTACTTTCTTTCCTTATTTAATCTTTCTAACAATTGATATAATGTCCTATTGAAGTGTTTTGTTGTAGATTTGTAGGTCAATAATTCACACCCACATTTCTAGCACCCACCATGGGGCCAAGCCTTGAATTTCTTCATTTTTCTACTAATTTTTTTTGTTTTTTATTCTGCCAGGGATTGCATTAAGGGCTTTGGATCACATCTAGGATGAACATTCACATCCCATATTTCCTAGATCACATCTAGGATTTCTTAGATCACATTTGGTCTGGTATCACATATGTTTAAATTTAGGATCGCATCTTGGGTCCTTTGTCACATTTGCATGATTGGGTCACATTTAGGAAAGGGTGTCACATTGAGTCAAATTCAGGATCACATCTAGGGTTATTTTCTTGATTTTTGGATTTTCTAACCTCTAATGGATTGATCTGATGTTTTTCGTGACTTTTAAATAGCCTAATAGTGGTTTACAAGATGAAATGGCAGAGAATTCATTATGTCAAACTACTAATGAGTGTATACAAGTTTCCTAAAGGAATCAACAAGACTTCATGCTTTGATTTTTAGCACCTTAATATAATTTGATTTCATCTTGAAAATTAATCAAAGGATTATGCTCTTTTCCCTTGAGGAAAATTAGAAACTCAAAAGTTAGTTTATATTTTGAGATCAAATTGGAGTAATTTGGTTAAATTTGCATGATGTGTCTTGGAGAGATAGTTTGAGATAGGAGATTATGCTCTTCTCCTTCATGGAGAATCATAAATCTAGACCTCTAAGCTATTAATCCCTTTCCTTTTATTGCATACCTTTAGATGGCCTACCAGTTGAGGAAAAAAGCTCCTGGGAATGACCCAAGTGGGGGACAAGTCTTAAGATGACTCTTCCACCCCACTATAAAATTTGACACTTCCTTGAGGTGAAAGCCTCAGAAGACATGATTTAATTTGGCCTTGAAATTTTAAATATATTTTTCGAAGGACATGCTTGAGATTTGTATAGAGCGGAGCCACTTGAGTCTTCCTTGTGAGACTACATAATCTTGAGTACTCATAGGGCTATAGGCATCAATCCTAATTGTGGGACTATGGGAGGTGGTTATGAATGGATGCCTTTAATAAAATCCTTAAGTTAGATGCTACCCAAATCACCCCTGAAAGGTTGTTATCACTTGTGCGAGGAAAATAGTAATTTCCCCAAGAAATTCACCAGGTCGGGCCCTCATTGACATTACTACTCAGCTAATATGGGCTCCAATATCCATTGTGTGTTATTGGGTTGCCATATTCTGAGGAGTCTTTGTGTGTTCCTAAGTTAGTGAACAAGTTGTATCAATCTCTACCTAGCATAAGGAAGGTTAGGTGTGTTTACATAATATGACTACTTGTTGTGTTTTAATTAGAAATATTAGATAAATCCCCCAAAATGAACAAACACAAAATATTTTCAAGCACCTACAAGTCACTGGAATATGATAGAAAAGACCCATTTTAAAAAAAATCGCTAAAACTTGCATCAGACTATCTGTCATAAATCACATCTACCATCTTGAATTGCATCCCATATTTTGTGTCGTATCTAGTCCATCTTGAGTCACATCTGGTGTCTACCATATTTCTTGGATTGCATCTGGTAACCACAACATTTCTTGAGTCACATCCTGCATTTCCTAGGTCACATCAAGGGCCAAAAGTTTGGTAGTCACTTGTAAAGTGTCACATCTGGGACATAGAGAATTTATGTAACTATCAGAACCAAAAATTTTACATTTCTAGATACCCATTTTGGCCATTAGTAAGATTCTTCTATCGAAACACATCCATCTAAAATCTTGAGAGAGTCATTTTTTAGAACATCTTGTCACCTTCAATGGTTTAAACTGCATTTGTCCAAAACTATGGATTCACCTTATCCTATCAGCTAAGATCAAGTTCCCAGCTCATAAACAGGGTACTCTAACACCCTTTGATGCCAGAGCTTTCAAAAACAATCACCAACATATTTGCATTTTGGTTTCCAAATCATAAATAGGCCACTCTAATACCCTTTGATGTTGGATCCATAAGACATATTCAAACCCACTTTTGCATCTTTGGACTCACAATCTATCATTTTAAAACATTCAAACCCACTTAAATACAAGACACTCTAAAATTTCTTAATCCAAGATTTCATGGTTAACACAAGACACAAATCTTATCATTTGTAAAAGAACCTATTCTCAAATGAAGTACCATTTCTCACATTTGAAAGAGGAGAAACTTCAAGAGTTAATCCTCTATTTGGAACCATGCCTAGCACCACTTATACAATAACACCTGAAGTGAAAAACATGAATAACTAAGAAGAATTCCATTGGGATGAAAGATAGGATGAATAAGATAACCAAAACAATCAAGAAGAATCTCAACACCAAGAAGCACACTACGATTTAGATGATGAAGATCCTACTGAGAAAGAATACCAAAGAGATTTAAAAAGAAAATGATTTAATACGATCCTTGAGAAAAATTTGGAAGAAAAAAAGGAAAAATACTTCCTAGAACTCACCTCTCAAGGTGTGAAACTACCAAAGGACTATGATGTAAACCAACTTAAGCAAAAAGAAGATCTTAGTCCTATGTCTATTTTGACAAGACAACTACCTTCCATGCAAAATGAAATCAAAGAACTCAAGAAAGAAAAGGACAAACCAACAAAATAGTACTCTTTGGAACACATATGTCATTTCCCTTTTGACAAGGGACTAAAGATAATTCCACTTCCTAAAAATGACATAATTCTGAAATATGACAAGTACACTGGAAATTCCAACCCTCAAGTTCATGTGAGGGAATTTTGCACATCCAGTATGGAATTCATGCGTGAACAAACATATCTTATGAGATTATTTCCATGAATCTTAGGTGGACAAGCTATGGACTAGTTCTCAAAACTACCTATGGGAATTAAATCATTTGATGAACTAGTGCAAAGTTTTATACAATAATAATCCTATAATATCCAACACATAGTGACTTTTTTGGATTTGTGCAATACCAAATAGAAAATGAGAGACTCATTCTTGAATTTCCTATAAAGATGGAGGAAAATATTTGCATGATATGCACGACAGATACTTGAAAATGAAAAAATGGACATCTTCATTAACAACTTGGTTCCTGAAATGAATTTTCCTATACAATTACAAGGACTACCAAGTTTTGATAAGATGACAGACAATGCCATCAAGATTAAAGAGGTCTTGATCAAGAAAGGGGAAATCACTATCAACAAGGAAAATAAAGACAAGTACTATCCCACCAAAGATAAGTAAAAATACAGAAAAAAGAACAAGAATTCCATTAATGATGGAGTGGTGGATACTCTAATCCAAAACCTAAGTCAAATGTTTCCAATTTCATGACGAGTCTCCAAGTGAGAAAGAATTCAAATTCTATAGTTCCACCAATAGCTAATAAGAATTTCAATTAACCTCCTACTCGAATAGAGGCTTGGGTAGCAAGACCTAAGAGGATATTTACACCATTGGGAGATACATTGGAAGTAGTCTTGACAAAACTATTGGACAATAAAATCATTACAATTCCTGATTCCAAACCTTGGGAACCAGAAGTAAAACCCAAGTGGTGGAATGATAATGATTACTGTGATTTTCATCACAATAAAGGACATAAAACAAATAAATATATGAAATTAAGACATGTTATCCAAGATCTAATAGAAGAGGGAAAAGTTAAGGTAGATGGACATCATACAAATAATGATCATGAAGTGTTCCAAACTCCACTACCTAGCTATGAAAAAGGAGAATCTTCCAAGAGTAACAAGATTAACTATACATACACTGATAATGATAATGTAATCCATATTGTGGAACCATTCAAACCTTCCATCAATGTGATCACTCTAAAAGGTGTCCAAAGAAAAATTGAGTCTTCTAATGTTGTAACAAGAAATTAAGCTAAGTGCACTCTCAAAGGAGCTTTAACATTGAACACACTAGCTACAACAAAAACATCTAAAGAACTGGCATTACCTCCAAAGTTTAATCTAGTGGATCAGTTGTAGCATACCCCAACTCAAATATCTATTATAGAGCTATTAAAAATCTCTCCTATTCATAAGAAAGTTCTTGATCAAGCCTTTCTTCATACTAATGTGCCAAAAGATCTAGATGTGGATAGATTCAAAACTATGGTTGGTCATATGAATTCCCCACATTACCTATCTTTTTTTGAGGAAGATGACAAATAATTGAACTAGCCATTTAATAAACCATTACATCTAGAGGTCCTTATTCATAAACATTGTGTCAAGCATGTCTTGATAGATGGAGGTGTTGGTTTGAACATCTGCATGTACAACTTGGTAAAATAATTGGGATTTCCAGAACATACAATTGATCCTAGAATAAAGATAACAATTGACGTGGGGCAAGGATGGAGGATCCAATAATGGATGATCCAAACCTAGACCAAAAATTATAACAACAACAAGAATAGTAGAATACAAAAATATAAGGCTTCAAACCATAATTTCATTCAACATGCCTAGCTATGAGGCCTTCCAAGTTTTGACCTTATACAATGAAATTAAAAAGTATCTATAATATCTCACAAGATCCAAGTAACCACCAAATAGTTTAGATCTACAACAGGCAACCTCTGATAGGAACAACCAAGACATGATCTAAACTTGTGCTCTCAAGCCACCAAGTAACCTCTTGTTGTCCTAAGCCCTCAAGCCACTAGTTCTTCTACAAACTCCTAGATTCAAAAATCTTATTCTACTCCACCATCTACTAGTGATCTACCCTACTCCCCATTAAACAAGAACTACACATCTACTTAAATACTAGATCGCAAGCCACAGGTTGGCTTATTCAATCCCCAAACCCCAAGATAATTTACAAATAAAGGGAAGAACCCAAATCATAAGGATCACCCCTAAAAAAACACTACATGACATGCACCCACACACAAGGGTTGACATCAAACATAAGAACATCATCCAATGCTCCATCAAAAATCACAGATCATGAAACACCATCACAAGGCTAATACGCCCAATTTGATCACCCAGAATATGAAGAACATTTAGGTCTAGACCTAAATAAGAACATCTCGATCTCCAATGTGAAAAAACACTAAGAGGTGTGAGCATAGACATAGGTCCACATAGAGCCAAAAACCATGAGCCAAGACCACACAAGATAACTCCCAATGGTCATTGATCACATACACAATCTTCCAAATGGTCCAGGTAGGAAACACATAGAACTAGTCAGAGAAGATCATCCAAGATCTCCCAAACTATGCCACCTCAAGAGATGCAATGTTAGACATAGCCTCCACAAACATCTAGGGACAAACCCCTTTCATCACACATACCAGAGATGTTAGAAAGTAAATTCCACCAATATAATTAAGAGGGGGAGGTGAATCAATTATCAGATAATTATAACTTTTATCATCTTCAACAACATTAAACCATGTAAGCAATACAATTACCAACCATAGAAAGATATTCATACACAATTACACAATAACACAAGATATCTTGACTAGGGAACCTCTTGATCAAAGAGTAAACCCTGGTGGGAATGATGCCAAAAAAAGATGCACTAATATGAATATTCCTTGTGAAAGGATGGACTCTGTTAGGAGTCTTATGAAATAAATTTAGTACATATAAATCCCTGTTAAAAGATTCTAACCTTGTTAAGAGTTATGGAAGACAAAAGGACCCACTACCCAAACAACTTCAGGGTAAGATCACTAAAATCACTATCTAAATAATCTTTGCATTATTCAATAGAATAATATGTTACCTCTTCTCTAACTATGCCAAACCGCACTCACTATTACATCAGATCTCAATTTTAGATCTTTGTACTTCGCATGTCTTCCTTCACAATTTTGCTCTCATACTTTAGCTCTTTTCTTCACTTCATGGATACCGCATCACATCTCAACACTACAACAAGGAAAAAAATTCCTTCCTTTATACCACACTCAAATAATTACAAATGAGTCAGCACATAATTACATAATAAAATATTCCACATGCTACACCAAAATTACATAAAACTAATCACTTCCAAATACAATAAATCTTCACTCATGTGACTAATAAGTTTGCACTATCATCCACGTCACTATCAATGTGTCTCTAAACTCCTTTTAACTGCACAAAGCTAGATTCCATCCTGATTAGGAGATATCATCTAATTACCAAAAAATGCTACTCAGGAACACTGCCTGAATACTGCTTCCACCAAAATGATCATAACTTTCATGAATAAATGAATTACTATCTGCACTCTTAACCATAGACATATAACATATCAAATATTATATCCTTAATGTCACATAGCTCCAACTACAATATCCCACATGCGCTAATCAAAACACTGTCTGCTTCTCCACAAGTCTTTGATTAACACTGTGTTGACATCAATGACAATTATAGTCATGAATGCAACAAAAACTACTACAGAATGGGTGCCAAACACTTTAGCATTCATTCCTAACAATCTCCCCCATTGGCATTAATGGAAACATAGATGAAAAACATCCAATGTTCCAAAAATCCAATACTGCAACACTACTTCAAATCCTCTTCATCAATCAAATCTTGCTTCGTTATCCTATTCAGTTCTCACATATTGTTTTTCTCATATTGTTTTTCATGCATAATTCTCCCCCATTGACATCAATGATAGAAATTCCATCACTAAGTCAACAACAACTCAATGTCAAAAGATACTATTCAGAAAATACATTTACTAGAGTCCTCATGACTTATCTTAGATACACATACTCCCCCATAGAGGAAGTACCAACATCCAGTCCAGAAGAAAGATAGGGCTCATATATTACTGGATGGATGCAACCAACTGCATCATTACTCAAAAGTAGGCTGGGGCATAACCGCAAGCATACCTCTCAAATACTCAAATGTATCTTTAGGAAAAGGCTTTGTAAATATGTCTTCTATTTGTTCCTTTGTGCTTATGTACTCCAGTCTGACTTCTTTCTCAGCAACTTTCTCTCTTACAACATGATACTTGATCTCTATATGTTTTGTCTTAGAATGTAGTATAGGATTCTTAAACATACTGACTGTACTGATGTTGTCACAATTTATAAAAATAGGTTCAAAAAATTTAATTCCAATATCCTTCAGCATCTGCTTCATCCAAATTATCTAATTACAATTGTTTTCTACTGCTACATACTCTACTTCTGCTATGATTTGTGAAATACAATTCTACTTCTTGCTTAGCCAAGAAACTAATCTTCCTCCAAGGAAAAATGCTCCTCCACTGGTGCTTTTCTTATCATCAACACTGCCTCCCCAATGAGCATTTGTATATGCACATAGGGTAAAATCATCAAATTTTTCATACCACAATCCATAGTCCATTGTGCCTCTTAAATATCTTAGTATCCTCTTTACTACTGCATAATGTGATTCTCTAGGTTCAGCTTGAAATCTTGCTACAATTCCAACTGAATGTGCTATATCCGATCTTGTGTGTGTCAAATATTGTAATCCTCCAATCATGGATCTATATTTCTTCTGCTCAACTACTGGTGTTTCATCTATGCTACATAACTTATGTCCAGTTACCATAGGTGTTCCAACTGGTTTACAATCCTCCATTCCAAATCTTTTCAGCAAATCATTCGAGTACTTTGTTTGACTTGCAAAGATACCATCATTTTTTTGTGTTATCTGTAATCCCAAAAAGTATTTCATCTCACCAATCATACTCATTTCAAATTTAGTCTTCATTTCATCAGCAAATTTGTCACTAGCTTCATCTTCTCCTCCAAAAATAATGTCATCAACAAAAATAACAATAATCAACAAACCATTTTCAATTTATTTTGTGTACAGATTGCTATCAGCTATTCCTTTAGCAAATCCCAACTTTAACAAATACTTATCTAGTCTTGCATACCAAGTTCTAGGTGCTTGCTTTAGTCCATATAATGCTTTCTTTAGTTTACATACCATGTCTCCTTCTTGAGTCAAAGGAAAACCTTCAAGCTGCTCAATGTAGACTTCTTCTTCCAATTCTCCATTCAGAAATGTTGACTTCACATCCATCTGATACACTTTGAATTTCTTAATAGTTGCATAGACCAAAAACATTCTTATTGCTTCAATTCTTGCTACTGGTGTAAAATTTTCTTCATAGTCAATTCCTTCTTGATGTGAGTATCCCTTACATACCAATCTTGCTTTATTTCTTACAACTTCTCCTTGTTCATTCATCTTTTTTCTGAATACCCATTTAGTTCCAGTCACATTCTTATCTTTAGGTCTAGGGACCAATTCCCATGTCCTGTTCTTTTCTATCTGATCTAGTTCTTCTTTCATAACATTAATCCAATGTTCTTCTTCATAGGCTTCACTAGTAGATTTAGGTTCAATTTGAGAAATCAAACATAAATGTACCTTATTCTAAGTCAGACCTCCTCTATCCAAACTTCCAATAACTTTTTCAATAGGATGATGTCTTGATAAATACCTATTTAGTGTCATAGTCTCAGATCTTCCTTCAACTATAGATTCTTCTTTAGATTGCTCTCTGGTTTCTTCAGCATGACTTTCATTCAACAATTCACTGTCAGTTTCATAGAATAATTTAGTAGTTTTAGTGTTAGGCTTAGGATGAGCTTCTTCATCAGATTCATAATCAAGCATTCTTTCCTAAATTTTGAACTTTTAATCAACTTTAACATTTGCACTCTCAATAATAGTTTTAGTTCTCTTATTGTAACATCTATATGTTTTTCTCTTCAAAGAATATCCAAGAAAAATACCTTCATCACTTCTAGGATCAAACTTTCCAATATCATCATCTCTCTTTATATAACATTTGCTTCCCAAAATTCTAAAATACTTAACTGAGGGTGCATGTCCAAACCATACTTCATAAGGTGTCTTGTCTATGTCTGCTCTGATTTTTACTCTATTCATTGTCTATACTATTGTATTCACTACTTCTCTCCAAAATGTCTTCGCTAAATCATTCTCAAATAACATAGCTCTTGCTGCTTCAATCACTAATCTATTTCTTCTTTCTACAATACCATTTTGTTCAAGTGTTCTAAGGGCTGAAAATTGTCTCTTAATACCATTCACTTCACAAAAAGTGTTAAAATCTCTAGAACTAAATTCACTACCTCTATTAGATCTCAAACATTTAATCTTCATTCCAGATTCATTCTCAACTTTGTTCTTAATGAGCTTAAACTTATCAAATGCTTCATATTTTTCTTTCAAAAATGCAATCCACATAATTCTTGTAAAATCATCAACAAGAATCATAAAATACCTTTCTCCATAGAATCTTCTAGTCCTGGTAGGACCACTCAAGTCTGTATGAACAATCTCCAACTTCTCTGCCGATGTGAACTTCTTATGAGGAAATGAACTTCTCTTCTGCTTAGCCATCACACATTCTTTGCAAATCATGTTAGTAGGCTTCATAATTTTAGGCAAATCCCTTACTGCAAGTATAGGACTCACTTTCACAATATTATCAAAGTTTATATGACAAAACCTTCTATGCCATAACCAACTGTAATCAATCTTAGCAATCAAAGATGTCATCTTAGTAGGATTCAACTGAAATACATTACCTCTAGTTCTAGATCTGGTTCCAATCAGATTTCCATCTTTATCCTTTATGACACAAGTTTTCTCAGTAAACCAAACTTGATATCCCTTGTCAACTAACTATCCAACACTCAAAAGATTATGTTTTAATCCATCAACAAAGTAAACATTATCAGTATTAGTCTTTCCATCAAGAGTAATAGATCCTATACCTTTAATCAAACAAGGTGCATTGTTACCAACTCTAACAAATCCTCCATCATAATTGTTAAACTTTATGAACATTTTCATATCTCTAGTCATATGATGTGAGCAACCATTGTCTATAATCCAATTAGATTTCTGTTCAACTTGAGAAATTAAGGCTTTTTCTTCCTTAACATTAGTTTGATAATTTTCTTCTTTAATTTCTACAAATCCTATTTCATCATTATTCTCAGTATCACTTTCACTTAAAGTTCTTTCAATACTAGCTTCAAGGTCTTCATCATTAGCATAATAGCATTCCTTAGATCTTCTAGGCTTGAAATTAATCCTATACTTCTTAACTCTCTTAGGACATTTAGATGTAAAATGACCATATTCTTGACAAGTCCAACATTTAAAAATTTTATTACCATCTGGTTCTCTTTTCACAAGCAAGGTAATACCTTCTTCAATCTTCTTATCTTCTTCATTACTAGATCTGTTGCTGCCAGTATAATCTCTGCTCACACTGATGCTTCTTGATAATGTAGGATGAATACTAAGAGCACTGAATGTTGTCTCCATTCTAGGTAAGTCTCCTGATAACCTCAGGTTCATCTTTGTTGCTTCCAATCTTCCAAGAAGAGTCTCTCTTGTAAAGTTCATAGTACAAGGTATAACTTGTTTAATCATCTGTGTTGTCTGCTTAAATATAGGAGTCATTGTCCTCAAAATTTTTCATATCACTTCATTCTCTCTCTTTGTTCCTCCATAAGATTTTATCCCTGCAACAATTTCTGACATTCTACCAATATAGCTTCTAACAGATTCATCTTCCAACATTCTTATATCTTCAAATGCACATATCCAATTATGTAATCTAACTCTTTCTGCATGTTGATCACCTTCAAAAGTAGAGTGCAAAGATTTCCAAATTTCATTAGACTTTTTCAAACATTTTACTTGACTATATTCATTCTCTGGAAGTGTTGTCAAAAGTGCTTCTCTTGCAAGTATGTTACACATGAATAGATCTCTCTCATTATTAGAGCATGTCTCAAGATGATCTTTTTCAATGATAGTCTTATCATTCTTTCTAGTTAACCAATAACCTGGTCCTAAACATAGTAGATGTGTCTTCATCTTTTCTTTCTAGCTGTCAAAATTTACTCCATCAAACTTAGGGCTTTCTTTCCTGAAATTCACCATGGATCTTCTTAAGCTATTAAACTTCTCTTTCAAGGACCTGCTACTCTGATACCAATTGTTAGAAAGTAAAGTCCACCAAGATAACTAAGAGAGGGGGGGGGGGGGGGGTGAATCAGTTATCAGATAATTATAAATTTTATCATCTTAAATAGCATTAAACCATGTAAGCAATACAATTACCAACCATAGAAAGATATTCATACACAATAACACAATAACATAAGATATGTTGACTAGGGAACCTCTTGATCAAAGAGTAAACCCCAGTGGGAATGATGCCCACAAAAGATGCACTAATATGAATATTCCTTGTGAAAGGATGGAATCTATTAGGAGTCTTATGAAATACATTCAGTACATATAAATCCCTGTTAGGAGATTTTGAATCCCTGTTAAAAGATTCTAACCCTGTTAAGAGTTATGGAAGACAGACTACCCAAACAGCTTCAGGGTAAGATCATTGAACTCACTGTCCAAATAATCTTTTCATTATTCAATAGAATAATATGTTACCTCTTCTTTAACTATGCCAAACCTCACTGTTACATCAGATATGAATTTTAGATCTCTGTACTTCGCATGTCTTCTTTCATAATTTCTCTCTCATACTTTAGCTCTTTTCTTCACTTCATGGATACCGCATCACATCTCAACACTAAAAAAAGGAAAAAAATTCCTTCCTTTATACCACACTCAAATAATTACAAATGATTCAGCACATAATTACAAAATAAAATATTCCATGTGCTACACCAAAATTACATAAAAATGTCAGCTTCCAAATAAAATAAATCTTCACTCATGTGACTTCAAAGTTTGCACTATCATCCACACTATCAATGTGTCTCTAACTTCCCTTTAATTGCACAAAGCCAGATTCCATCCCAATTAGGAGATATCATCTGATTGCCAAAAACTGCTACTCAGGAACGCTGCTTGAATACTGCTCTCACCAAAATGATCATAAATTTCATGAATAAATGAATTACTATCTACACTCTTAACCATAGACATATAACATATCAAAGAGTATATCATCAATGTCACATAGCTCCAACTATAATATCCCACATTCGCTAATGAAAACATTGTTTTCTTCTTTGCAAGTCTTCGGTAAACACTGTGTTGACATCAATGACAATCATAGTCATGAATGCAACAACAACTGCTATAGAATGGGTGCCAAAAAATTTAGCATTCATTCCTAACAAGAGATCTCCATAGATCATCACAAAATAGAAACTCAGAAAGCTGCCCAAAACAAAGTATTGTATCCCACCGAAAAGGAATTCCTCCAAGACTAAGAAAGACCTCCAAGGATAAAAAATGCTCCTGCATCAACAATCAAAGCATATGATGAAGAAGATGTTACAAGTAGTGGTTTTTGTTGCACCAAAATATCAACCTATTAATGCCCAATACAACCACTAGACTTATAGAAGACACAAGAGGTGGTTAAGCCATGTCACAAATCTCAAGGGGAGCGCTGACCATTATGCCAACAATTTCCCCCTCAACATTACCCAAGGGGATTCAAACCTATGACCAAGCTCTAATACCACTTGTTACAAGTAGTGGTTGTAGTTTCACCAAAATATTTACCTATTAATGCCCGATACAACCACTAGACTTATAGAAGACACATGAGGTGATTAAGTTATGTCACAAATCCCGAGAGAAGTGCTGACCATTATGCTAATAGAAGAAAGATCATCCAAAGGATTAGTTGTTTTACCTATCAAAGTGGGAGGAGTGGAGAAAGATCTCATATGTCAAGTCCTTGATTTACCACTTGCATACAATATTCTCCTTAGAAGGCCGTGGATACACTCAATGCAAGATATTCCTTCTACTTACCACCAATGCATAAAATTTTCTCATAATGGAGTGGAAGTGACTATTCCAGAAGACACAACATATCCTTGTAATAGTATAAAATAAATAGAGAGAATGGTCCCACATAATAAATAATTCTCTAATAAGGTGAAGACATCTAAAGAAATGGTTTTGATAAGCTTTTCTAAAAAGATCAACATTCAAGAAACAATTATGGGTGAATACAAGATAGATCTTGTCATATCTCTAATGGATCTTCCCATATCTCCTCGATCTCAAGGAATGCCTTCATCAATATTTACACCTTCCAATGGTAGAGCTCTAACAATCCATGAGGGATTTGGAATGGTCAAAACAAAATTATCCCTTAAAGAAGAAAATGAGGAAAAAGCTATCTTACAATGGCTTTATAAAGAAAATGAAGAAGATGGAAATATCAAACATGTTGAGATAGCCACAAATAAATATGGAAAGGGATATGAGATCATGAAACAAATGGATTACAAAGGAAAAGGGCCCTTGGGACATAACAAACAAGGACTTGTGGAACCTATACATATGGATTTCAGGAATCCTAAAGACAAGACTAGATTAGGCTTCAAGGAACAAATATCTCATCCTATAGCAGAAAGTGGTCTTGTATTTGATAGATCAGGAGACATAGATGATGAAGAGGAAGTATAAGGACAACCCATTTCATATGAAGGTTTATTCTCTTACAAGGAGACCCATTATCAAAAATTGGTACCAATCTTGAACAAGAATCAGATTAAAGACAAGCAAAAGAACCTGAAGAAGAATAAGAGAAAGAGCTTCCTATTTTTGACACACCTCACTTTGATGAGGAACCGGAGATGATAACTGAACAAGAACCATTGGAAGAACAAGAGAACAATGTTGATGAAGAAGATGAAGTACCCATGACTATTGCACACTTCTTGGGGGTTTCTGATAATAGTCAAGCAAACTCACATGAATATGAATAGGATATCATTTCTAATGCTAATATGGACATAGAAGTGGATGTGATACATAATTTTTCTCCTAGAGTCTTGATTGAAGAAGGAGATATTTCTAATTCTAGATCACTAGAGTTAGATTTGCATAACATTAACATGAACTCTAATAATAACAAAAATGACTCTAATAATCCTAACACTTAAAATTAATGGAAAAAATATTTTAAGTTAGTAACATTGATAATAACATGGTGCTATCTATTGATCCTACTGAATCCTTGTCCTTATTACATCCTAAATTGATAGACTAGAATGAGCCCACATCCATAAGCATGTTGTCTTTTGACAATGACTATTCCTTATCTTGTTATCTTAATGCTTGTGAACCCTTCCTTTCTTCCACCAGTGTAAAGACCAAAACCATGAATAAGGAGGATATAAATTTTCTTAGTCTCAAAATGAAAAATAAAAATAACAAGAGATATGATGGTGAAAACCACCTAGTGGCAGTGTCAGATCCTAAAAGAGAAAAAGGAAAAGATGTATCCGATGGTGAAAAAATCCTCAAGGTGCCAAAGGATGGGATTCTTGATATCCTCCCAGATCACTTTTAGGAAGATCCTTAGTTCTGATTGAACCTACACAATCCATTAAATTGGGAACAATAGAAGCTCCTCAACTAGTCCACATTGCTCAGTCATTAATAGAAAAGGAAAAGATCCAATTCACCAATTTCTTCAAAGAAAAGAATATCAACTTTTCTTGGTCTTATTTAGACATGCCTGGATTGGATACAAATTTGATTATGCATCACTTCTCTATTTCACCTGATGTGAAACTATTAAAGAACAAACTTAGAAAAATGAATCCACATGTGGCATTGCTAGTAAAAGTAGAATTGGATAAACTATTGAAAGATGGATTCATTAGGGCCATTGATTATGCAGACTAGATTCCAAACATAGTTGCTATTTCTAAGGTAGAAAAATCCATTAGAGTTTGCACAAACTCTAGAGATTTAAACAAGGCTTGTCCAAAGGATGACTTTCCACTTCCCAACATAGACATGATTGTAGACTTGACGATAGACTATGATATGTACTCATTGATGGATGGATTATCTGGATATAATCAAATCAAAATTGACCCTGAAGATCAAGGAAAGATTGCATTTACATGCACATGGGGAACGCACTATTGGAATGTGATGCCATTTGGTCTATGCAGATGCAACTTACCAAAGAGAAATGACCCCAATATTCCATGACATGATGCATAAAAACATGGAAGACTATGTAGATGCCACATTGGAAAAGTCAAAGATAAGGACTACACATATAGAAGACCTAAGGAAAATCTTTGGCAAAATGGAAAAGTTTCAATTAAGGCTTAATCCTAAGAAGTGGGCATTTGGTGTATCATCTAGAAAACTATTAGGATTCATAGTTTCAGCAAAAGGAATTGAGGTGGATCTAGCAAAGGTGAAAGCTATTCTTGAAATGCAACCACCTAGAAACACTAGTCAAATAAGGACATTGCAAGGCAAGCTACAATCCATCAGAAGATTTATTTCTCAATTGGAAGACAAGACACAACCTTTCACAAAGTTGATGTGAAAAAGGAACTACATTCACTTGGGATGAGCAATGTGAAGAAATTTTTTCACAAGTCAATAAATATCTAATGAATCCTCCAATCTTAATGGCACCAATTTATGGAAATCCTTTATTTCTATACATATTAGCTACAAATACATCATTAGGTGTATTTCTTGCACAAGAAGATGAAGCTAAGAAAGAAAGAGCTATATACTATATTAGTATAACTTTGGTTACATATGAGTTGAACTATTCAATGACTGAGAAAGCATTCTTGGCAGTGGTATTTGCATCCCAAAAAGTTAGGCATTACATATTGGCACACAAGGTGAAACTAGTGGCTAAGATTGACCCACTTAAATACCTATTGAGTAAGGAAATGATAATAAGACTAGAAAAGTGGGTCCTAATTCTAAGTGAATTTGACATTGGATATGTTGATAGAAAATCCATTAAAGGAAGAGTGATTGTTGATCAATTTGAAAAAATACCATTAATAGATGAAAAGCCATTACACATAAAGTTTCCAAATGAATCTATTATGCACTTGACATATCACCCCTAGAAAATGTATTTTGATGGCTCCTTTACACAAGGATTAGGAACTGGATGCTTATTCATTACACCACAAGGATATAAGATCTTGAAAGCATATAAGATGATCTTTTCATGTACAAAAAACATAGCAGAGTATGAAGCTCTTGTAAATGGACTCAAACTTGCAATAAAGTGGAAAATTGAACTAAATTACACATTTATGGAGATTAACAACTCATTATCAATTAGGTGAATGGTGATTACCAGACAAAAGATGATAAGCTCATGCCTTACAAAAGAATGGTGGATGACTTGAAGAAATATTTTATCTTTATCACATTTGAGAAAATTCCAAGATCAGAGAATAGAGTAGTTGATGCGATGGATACTTTAGCATCCATGTTACAACTTGAAGAACATCAATTTCACTATGATTTCCTAGTGGAAGAACTCCCATTTCCCACCTATGACTCACCCGAATCCCAAATTGTTTGTGCCCTTGAAACCCAAGTTTTGTCCAGATACACCCATATCTATTCTTACTTAAAAGACCAAACAATCCTTGAAGGCTATTCCAAAAATGAAAAGAGATCCCTTATAATAGTGGCATCATGTTATATAATTATCACTAATGACTTGTATAGACATAATCTAGATGGTATGCTTCTTAGGTGTTTGGAAAATGAAGAGTCTAATCATGCATTAAAGGAAGTTCATGAAGGTGTGTGCGGCTCACACTCGAACAATTTTTCATTAGCCAAGAAACTCTTAAGATTTGGATATTATTGGCCCACAATGGAAATATATGCTATCTCTTTTTCAAAAACATTCAAGAAATGTGAGATCCATGACAACCTGATACATGCTCCAACTAGGGAGCTCATTCCTTTTATAACACATTGGCCATTTTAGCAATGGGCCTTTAACTTGGTTGGTTAGATTTACCCAAATTCATCAAGTGGACACAAATACATCATTACTGCAACTAAGTATTTCACAAAATGGGTGGAAGTTGTCCCACTATCTAATGCAATTGGAAAAAAAATTTCAACGTTCATCTTGAACTATATCATCTATCATTATGGCATACCCCCATCAATTTTGATTGACAATGGGGATCAATTTAGAAACAAAGACATAGATGATTTGTATCTTCAATTCAAAATGACTCAGCACTATTCCTCAATCTATTACCCTCAAGGTAATGTATAGGATGAAGAATCAAACAAACATATTTTGAAAATCTTGCATAGGACAGTGAACAAATTAGGAAAGGATTGGCATTTATAAATCAGTCCAACATTATGGGCTTATAGAACAAGCATCAGAACACCAACTAGCACAACCCCTTTTGCACTAGTTTATGGATCAGAGGTAGTCTTACTAGTTGTAGTAGAGATTCCATCACTGAGGGTATCATTGAAACATCTAGTCATTGATGAGGACTACAAAATCTCTAGACTACACGAACTAGAATTGCTAGATGAATGTAGACAATAGGTGTTTGACCATCTTAAAGCTTATCAAAATAAAATTTAAAGAGGACATAACAAGAAAGTGAAACCAAGAAGTTTCCAGGTAGGAGATCTAGTTTTGAGAGAAAATCCTAAAAATCAAGAAAATTGAGAACAAAAGGGAAATTTTGAGCCCAATTGGTTGGGTCCCTTTGTCATTGCAACAACATTTTGATCAGGAGCCTATCAATTAGCTATGCTTGAAGGAGATGTTTTACTAGATCCAATCAATACTCTACATCTGAAAAGGTTTTATGCCTGACATTCTTGAGGTAGCTTTTGTACAGTGAAAAGAGTCTTGAAAAAAGTATAAAAAAAAATCAGAAAAAGTTCCTGAAGAAAAGCAAAAACAACAAATATGGATCTTGAGAAAAATAAAAAATAATGGAAAAAGTCCTAAAAAAAATGACCATCTCGGTGAAAACCTAGCAAATCGGCACCTTGGTGAGCCCAAATAAAAAAATAGAAAAGAGAAAAAGTACAAAAAAATTGGAAAAGAGAAAAAGTGTCTTGGTGAAAACTTGGTAAACAGGCGCCATGATAGCCAAAATATAAAAAGTTTGGCCAAGTGGTGAAAACTTGGTAAACAGGTTCTACTTGTAATCAATTCTCCATCTATCAAGACAATGCTTGCACCTTTTGTCGATGTAAATATCATCTTGTAGATATCTTCCAGTTACTTTCATGACACGCCAAATCCTAAGAGCCTATTATCAGAAAATTATATCTTCCTAAGGATGGAATCTATCCACATTAAGGTCCTAGGTAAATTGTTTTCCCTAGGGGGAAATGATCAAGATCACAAATGTTTCTAAGTCCCTATTAGGACTTTCTGCTAGGGTTTCGAGTCGACAATAGATGTTAAACTATGAACAAAGGTATTTCTCAATACCACCATAGTCCACAGTAGACATTAAACTACGAACAAAGGTAGTTCTTAATGCCGACCATAAAAAATATTTCTAAATACTCATACCTAAAAGTGTTCCTAAACACTACATCATGATGATAAGAGTGTTTCTAAACACTAAACAGGTCAACCACTTATTGATGAAAGATAAATTGATAATTGATAATAATTCTTATCCGTGTTTCCAAAATTAATCAACCGTGTTCCTAAACACTATAATAACAACTATTTATTTTAAAGAAAATACATTGATTATCTTAAAAGGAATAATGAAAATTTTCTTATTATCAATTTTTGATTGTTATGTTTCCTTGAGTGACTCGATGATGTCTATGGACTAGAGGAACAAGGAGGAGGGGCATAACATTTTCTTTGTCTTCTATTTGTGGTGATAAATTCGATGATCTAAGGTGATCATAGGGAATGAGTGTATACTATAAGTGCCTCCATCACAATTGGACCACCAAGTATACCTCAACCTATTTCCTATGAAAGCTTTAGTGAGGTTGGATTTATTTCCTTGTCTATTTTAAACTTAGGTGAAAAACTACTTCCTAGTAAGGTACATAGTAAATCAGATTATACCCAAGGATATGAATATAAAATAAAAGATCATTCTGGGTATATATTTACACATTATGCACCAGAAAAGAAAAGGGTTTATATCAAATAGGAAGTAACTGACAGAACATTCTAGCCTATATGCTTAAATTTTTAGGTTATCTTTCGACATGAGAAATGAGAGGGAAGTATTCATATTTTCATGATTGCTAAATCTATCAGTGAAAATTGTACTAACCTAATGAGGTCCCATTACAAATTCTCTATGATGATAATTGATCCACTTTGAATAAACAGTGACTATCCTAGGTGTCTTAGTCTAAGTGAATTTCATTGGTTAGTTGCATTAAGGTTTATTTTTAGTTGCATATCATATTAATTTGCATTAGATTCATTTAGATGCATTTCACATTTTTAGTTGCATTGAAATTCATTTTAAATTGCATTCATTTTACTATAGTTGCATTTATTTTAAATTACATCAGTATGAATGTGTGAATTCAATTATCTAAAACATTTTTAGAGCTGAAAATTCAAAAAACATTAACTATTTGCCATGTTTGATCAAGTACATCATGAAATCATAAACAACTGAAATGAAATGATTGAGTATATATCATTGATATTCATTTGCATTCATAATCCATTTCATATCATAAGTACATCTTCATAATGCATCCATAATCATTCATCCATAAATAAAAGTGAGATGTCCATAAATCGGATCACAATACATCTCATAGATCCATATGCATACATAAAATAAAGATTCCATACATTTCATTAAACCATCACATGAGTTTGCATCCATACATTCATAAAGATTTTAAAATACATTAAAACATAAGCATATATCAGTGAAATATATCATGATGTCATCATATCATCACCATCTAACATAATCTAATCATGACCAAGTATGAGACATATCAAATGTGCAAAAGCTAGGAAACATCATATAAAGCAGTAGGAATCAGATAAGATATCCATCAGAATCAACATCATAAAAAAGTATCAGTATATAATCAGTATGTGAGAAAGAGTATCAGAACATAAGAGTAGTATATCAAAGCATAAATGAAAGTGTATCAGAGTATTAGAATAACATGAAACAGTGCGTGAACAATGAACAGTCCATAGAACATAAGAGAGTATGTCGATAAAAAATGGTACAAATACAAGATATATCAAATGTGGTACAATATATCAGAGATACACAATATGAGAGTATACAAAAAATCTCAAGCCTCACTAGCAGCCTCATCCTCTTAGGGAGGATCGAGATGGGGTACATCTACTCTGTCGGGGATTAGTGGAGGCATCATACCATCTGACTGCTGAGCTATAACAAAATACAATGGAGCTCTATGAGGTGTAGGAACAACAAAACAATATAAAGCAAAATAATATGTGGCCCTCTATCCCTGGTGGGTGGCCGTATGAGCATATCGATCTCTCTCTTCTCTCATCTGACTCAACTATGTATCTCTCTCTAAAATTCATACCCTGAGAATTGCAATCTCTAACCATATAGGTGATCTATATCACTTAAATGTGGTAAAAATAGTTTTACAAAATAGAGTCAACCATAAGAATGCAGAAGTCAACTATGGTCAAATCATAGTCAAATAAGGGAAAATTGACTAGAAAGGATACTATAAATAGGGTAAATCAATGTAGTAATGGTTATTACTCAGATTCACAGTGAACAAAAGTCAAGGTTCAGTCAAAAGCACTTAACAAAAGCTACACAAAGCGTAATTAATGCACAAAAGACATGCCAAAAGTTGTAAAAAGTGTTTTTCTCACTAAGGCATCAAATTTTTAAACTAGGATATTTCTTAAACATCAGTCAAAATTACTCGACGCTCACATTTTCTTGGTCAAACTTGGTCAAACAATGTTCTTTTAACACTAAAATTGATTCTAATTTCTCATTAACACTTCCTAAATGATTTTTGCTTGATCTGAATTCATTTCAATCTCGTTAATTATCTTCTAAATGCCAGAAAACAATGATTTTACTCAAATTTATTCTGATTTTGGTCCCAAGGGGGCATAATCATACTAAAATTCAAGCTTTCAAATCAAATTCTTGAATGCCAGGGGCATGATAGTTTCTTCAATAAAGTTGATGTTGTTAATCTTTGTATGACATTGATCAATTTCATCACTCCAAATCAAATTGGTTATTTGTCAACATGTTCAGTTATTGCAAATGAAATTTAACTAAAATTTCTTTTTAAATCTCTTATCTTTTTTTGTTCAATCAAGATCGGAATCGGTATGGTCAATTCTCATTCAATCAAGTTCAGAATTGATAACTTTCTAATCAAGTAGGATTTTGTTTGA
>BSBK01001086.1:4632500-5072500 GCA_027943335.1 Chamaecyparis obtusa | reverse complement strand
CCCGGTAAAAGGTTACAAAACACACTGTCAGGTGTGACCTTGTTAGAGGATTTAATCACCCTGCTAGGAGTGGCCTTGTAAGAGGTCTTGAAACAATTCAATAGAACTGTTACCTTGTTAGAGGATTTACAAAATGGTTGTTAAACCAACTTGGTTAAGAGATTTTGATATCACTGCTACAATTGCTAGAGAGTAACAATGAAATGACCTACAACTAAATTGTTGAATATAGATCTCTGTTCTGTTTCACTAGATCCTTACTGATCAATTAAATCTTTGCTGCTCCTCAAGGATATCTAACCATCCTTCAAAATTCACACACACCTTTCTTCAAAATGATTTCTACACACTGTATATCTTTTATTCACCATTTCACCTTCTATATATATATGCCATTTCATAATCATTTAGATTGTCAAGTCAGCACTAATAATTATTATAACAGTCGGCTAGGATAAACAAACTGTAATAACAAAATTCTTTGAAAGGGCCAACCTTGCTCGGTAAACATTAATCCTGAAAAGATTTCCTTCGGTGACCGAGAGAACTCGGTAACCACAGTGAATTCTGCAACATCCTTTGGAGACCGAGAGAGCTCGGTAAACACTAATTTTCCTTTGATAACCGAGGAGGCTCAGTTAACACTATTACCTTGTCAAGTTTCCTTTAGTCACCTGAGAGAACTCGGTAGACACTAAAAATTGCCTAGCTAACTGACTGAGCTTGGTAGATATTGAGAACCGCTTAGCTGACCAACTGAACTTGGTAGATATTGAGAACCGCTTAGCTGACCGACTGAACTCGGTAGATACTGAGAACAATAATTGATATGACATTTGTGTGACATCAAAGACAACACATAGCTAATCCAACAATGTCCTTTACATAATTGTATCCAACAATCTCCCTCTTTGGCATTGATGGCAACACAACATGTCATAGCACAATGAAATTTCATAGAGAAACCAAAAGTAAGAAACATATCCTTAGCTTCATTCTGATTCCCATTATCTTCAAACTTCTTTCTTTGACTGAGAACTCTCCCTCTTAACTTCTCAAATTATTCTTCTTAGAAATTTCTTGAAATGACAGCAAACTCTCCCTCTTTGACAACACATGCCAAAGAGAACTTACATAGTTTCGGTAAATATCAATGTACCTTATGTACTAATTCATATGTAATGATTCCTTGACTATGCTACATCAACTGATTGATCTTCAACATGTTCTAGTTGATGCATCACTAAAACTTTATTTAGTGAACCTCAGACAGGGGAGTGACCCCTAACTTGCCTCTTAGATACAAGAATGCATCCTTAGGTAGTGGCTTGTGAACATATCTGCAATTTGTTCTTTTGTATGAATATATTCCAATCTGATTTCCTTTTCCTACACCAATTCTCTGACAAAGTGATATTTAATTGCAATGTGCTTAATTTTGGAATGCATTACTAGATTCTTTGAAATATTTATTGCACTTGTATTATCACAAAACATAACAAATGGTTCTTTGATCTCAACCTTCATGCCTTCCAAAAGTTGTTTAAACCATATAATATTAGAGCAGTTTACTACTGCAACAACATCTTCTACTTCTGCTGTGGATTGGGATGTGCAGTTTTGCTTTTCACTAGTCCAAGATACTAACCTCTTGCCAAGAAAGAATGCTCCACCACTTTTACTCTTTCTGTCATCAATGTTTCCTACCCAATCAGCATCAGTAAACACTTTTAAATCCAAATTGCCTCCAAATTTATACCACAAGCTATAATCTTCAGTTCCCCTTAAATACCTCAAGATTCTTTTGATTGCCATCATGTGATTTTCTCTGGGTTTAGCCAAGAATCTTGCCACTATTCCAACTGCTAAGGAAATATTAGGCCTTGTGTGTACTACATACTATAATTTTCCAATCATTGATCTGTATAAGGTCTGATCTACTTCTTTTGAATCATCATCTTTGGTAAGCTTCAGTCCAGTACACATGGGTGTACCAACTAGTTTTGAATCTTCCATACCAAATTTCTTAAGTATTTCCCTGATATATTTAGACTAAGTAATGTAGATACCATTTTTGTTCTACTGAATCTGAAGTCCAACAAAGAATTTTATCTGACCAAACATAGACATTTCAAATTCTTTGTTCATAAGCTCTAAAAATTCTTTGCACTGATCATCATTTCCTATAAACATAGTATCATCCACAAATATTTTTGCCAAAACAATTTTGTTATCTGATCCTTCTTTGATGTATAAATTATTGTTGTCATTAGCCCTTTTGAAATTAATCTGAGTAAGATAGTTATGTAATCTTTCATACCATGCTCTAGGAGCTTGTTTTAGACCATACAATGCTTTGTGTAATTTGCAGACCATATCCCTTTTGTCTGGATCAATAAAACCTTCAGGTTGCTCAATGTAGACTTCTTCCTCAAGAATATCATTGAGAAAAGCAGATTTGATATCCATCTGATATACCTTAAATCCTTTATGTCCTGCATATGCAAGTAAAGTCCTCACACCTTCTAATCTTGCAACAGGAGCAAAAGTCTCTCCATAATCTATTCCTTCTTCTTGAGAATATCTTTTACATACCAATCTTGCTTTGTTTCTTGATACTTGACCATCTTCATTCAACTTATTTCTAAATACCCATTTTGTTCCAATTACATTTTTATCTTTAGGCCTAGGTACAAGAGTCCATGTCTTATTTTTCTTTATTTGCTCTATTTCTTCATTCATAGCCTCAATCCAACTTTCATTTTCTAATGCATCTTTGACATTTTTAGGTTCAAAATCAGAAAATAAACATGTACCTTTTAGTTTACTTCTTGTCATAGTACCATCTGATTTGTTTCCAATAATCTGATCTAGTTTATGATGATTTCAGATGTACTTGGCTAATATAGGTTCCTTGCTTCCTGAATGAGTTACATTGTCATCTTCTTCATCTTCAAGTTTAGATTTCTCAGGCTCGGTAAATACTTGCTCGGTAGCTTCAGACTGAGACTCGGTACTTTGTGACTCAGTCTGAACTTCTTCTTGTGACTCAATTACTGTACTGGGGTTAGTAGATGTAGTCTCCTTACATGTGTCTGGTAGTGTATCAGGTTCGATGTAAACAAATTTTCTGTAGTCTTCTGGTTCCTTTTTTCTTTCTTCTTCAATCTTTTCTACAAACTCATCAATTCTCACATTTGCACTTTCTATGATTTTGTGAGTAGACAAATTTAGACATCTATATGCCTTACTTTTGCAAGAATATCCCAAAAATATTCCTTCATCACTTTTTACATCAAAGTTTCCTTTTCTAGATTCTTTTAAGATGTAACATTTACTACCAAATACTTTTAGGTAACTTACATTTGGTTTGTAGCCATACCATAGCTCATATGGAGTCTTGAATCTGTCTTTTCTCAGTTGTACTCAGTTCAAGGTATGAACTGCAGTGTTGATAGCTTCCTTCCAGTATTTCATAGGAATGTTTTTTTCAATCATTAGAGTCCTTGCACAGTCCATGATAGATCTATTCCTTCTTTCGGCTATCCCATTCTGCTCAGGAGTTCTCGGGGCTGATACCTATCTTTTGATTCCTCTTTCAATGAAGAAATTATTGAATTCATCGGAGATGAATTCACCACCTCTGTCTGATCTCAAGCATTTTATTCTTTTTCCTATTTATTTTTCTACTCTTGCTAAATACCATTTGAACTTCTCAAATGCTTCAGACTTTTCTCTTAAATACATAACAGTCATCATTCTAGAATAAACATCAACAAAGAGAATAAAGAATTTTTCTCTAGTATAGCTCTCAATTCCAATAGGTCCACATAAATCAGTATGCACAATTTCCAAAATATCTTTAGACTGATAGTTTTTACTTTTGAAACTAGACTTTCTCATTTTACCAATTTGACAATTCTTGCATAGACCAACATCAAGTTTCTTCAAAGTAGGAATACCTCTTACTTTCTTGAATTTGCTTATTTTCATCATGTTGTCAAAATTTATATGACATAACCTTTTGTGCCATAACCAACTTTCTTCAATTTGAGCAATAAAACATGAGTAATCACCAAGATCAAGATAAAATAGGTTACCTTTGGTTTGTTTGCCTAATCCTATCAGTTTTCCTTTGTCATCCAGTAGTCTTGCTTTGCCATTCATGAATTCAACCTTGAATCCAATGTTGATTAGCTATGCTACACTTAGAAGATTATGCTTTAGTCCTTTGACCCAATATGCATTATCAAATATAAGTTCTTTGGTTAATGAAATTCATCCCTTTCCTTTTATACAACAGGGTTCATTGTTTCCAAACCTTACATTACCACCATCAAAGTTTTCAAAGTGTTCAAACTTGGTCCTATCACCAATCATATGATGTGAACATCCACTATCTATAATCCATGTATCATTCTTTCTTATATGAGAGATAAGTGCCATCTCATCTTCATCATTATTAGATTCATCTTTTACAGCAATGAAAACAATTTATTCTTCACTATCATCCGAATCTTTAGCTAAAAAACATGCTTTCTTACCTTTATCCTTGAATGATTTGAAATTTTTCTTGCCATTGTACTTGTAATTTTTCTTTACATCTTTTCTTTGCTTGTTTGGGCACCTAGCTACAATATGACCAATTTCTTCACATGAAAAACATATTAAGGGAGTTTTACCTTTGTATTTTCCTCTGCTTCTTGAATACTTCTTTGCAAGTAATGCTTCAATAACTTCAAGATCACTATCAGAACTTTCCTTTGATTCTTCTTCACTTTCTAATTGGATTTTCTTCCCTTTCTTGAGTGAAAGTTTGGCCTCAAAAGCTGATTCAATATTTTTAGAAGTTGGAACATAGTTGTCATAGTTATCCAGTTCAAAGGTTGTCAATCTTCCAACTAAGGCATCCAGAGTTATATTGTGATTTTCTTCACATCTTCTTTCTTGAATAGCAGAAAATCTTATTGCATAAATAGGGAGTAATGTTCTAAGAACCTTACTTATAACCGTTTCATCATAAATTTTTCCTCCAGAAGCTATGATTGCACTAACACTTGTCTTGATCCTTTCAACATACTTTGTAATGTTTTCTTAACCGATTTGGTTTAACAACCATTTTGTAAGTCCTCTAACAAGGTGATAGTTCTATTGAATTATTTCAAGACCTCTTACAAGGCCACTCCTAGTAGGGTGATTAAATCCTCTAACAAGGTCACACCTAACAATGTGTTTTGTAACCTTTTACCGGGTTGGCTTCTAACTGGGCATCACTTCGGAAGATTGAAAAATAGTAACTAGTTACATTGGTGGATTTTCCCATATTGGGTTTCCACGATAAATCCAGTGTCTCTTGTGTTCATGTTATTTTCTTTATTCATGTAAGTTAATCAGTGATGAATTCTTAAGAATAGTTTAATTATTACACACTTCAAGGATCAAGTTTCAGCATTTCTCTGTATATTTACCAAGTGGCAACAGTAAATAATTTGTTAAGATATCTAAGGGATCAGTGGTAATATTTTTGTGGTTAACTGATTCACCCCCCCTCTCAGTTACTGCATCTATATTTCCAACAATTGGTATCAGAGCTTTTGGTGCTTGCAAGAAGGGTTTCAAGGACCTAAGCTAAAGATCAGGATGTCTTACAAAAGAGAAATTCCAAGGCTTAACAAAAATCACTTTTTAGCATGGCAAGGTCTCATGAGACTTCATCTGGCTTCCATTGCTGATTCAGGATACAAATATATTGATCAAGAATATACAATTCCTACTGGCACATTAACTGTTGAAGACATTGCAGAGAAGAAGAACCATAACACTATGATGATAGACATTGCATCAGCTCTTAGCTATGAAGAATTTGATGAAATCAAAGAATACAAAAATACTCATGAAATGTGGAACAAGTTGAAGAAAATCTATGGTGGTGATGACAATGTGAAGAGAGCCAAAGCAGAAAGCCTAAGAGCACAGTTTGATCAGATGAAAATGAGAGAAGAAGAAAACATTGCAAAATATATTGAAATGATCAAGACAAGTGTTAGTGCAATCAGAGCTTCTGGAGGAAAAATTTATGATGAAACTATTATAAGTAAGGTTCTTAGAACATTACTTCCTATTTATGCAATAAGAGTTTCTGCTATTCAAGAAAGAAGATGTGAAGAAAATCACAATATAACTTTGGATGCCTTAGTTGGAAGATTGACAGCCTTTGAACTGGATAACTATGACAACTATGTTCCAACTTCTAAAAATATTGAATCAGCTCTTGAGGCCAAACTTTCACTCAAGAAAGGGAAGAAAATCCAATTAGAAAGTGAAGAAGAATCAGAGGAAAGTTCTGATAGCGATCTTGAAGTTATTGAAGCATTACTTGCAAAGAAGTATTCAAGAGGCAGAGGAAAATACAAAGGTAAAACTCCCTTAATCTATTTTTCATGTGAAGAAATTGGTCATATTGCAGCTAGGTGCCTAAACAAGCAAATCAAAGATGAGAAGAAAAGTTACAAGTACAATGGAAAGAAGAATTTCAAATCATTCAAGGATAAAGGTAAGAAAACATGTTTTTTAGCTAAAGATTTGGATGATAGTGAAGAAGAAATTGTTTTCATTGCTATAAAAGATGAATCTAATAATGATGAAGATGACATGGCACTTGTCTCTCATATAAGCAAGAATGATACATGGATTATAGATAGTGGATGTTCACATCATATGACTGGTGATAGGACTAAGTTTGAACACTTTGAAAACTTTGATGGTGGTAATGTAAGGTTTGGAAATAATGAACCTTGTTGTATAAAAGGAAAGGGATGAATTTCATTAACCAAAGAACTTATATGTGATAATGCATATTGGGTCAAAGGACTAAAGCATAATCTTCTCAATGTAGCATAACTAATTAACATTGGATTCAAAGTTGAATTCATGAATGGAAAAGCAAGACTGCTGGATGACAAAGGAAAACTGATAGGATAAGGCAAACAAACCAAAGGTAACCTATTTTATCTTGATCTTGGTGATTACTCATGTTTTATTGCTCAAATTGAAGAAAGTTAGTTATGGCACAAAAGGTTATGTCATGTAAATTTTGACAACATGATGAAAATAAGAAAATTCAAGAAAGTAAGAGGTATTCCTACTTTGAAGAAACCTGATGTTGGTCTATGCAAGAATTGTCAAATTGGTAAAATGGGAAAGTCTAGCTTTAAAAGTAAAAACTATCAGTCTAAAGATATTTTGGAAATTGTGCATACTAATTTATGTGGACCTATTGGAATTGACAGCTATACTGGAGAAAAATTCTTTATTCTCTTTGTTGATGATTACTCTAGAATGATGACTGTTATGTATTTAAGAGAAAAGTCAGAAGCATTTGAGAAGTTCAAATGGTATTTAGCAAGAGTAGAAAAGGAAATAGGAAAAAGAATAAAATGCTTGAGATCAGACAGAGGTGGTGAATTCACCTCCCATGAATTCAATAATTTCTACATTGAAAGAGGAATCAAAAGACAGGTATCAGCCCTGAGAACTCCTGAGTACAATGGAATAGCTGAAAGAAGGAACAGATCTATCATGGATTGTGCAAGGACTCTAATGATTGAAAAGAACATTGCTATGAAATACTAGAAGTAAGCTATCAGCACTACAGTTCATACCTTGAACCGAGTACAGTTGAGAAAAGACACATTCAAGACTCTGTATGAGCTATGGTATGGCTACAAACCAAATGTAAGTTACCTAAAAGTATTTGATAGTAAATGTTACATCTTAAAAGAATCTAGAAAAGGAAAATTTGATGTAAAAAGTGATGAAGGAATATTTTTGGGATACTCTTGCAAAAGTAAGGCATATAGATGTCTAAATTTGTCTACTCACAAAATCATAGAAAGTGCACATGTGAGAATTAATGAGTTTGCAGAAAAGAATGAAGCAGAAAGCAAAAAGGAACCAGAGGATTCTAAAAAATTTGTTTACATCAAACTTGATACATTGCCAGACACATTTGTTAATAAGGAAACTACATCTACTGAGCCTGGTACAGTAACCGATTCACAAGAAGAAGTTCAGACCGAGTCACAAAGTACCGTGTCTCAGTCTGAAGCTACCGAGCAAGTATCTACCGAGCCCGAGCAACCTAAACTTGAAGATGAAGAAGATAACAATGTAACTCATTCAGAAAGTAAGGAACCTGTATTGGCCAAGTATGTTAGAAAGCATCATAAACCAGATCAGATTATTGGAAACAAATTAGATGGTACTATGACAAGAATTAAACTAAAAGGTACATGTTTATTTGCTGATTTTGAACCTAAAAATGTCAAAGATGCATTGGAAAATGAAAGTTGGATTGAGGCTATGAATGAAGAAATAGAGAAAATAGAGAAAAATAAGACATGGACTCTTGTACCTAGGCCTAAAGATAAAAATGTAATTGGGACAAAATGGGTATTCAGAAATAAGTTGAATGAAGATGGTCAAGTATCAAGAAACAAAGCAAGATTGGTATGTAAAGGATATTCTCAAGAAGAAGGAATAGATTATGGAGAGACTTTTTCTCATGTTGCAAGATTAGAAGGTGTGAGGACTTTACTTGCATATGCAGCACATAAAGGATTTAATGTATATCAGATGGATATAAAATCTACATTTCTCAATGGTATTCTTGAGGAAGAAGTCTACATTGAGTAACCTGAAGGTTTTATTGATCCAGACAAAAGGGATATGGTCTACAAATTACACAAAGCATTGTATGGTCTAAAACAAGCTCCTAGAGCATGGTATGAAATATTACATAACTATCTTACTCAGATTGATTTCAAAAAAGCTAATGACAACAATAATTTATACATCAAAGAAGGATCAGATAACAAAATTTTTTTGGTAGAAATATTTGTCGATGATACTGTGTTTACAGGAAATGATGATTAGTGCAAAGAATTTTTAGAGCATATGAACAAAGAATTTGAAATGTCTATGTTTGGTTAGATAAAAAATTTTGTTGGACTTCAAATTCAGCAGAAAAAAAATGGTATCTACATTACTCAGTCTAAATATATTAGGGAAATACTTAAGAAATTTGGTATGGAAGATTCAAAACCAGTTGGTACACCCATGTGTACTGGACTGAAGCTTACCAAAGATGATGATTCAAAAGAAGTAGATCAGACCTTATACAGATTAATGATTGGAAAATTATAGTATGTAGTACACACAAGGCCTGATATTGCCTTAGTAGTTGGTATAGTGGCAAGATTCTTGGCTAAACCTAGAGAAAATCACATGATGGCAATCAAAAGACTCTTGAGGTATTTAAGGGGAACTCAAGATTATGGCTTGTGGTATAAATTTGGAGGCAATCTAGATTTAAAAGTGTTTACTGATGGTGATTGGGTAGGAAACATTGATGACAGAAAGAGTACAAGTGGTGGAGCATTCTCTCTTGGCAAGAGGTTAGTATCTTGGACTAGTAAAAAGCAAAACTGCACATCCCAATCCACAGCAGAAGCAGAATATGTTACTGCAACAGTAAACTACTCTAATATTGTATGGTTTAAATAGCTTTTGGAAGGCATGAAGGTTGAGATCAAAGAACCAGTTGTTATGTTTTGTGATAATACAAGTGCAATAAATATTTCAAAGAATCCAATAATGCATTCCAAAACCAAGCACATTGCAATAAAATATCACTTTGTCAGAGAATTGGTGCAAGACAAGGAAATCAGATTGGAATATATTCATACAAAAGAACAAATTGCAGATATCTTCACCAAGCCACTACCTAAGGATGCATTCTTGTATCTAAGAGGCAAGTTAGGGGTCACTCCCCTATCTGAGGTTCACTAAATAAAGTTTTAGTGATGCATCAACCAGAACATGTTGAAGATCAATCAGTTGATGTAGCATAGTCAGGGAATCATTGCATATGAATTAGTACATAAGGTACATTGATATTTATTGAAACTGTGTAAGTTTCCTTTGGCATGTGTTGTTAAAGAGGGAGAGTTTGCTGTCATTTCAAGAAATTTCTAAGAAGAATAATTTGAGAAGTTAAGAGGGAGAGTTCTCAGTCAAAAAAAAGTTTGAAAGTGATTGGAATCAGAATGAAGCAAAGGATATGTTTCTTACTCTAAGTTTCTCTATGAAATTTCATTGTGCTATGACATGTTATGTTGCCATCAATGCCAAAGAGGGAGATTATTGGATACAATTGTTTGAAGGACATTGTTGGATTAGCTATGTGTTGTCTTTGATGTCACACAAATATCATATCAATTATCATTCTTAGTGTCTATTGAGTTCAGTCGGTCATCTAAGCGGTTCTCAGTGTCTACCGAGCTCAGTCGGTTAGCTAGGTGGTTTTTAGTGTCTATCGAGATCTCTCAAGTGTCAAAAGGAAACATGATAGGGAAATAGTGTTAACTGAGCCTCCTCAGTTATCGAAGGAAAATTAGTGGTTACCGAGATCTCTCAGTCTCCAAAGGATAATACAGAATTTGCTATGGTTACTAAGTTCACTCGGTCACCAAAGGAAATCTTTTCAGGATTAATGTTTACCAAGCAAGGTGGGCCCTTCAAAGGATTTTGTTGTTACAGTTTGTTTATCCAAGCCGACTGTTATAATAATTATTAGTGCCGACTTGACAATCTAAGTGTTAATTAGAATGGCATATATATATAGAAGGTCAAGTGGTGAATAAAATATACATAGCATGTAGAAATCATTTTGAAGAAAGGCATGTGCGAATTTTGAAGGATGGTTAGATATCCTTGAGGAGCAGCAAAGATTTATTTGATCAGTAAGGATCTAGTGAAGCAGAACAGAGATCTATATTCAGCAATTTAATTGCAGGTCATTTCATTGTTACTCTCTTACAATTGTAGTAGTGATATCAAAATCTCTTAACCGAGTTGGTTTAACAACCATTTTGTAAATCCTCTAATAAGGTGACAGTTCTATTGAATTGTTTCAAGACCTCTTACAAGGCCACTCCTAGCAGGGTGATTAAATCCTCTAACAAGGTCACACCTAACAGTGTGTTTTGTAACCTTTTACCGGGTTGGCTTCTAACCGGGCATCACTTCAGAAGAGTGAAAAATAGTAACTAGTTACATTGGTGGTTTTTCCCATATTGGGTTTCCACGGTAAATCTGGTGTCTCTTGTGTTCATGTTATTTTCTTTATTCATGTAAGTTAATCAGTGATGAATGCTTAAGAACAGTTTAATTATTACACACTTTAAGTATCAAATTTCATCATTTCTCTATATATTTACCAAGTGGCAACAGTAAATAATTTGTTAAGATATCTAAAGGATCGGTGGTAATATTTTTGTGGTTAACTAATTCACCCCCCCTCTCAGTTACTGCATCTATATTTCCAACACAATAATATATAGTCTACAAATTTTTATTGCTGAAAAATGAAAAAAATAATATAAATTATAATGCTAAGTAAAAAAATATATCATTTTTTGCGTATAAATACAAGAAAAAGTTAAAAAAGACTAAAAAAAATAAAAAAATGCCCCCTACCTGGAACTCAGTCGAGTAGACACTGTTTCTCAATGCCCTCTGTTCTTTAGCCCCTCAATGTGCAAATAAGAGGATTTGGAGGTTTTAGGGGGTATTTAAAATACCTTTTGAACTCAACCGAGTCTAACAGGCCATGTAGGCACCATTCAGCACCACGTGGTGCCTACGTGTACTCAAACGACTCCAAATCAGTCAAGTCTTTCTGGGTAGCCTAAAAGGAGACATAATATTGTGCTTTTACCCTATTGCTAATTATTCAAATATTACATGGATAAAGCAATTATTGGAAGGCATGAATGAGGAGATCACTGATCCAGTGATAATCTATTGTGATAATACAAGTGCTATTAATATTTCAAACAATATAGTGATGCATGAAAATACAAAGAAAACATCTATTAATTATCACTACTTGAGGGAGCAAGTTCAAGAAAAATAGGTCAGATTGGAATATGTGAAATCATAGTAATAACTTGCTGATATATTCCCAAAACCCTTAATGAAGGATATATTTGAATACTTGAGAAGTAGACTAGGGGTCCATCCCCTATCTTACAATCACTAAGGTGATATGGGGCTCCATCAACTTGTACTTTATCATAAGATCTAATGATATTGATGCTTAATGTTCACACTTTGGGATTCCTGAGGTTGTGAAGAAGAAGGAAGACAAACTGAAATTGCATATCTGTCATGCAAGGTACAAGAATCTAAATAGAACAATAGAGATATTGATTTGGCTACTGAAGAGCTGATTATCTTTGGCATTTTTGTCAAAGGGATAGATGATTACATGGAATATTTAGAAAAAGGAGAGAAAGAATAATGAAATATACAAAAATGGAATAAGGGAGAGATGATTACATGAAATATTCATACAAGGAGTGAAATTACATGAAATATTCAAGAATGATTCATAGGGAGAGAGATGTGTAGACATCTAAAATTGTCCTTTCACACTAACATTAATTTTTATTAATATTTGCCCTTAACATTATGGTTAATTTTATTAATTGACTATAATTGTTATATTCTTCTATTTATTTAATTAAATTTATTTTAATTCCTACACTAGTAAAGTTCTTCTAAACCATGATTAAATTAAATTTATTTTACTTTAATTCCTTTTTCCTTTTTCCTATGCTTACCTTTTTCTAAATATTCCTCTAATCTTAATTAAAAGGTTGATTACCTCGAAACATGTGGACAATCACCTTTTCCTAGGTAGCCACCTCTCCATCTTTTTACTCCACCAATCATTTTTAAATTTATCTTTCCCTCTAAAAGTGAATTTTGACTTTTGCATCTTTTACCACTTCACCTTTTTCAAATCCTACCTAACATCCTTTTGCCTCTTAATCCTAGCCTCTCATTTCTTTTTGCCTCTTCATCTTAGCCACTCCTCTTTTGCCTCTTAATATTGGCCATCTATTATTTTTCCTCTTAATCAAAACCATCCAATTCTTTTCATTTTCTATAAAAGGAGGCCTCACTCATTTAAAAATAATAATAAAATTATTCTAATATTCTTCAAGGCTGAATTCTTCTCAATGCTTCTCAATTCTTATGCATCTTCTCGCTTTCTTAATCATTCTAGTTTTTTTCTTCATTGCATTATAATCTTGTTTCTAATCTAGATCTTGTTGCATCTTTAGATTAGCTTCTTAATCATATTGCATCCATGTTAGATCTTAATCTTATTTTCATTGCATTATCATAGTCTTGAATCAATCTTGCATAAATCTTAATCTTATCACTTGTGAAGCTTGGGGAAAGTTCCCCATACTTGTTCTCAATCCCTTCACCATCATCTAGCTTGCATCCTATATTTTTTCATTTGGTTTTCATTTCATTTGTGTTGGGAGAGAATATTCACTTAATCTCAAAGAGAAAATCAAACAATACTTTGGGTGCCCTTGTTTTATCTCATCAGAGGTTGTGGCGAAGCTTACTTATTTTATTTCATTTGAAATGACTAACATCTAATGTGATTTTGTTTATGTTTTGGTATTTTTCATTTGCAGAAAATAGGTCCATATTTTCACTGCATACAAGCTAATTAGGAAACATTGGAGAGATGATACATGTATATTAGTTAGGAATGAAGCTAACCAAAAGGGAGAGTCTATTAAATTAATTTTGTGTAGTGATTAAACATGTTAAATGCATTACTGAGTCACAACATATAAAAAGAGTTGTAGAAACTTAAGCTATTTGGTATTCTATGACATATTTTATATTGGGTTTGTGTTGTCATAAATTCCAAAGGGAGAGATTGACAAACTACAACTGATTGACTAATTTGAATATGATCACCAACCTACAAAGGTATATGTGAGACATTAAATTAGTTATTATATTGTCATTAATGTCAACTAGTTTTGATTGTACTTATCATGATAGTTACAAATATCCAAAGAAGGTAATCATGGTGAAGGAATGAGATATTAACATGAAGATGAGATGTATGAGAAAGTTATAAGTATGGTATGTTAGCACCTAGAAAAAATTTCATGGCTCTAGCATTTTCCCCTTGGTCTTTATGTAATACCCCAAAAATGGGCTATAAGTTCATTATCCTCCTACATTTACAATTCAAACGAAATCGACATCAAAGTCCTAACCTAAGGCACATCTAAACATCATCGAATCATAATTGATTATCTTAAATTCTACATCGAGGAATATTCCTAGTAATATTCCTAATCATCATAATTATCTTTAATTTTATAATTATTTGGCAATAAATCACATTTATCCTAAAGCTTGATTAATTGAATATTTTTATATTTAGTTAATTAGATTTAATATCATGCCACTTAATTATTTAATTAAATTTAATTCTATCTATTATTAATTGTATTATTTAATTTTGACAATAAATCCAATATCCTATGAATAATTGATTAAATCTTTATTTAATTAATTAAAGCATGTTGTCATTATTTAATAATATAATTTTTAATAAAAGTTTGATAAAATGATTGATTAACCCATAAATCAATTATTTTATTTTTAAAAATCAGTTAAGTTGAAAATAAATCACTTTATTATTAAATTAATTCATAATTAAAACATGCACAATCATAAAAACAGACAACTATCAATTATCAATTAAAGCTAAACTCTATTTTGAGTTAAAGCTTAGCTTTTGCATGTTTTTGTGAGTTAATTATCTTTATTATCAGATAACTCAAAAATCAAGCTGAGTTAATCTGAGTGATTTATGGCTTTTTTTCATGCACCTCCAAAGCCTTGGATTTCTATAAAAACAAGGCTCAGCTCTTCATAATTCATCTCTCAATCTCTCAATCATCTCTCAAATTTGCATCCAAAGCATCTCATATTTTTGCACAATCACGCTGGAGAATTGGAATTGAAGAATCAAAGCTCTTGCGAATTGACATCTTTGTGAGATCAATCTTATTTTTGTATTCATATTGCATATCATTGTTAGAGTAGCATTGCATATCAATTTTCAATAGCATTCATAGCATATCAATTTCATCTAGCATAGATTCATATCAGTTTTTATCATTCTTATTGCATAGAAAATATAAAAAATATAGATTAATTGCATTCAATTTTATATCCATCTTTTGCATTCAAATCCTTCATTTAGGTGTCGTCTAGGTCACTGATCTCGATTACAATCTAAGAACATTAATCTCGCACCTACTAGAAGGCAGTAAATCACTTGGTTATAGTAGATTTCAATTTTGCATGATTTTGATTATCACTAACCTCTAATGTTTTACTAAAGTGTTGTGTCTACAGATCAGGTACAATTTTTGCACACACACTTTGCAGTTATTTTTAGGTCTCTACCTCAAGCCCTAGTTCAAAATTCAAATTACTAGCCATTATGATGAGATGCCTTAATTTACCCCAACCTCACTCTATTCTTTCATTACCTTTTTGAGTCACTAAAAATATCAAAATACCCATGTGCTTAAATGTTATACCCCTTCGCATGTTGATTGGTTAGGTTTTTTAACGTCGGGACCCCTTTTAATATTTCCTAAGCTCCTAAGTGTGTCGGCGTTAAATATTTTTCCTAAGTTTCACCTTTTAGAATTGTGTGGTTGTCATTAATTCGCAAGACTACAGGCTATCAGAAGGTTCTAACATGTGAATTCATGACCATGTGCCATCTGTCCTAGTGGGCCCTGTCTTCCTTCCCTGTTGACTTGTTAACGAGTGAGCAGAATCAATGATTGTCACTATAGCACTGTGGGAAGATGTGTGGTTTTTAACATCACACCTTAATGATAGTCCTTTGATCTCCTAAAGGATTAAAATATGGGTCCAAAATGACATGTAAGCATAGTTGGTGGCATCTTATTGGTCCATGTATTAACACATTGGTAGTTGTCAGTGGGACCTAGTTTCTGGATGCATCAGAGGGTCCTGACACTGTTAGTCAATCAATGATGGGTGCATGATCTTATCAAATTTGTCAGAGGCTTTAGATCATGCATCATCTGTCGATTCAATCTTTTTTAGAGGGGATAAAGTGTGGTGGGTCCACATGCCAGGTGTGCTGATATCGTAAGCTATGATTGGTCCACATTGTGTGACTAGATATTGTGTCAGTGGGGCCATATTTTTTGAGGCTCAGTGGGTTCTGATAGTGATAGAGTATCAATGGTCGACATGTAATCTGATGGGTTTTCTCTGACATTTGTGATCTTAAGACCACCATTGATATCATTTCCTGTTAGAGGGTTTTCGTGGCAGGGTAAGATTCTACATCTGACGGTGGTCTCATGATCTAATGGAATCTTGTCAGGCCATGCAAACTTCAAACAAATGTCAATTTTCTTGTGCGGGCCCATTAAAATTTTTGTCTTTTGGTGGTTCCGACAAATGTATGCTTTGTTCACTAGTTCATGTGATGTTTTGGTGAAGGGCCTAAAGACTTAGCGATTTGGTGAATAGTGTTCGTGTAGTAGCCAAATGATCTAGCAGTGCTCTCAAAGTTCTTGCGAGTGGGAAAAGGTTTCTTTGGTCGAATTTCTACCAAATGGATTGAAGGTTAAGGTTTTCTAGAAACAATGGGACCATATGATGATTCATCATTGAGGTGTTAGTCTCTGATTGATCAAGCTGGAGGATGATGAGGAATACTATAGGGTGGGGCCATTGTCAGAAAGGTTAGTGACGAGGATAGAATCTATGGTTGGCATAAGATATTATGGGTTATGTTAGAGCCATGAGATCTTATGCCCACCATTCAATTTCAAAGGCTTACTAAATGTGGGTCCTATGTCAGAGATGACCAAGCATGGGCAGAAAATAACATGGTGATAGGTGGCATAAAGTGGGCTCAAGTGGGAGTATAAGGTCTAGCGGTCTGGATAAATTAGGTTAGTGGCCCAATGAATTTCATTGCTTTTCGCTCATTCACAAAATGAGATGGTGGTATTTTAAATTGGCTGGTGATTTAGTGAAGGAAGGTCATGTGATCCTTAAGTATTTTAGCGATTACTTGAAATGTTCTATGAATTGGTAAAAACCTTTTGTCGCCAGTTCCCCAAATAAGAGACCAAAGTTAAATGTTTCCCTTTGTTCGCTAAGTCGCAGGGTTGAGCTCGGGTTAAGTATTTCATTGCGTGAATAAATATTTGCCTTGTTGCATGTTTTCTAAGGTACACTCGGGGTATCTGGTTGAGTTAAGGACATAAAGCCCACTGAAAGGAAAGATCTGATGGTCATGATATAAAGTTGACTCAAGTTTGAATATTGATCGCTGATTTGCTGCTAGAGCCATAACGTGACTGTTGTTTTTCAAATTCAAATTTTTGAGGGTTTCTCAGTGATAGAAAGGACTAGAATTTATGGTTTTAGTGATAGGATTTGATGAAGTTGTTGTGTCGACTACTGCAGGGTGGTCCAAATGGTATGATGATAGATTCCAAACACCTGTACCATCATAAAATGGACATAGGTAGAGCTCAAGGTGTGTTGTAGGTGTACAAATAGATTGAAAAGGCATGGTGTTTGTGTGATCTTCGGTACAAATTAGAGGATTTTCATTAATGAAGATCAATTTTGGGTCTGTTTGTCTAGGTCACTTGGTTTTCTCCCTAGGAATTAATTGTTGATTGATATTAGTTGATTTAGTGGGTGAAACCCTAACCCTAGCTATCTGAAGCTTGTTGCATCCTGAGTTCCTTGAGGATCCCAAGATAGCTAGTGGTATAAGTAGTTAGAGTTCTAATTTTGTAAGGGTTCCTTCTTCTACAATTTTGAGGAGAACCGGTTCCATGAAGGGTCTTTTTCCTATAGATTTTATCTACTTCTTTGCATATAGGGTGTTCTTTTCTCCTTTGTTGGCTCAGAGAATACAATACATATTGTAATTGATTTGTCTTATGTATGAGATTTAATATATTTCTACTATTATTAGATTGTCTCCATTTGAGTTTCAGACTTATTGATTGAAGCATCAAGGGTGTTTCCATCTTTCTATTTGCATTTCCTTTATGTTTGCAATAGAGTTATTTTCATAGAAGCAACTAGGCTTGCGATTGGTTTTCAGGTGTGTATGAATTGGGGTATCAAGGGTATCTTATGTTTGTCTTCTAGTGGATGTTGGTTAATGTATTACTTGTTTATAGGTCTCTTCCAAGGGGAGAGTTAATATTCCTTTTAAGTAGGTGATAGCACATTTTGGGTACACAAGTGGATTGTTGAAGTATGATTTGGTTGATGGTGTATGTTTGGTGTAAGGCATCAACATATTAGAATATATTGTCTTCTTGTTTCATAGTTGTCTATTGCAATAGGGTATTTGACTCTATGGCCCATTGGACAAGGCACTGGTCTATCAAAGACATAGTGTATCTCAGGGGTCTCTTCAACCCAACATCAATCATTCAAATCAAATACCTTTCCCTTTCATGTTGGTAGTAGTAGTAGGAAGTCCTTTCTAGTCTTCAAACTCATTCTGTGTAAGTAGGGCTATTGCATATGAATTGGTTTCATTTGGGTATAGGATACCTGAAGGGTTTGAAGACTATTCCACAATAATCTATCTGTAGGCCTATTGTTTATCATGAGGTGTCTTGAGTGTGCTAATAAGGCAATACCTAGCTGAGTGATGTGGAGCTCAAAGAAGAAGGAGAATGTTCTTTATCCTCATCAATTGGACTATTTTCTTGTCAAACTTGAGTGCCTACCCTGAGAATCAAGCCCATCTGTTGATTCAAGTTTAGTCCTGCAAGGAAAAGCTCCGACAAACTGATGACTCTACTGGGGAGACCATTGGAAAGAGTTAGATAAACAAACAAAGCATTTGATAAAATTTTCTCACTAAGTGTTGAGTGGTGGCTCTAATTTCTCTGTTTGATCAGTGCAGTTCTTGATAGACAGTGTGATACCCTAGTGTAGTTTTGGTTGATTGGAAGATGTTTCTGATAGACAGTGTGATACCCTAGTGTAGTTTTGGTTGATTGGAAGATGTATAAAGAAAAACAATATTTTCCTCTTCAAGAAGGTGGTGACTCTACATAACAAAGAATCTGATGGAGCTGCATGGTGAGCCCTAGATTTGCCCTACCTTCCAGTCAACAAAGTCTTTTGCTAAAAAACTCTTAGGTATTTCTCAAAGATCTAAAATGTTTCCTTATTAAGTGATCAAGCACTAAGAAAAGGAATAAGTGTGGAGTATGTAGGAAGGGGTCGGTGACAAAAGAAGATTAGTTTCAAGTATAAATTTCCTATCATTAGTCTTGAAGTTTTTCAAGTGGGTGTGCGAAAGCTGCAGTTAGTGATGGATGTTCACAAAGTTTCTTTTGTCAAAGGATATGTGCCATTTTGTTATGATGACATACCTGGCTTCCCTAATAAGATCCCTAATGGAATCAGGAGATATTTACCAAAGTATGATAGGGACCAACATCAGTCAGCAAGGAAACATGTTCAATGCTTTGTTGATGTAATGTGTGATTTTGATGTTTTCCATGAAGACCTATGGATGAAATTATTTGTTCAAACATTAGAAGGTGATGCTAAAGACTGGTTCTCTTTTCTACTAGCATGTTCTATCTCATCTTGGAATGAGATGCATTCAGCCTTAATGGAGCAATTTGGAGAAAGGGTAAGCATATCTGATTCCTATGATAAGTTTTTAAAGATTCATATTGAGAATGATGAACTTGTTCCTCATTTCAATATCAGATTCGCAAAAGTATTGAATAAAATCCTTGAAAATTATAGAACCAATGATCAAGTATGTATGGATGTCTACTTTGATGCATTTGGTAAGAAAATGAACTACTTGCTGAGGGATAAAGAACCTAGGTCATTATATCAGGCATTTGTAAGTGCAATGGACATTGAGAACAATTTGAAATATGGATTGACCAGAGGTCATTTTTCCATGAGTGTATGCTAGTATAATGAATATGAAAGAAGAGAATAATGTAGTGTTGATACCATAATTCCAAATCAATGTATGAACACTCCTATTATAGTTTGTAATCAAGTTGAAATGTCAAATCAAGATATGTGTATAAATGTTGTTGAGTCTTTTGCTACTGATGAGACGTGTGTTCAGGATGCTACAACAGTGAGATATATCCTAGACCTTGGTAGGTGTGATGGTGTTTTGAGTTGTAAATTTGCCAATGCAATCAATTCTTGTAATTTTGATTATAAGCATGATTTTGCTTACGTTCCTAGGCATGAGGTTGTTGCTTCTATATCTCAATATTATACAAATGAAGAGGCTGAAGGTTGTGTCTCTAATGATGAGTTTGAAGTTGTTGCACAAGATGAGGAATGTGATTCACATGCATATCACTCAAAGTTTGATGAACATAGTGCTGAAAGTGGTTACTCAGGTGAGAGTGATGAAGGTAGTGATGTTGAGGTGTCTTCATATGAGTCAGATGCAACATGGGAGGAGGAAAGTAATGATGGAAGTAAACACTCTTTTATCAGTGAAGGTATGTTTTCACTTTATGAATCTAAAAATGATAGTGCATCTCAATTTGTACATTGTGCAAATCAGCTTGTGTATGAAGATGTTGAGAGTGATTTGTCCTCAAAGTTTAAAGATAAAGTAATGGTAATTCAATGTGATATCAGTGAGGATGAACATGAAGATTTGAGTAAAAGGTTATCTAATGCTGCTGCATTGGATAATGAGGTTGTAGCATACAATAGAGGGTTTAGGAGTGAACCATGGTTTTTCTATGATGGTTTTCCTAAACAAGATAATGAAGAAGATGCAATTATGGACACTATATGCTTGGTATGTGATATTGACTGTGAATCTTCATATAGTTCTAATTTTTCTTTGCGTGCTGAGAATCTCCATGGAGATTAAATGGGTAGTGAGTTTAAAGTGTTTTCTTATACTTTATATGATGAGGACTATGATGATGATCAACCCATTTTTTGTCATAATGTGCAACAAGGAGTATTACATGGAATTATCGACCCATTGTTTGAGGAACACATGGAGGTCTCAAATGTTACAGAATTTGATAATAATGACATGTGTGAGTATAAACCTGATTATTCTTTTGAACTCCCACCAGCTACACCTGAGGATATGCAAAGTTGAGGTATGAATGAAGATTTTTATCAAATAAAGTATGCGACTTTTGCATTTCAGATTGATGGCATACATGAATCAGTAGAGAAAGAATAGTTTCAATTTGATGATAATATTCATTGGCATGTTGAGCCTTACTTTCATAGTGAGCAAGATGATGAAAATGCTTCAAATTTTTACATGCACTATGAAGGTGAAGATAATTTTTTTGTTTTTCATAAAGGGCTGATTGAAAGTATTGATATGCCTGGTGAAACAAATGGGAATAAAGTATCTAGTTTACCTCAAGAAGAAAGAAATTAAAACTAGATTTTTGATAGGGGAAAAGATTGGTTCAAGTTTTGAGGTTTCAGGCTTTTTGTAAAAAAATGTGTACACTTTGTATATAGTTTCCCTTCCTATTTTCCCTAGTGTGTTTCCTATGTTTTTTGAGGTCTCTGTGCCTTTCTTCTAGTAGGTGGTCTACTTTTCCTAGAGATTTGGATTCTTGCATGGACACAAGTTGCCCATCATCCCCAAATAGAGCCACTGTTACCACCTAGAAAAATTTTCATGGCTCTAGCATTTTCCCCTTGGTCTCTAAAGTTGTTTTTAGGTCTCTGCCTCAAGCCCTAGTTCAAAATTCAAATTACTAGCTGTTACGGTGAGATGCCCTAATTTACCCCAGCCTCACTCTATTCTTTCATTACCTTTTCGGGTCACTAAAAACCTCAAAATACCCATGTGCTTAAATGTTATACCCCTTCACATGTTGATCAGTTAGGTTTTTTAACATCGGGAACCCTTTTAATATTTCCTAAGTTCCTAAGTCTGTCGGTGTTAAATATTTTTCCTAAGTTGCACCTTTTAGAATTGTGTGGTTGTCATTAATTCACAAGACTGCAAGCTATCAGAAGGTTCTGACATATGAATTCATGACCATGTGCCATCTATCCTAGCAAGCCCTATCTTCCTTCCCTATTGACTTGTTAATGAGTGATCAGAATCAATGATTGTCGCTATACCACTATGGGAAGATGCACGGGTTTTAACATCACACCTTAACGATAGTCATCCGATCTCCTAAAGGATTAAACTATGGGTCCAAAATGACATGTAAGAATAGTTGGTGACATCTTATTGGTCCATGTATTAACACATTGGTAGTTGTTAGTGGGACCTGGTTTCTAGATGCATCAGAGGGTCTTGACATTGTCAGTCAATCGACGACGGGCGCATGATCTTATCGAATTTGTCAGAGGCTTGAGATCATGGGTCATCCATCGATTCAATATTTTTTAGAGGGGATAAAGTGTAGTGGGTCCACATGTTAGGTGTGCTGATATGGAAAGCCATGATTGGTCCATGTTGTGTGACTAGATATTGTGTCAATGGGGCTAGATTTTTTGAGGCTTGGTTGGTTCTGACAGCGACAGAGTATCAACGGTCGGTGTGTAATCTGATGGGTTTTCTTTGACACTTGGGATATTAAGACCACCATTGATTTCATTTCCTATCAGAGGGTTGTTAGGGGGGGCTAAGATTCTATATCCAATGGTGGTCTCATGATCTGATGAAATCTTGTTAGGCCATGTGAACTTTAGACAATTGTCGATTTCCTTGTGCAGGTCCATTAAAATTTCTCTGTCTTTTGGCAATTTTGACAAATGTATGCTTTGTTCACTAGTTTGTGTGATGTTTTGGTGAAGGGTCTAAAGACGTAGTGATTTTGTGAACAATGTTCATGTAGTAGGCAAATGATTTAGTGGTGCTCTCAAAGTTCTTGTGAGTGGGCAAAGGTTTCTTTGGTCACATGTTCACCTAATGGATTGAAGGTTAAGGTTTGCTAGAAATAGTGGGACCGTATGATGATTCATCACTAAGGTGTTAGTCTCTGATTGATTGAGCTAGAGGATGACAAGGAATACTATAGGGTGGGGCCATTTTTAGAAAGGTTAGTGATGAGGACAAAATCTATGGTTGGCGTAAGATCTTATGGGTTGTGTTAGAGCCATGAGATCTTAAGCCCACCGTCTGATTTCAAAGGCTTACTAAATGTGGGTCATGTGTCAGAGATGACCAAGCATGAGTAGAAAATAAGATGGTGATAGGTGGCATAAAGTGGGCCCAGGTGGGGGTATAAGGTCTAGCAATCTGGATAAATTAGGTTAGTGGCTTGATGAATTTCATTGCTTTTCACTCATTCATGAAATGAGATGGCGGTATTTTAAATTGGCTGGTGATTTAGTGAAGGAAGGTCACATGATTGCTAAGTATTTTAGTGATGACTTGAAATGTTCTGCAAACTGGTGAAAACCTTTTGTCACCAGTTCACCAAATAAGAGACCAAAGTTAAATGTTTCCCTTTGTTTGCTAAGTCGCAAGGTTGAGCCCAAGTTAAATATTTCATTGCATGAACAAAGATTTGCCTTGTCACATGTTTGCTAAGGTAAACTTGGGGTATCTGGTTGAGTTAAGGATATAAAGCCCATGGAAAGGAAAGATCTAATGGTCATGATATAAAGTTGACTCAAGTTTGAATATTGATCACCGATTTGCTGCTAGAGCCATAAAGTGACTGCTATCTTTCAAATTCAAATTTTTGAGGGTTTCTCAATGACATAAAGGACCAAAATTTATTGTTTTAGTGGTAGGATTTGATGAAGTTGTTGTCCTGACTGCTACAGGGTGGTCCAAAGGGTATGATGATTGATTGCAGACACCTGTATCGTCATAAAATGGACATAGATAGAGCTCGAGGTGTGTTTCAGGTGTACAAAAAGATTGAAAAGGCATGGTATTTGCATGATCTTTGGTAAAAATCAGAGGATTTTCATTAATGAAGATCAATTTTGGGTCAGTTTGTCCAGGTTGCTTGGTTTTCTCCCCTGGAATTAATTGTTGATTGATATTGGTTGATTTAGTAGGTGAAACCCTAACCCTAGCTATCTAAAGCTTGTTGCATCCTGAGTTCCTTAAGGATCCCAAGATAGCTAGTGGTATAAGTAGTTAGAGTTTTGATTTTGTAATGGTTCCTTCTTCTGCAATTTTGAGGAGAACTAGTTCCACGAAGGGTCTTTTTCCTGTAGATTTTCTCTACTTCTCTGCATATAGGGTGTTATTTTCTCCTTTGTTGGCTCAGAGAATACATTACATATTGTAATTGATTTATCTTATGTATGAGATTCAATATATTTCTACTATTATCAGATTGTCTCCATTTGAATTTTAGACTTATTGATTGAAGCATCAAGGGTGTTTCCATCTTTCTATATGTATTTCCTTTGTGTCTACAATAGAGTTGTTTTCGCAGAAGCAACTAGGCTTGGGATTGGTTTTCAAGTGTGTATGAACTGGGGTATCAAGGGTATCTTATGTTTGTCTTCTAGTGGATGTTGGTTAATGTATTACTTGTTTATAGGTCTCTTCCAAGGGGAGAGTTAATATCCTTTAAATAGGTGATAGCACATTTTGGGTACACAAGTGGATTGTTGAAGTATGACTTGGTTGATGGTGTATGTTTGGTGTAAGGCATCAACATATTAGAATATATTGTCTTCTTGTTTCATAGCTATCTATTGCTATAGGGTATTTGACTCTGTGGCCCATTGGACAAGGCACTAGTCTATCGGAGACTTAGTGTATCTCAGGGGTCTCTTCAACCCAACATTAATCATTCAAATCAAATACCTTTCCCTTCCATTTTGGTAGTAGTAGTAGGAGGTCCTTTCTAGTCTTTAGACTCATTCTATGCAAGTAGGGCTGTTGCATATGAATTGGTTTCATTGGGGTATAGGATACCTAAAGGGTTTGAAGACTATTCCACAATAATCTATCTGTAGGCCTATTGTTTATCATGAGGTGTCTTGAGTGTGCAGATAAGGCAATACCCAACTAAGTGATGTGGAGCTCAAAGAAGAAGGAGGATGTTTTTTATCCTCATCAATTGGACTATTTTCTTGTCAAACTTGAGTGCCTACCCTGAGAATCAAGCCCATTTGTTGATTCAAGTTTGGTCCTGCAAGGAAAAGCTCCAACATGGTATTCATTAGATAACTTATTGATGAGTTTATGACATTAAGATAGTGATTTTATTATATTACATGATTATGTTAAGTATTAAAGAGAAAGAATATACAAGTTTATGCAGTCAGTAAATGAAGAACTTAGTATACACTTAGTTGAAATAGTGTACACCGAGAAAGTGTAGTGTATACCGAGTACAATATTAAATGAGCAGGAAGTCACTAGCACATCACAGTGTTGATCGACTAAAATAAATAAATGGAACATGTGATTTCTAACTAAAGATGATGAGTTGGATGATTCTGAGGTTAAAGATAAAGTTTGTTATGAAGATCTACGGCTGAAAAAATTTAGGAAAGATTGGATGGTGAAGATTGAAATGTGTTTAAGGCTCAATTTTTGAGGAAGGTTGAAGCAGAAAAATCAACGATGGAGACTAAGGTCCAAAATAGATGACTAAGAAGAAAATGGTTTATCATGTCTATAAAAGAAGACAATAGATTCATAATGAGTTAATGGGTGTGAGGAGAAGATTTCATTCATGCGAATATGGTCAGACAGGTTGAAGAGAGAACCAATAAATTCTATAGACTACATTGAGAGTAAGAGAAATGAATTAGTTGAGCAGAATAGAGTTGGACAATAAAAGGAAATTTAAGAGATTATGATAGCCAAAGGTATTTTGAGCTTAGCATATATCTAAAAATCTACAAAGGAAGTTGTATTGGAACCATATCATTTACTGTTGCATTCTAACCATTTCTACAGATAAATATCTTAACCGAGTGGGACTTAATAGTATTTATTTATTTCATTGTGACATTCAATTAATGTTGATTTTTTCTTGCTAACCCTAAGTAAATGTATGGTCATAGAGAACTATTAGTGATAAATCCTCTAACAAGGTCACACCTTACAGTGTGTTTTGTAATCTTTAACAAGGTTGGCACTTAGCCAAGCTCACTTTAGAAGAGTGAAATTATTTTAGGTACTGATCCTAGGTGGTTTTTCCCCTAATAGGGTTTCCACATTAAAAATCAAGTGTTATATGTGTATGGTGTTAGGAATGGGAACACTGAGAGGGGGGATGAATCAATCTTCACTAAAATAAATCTTTTCACTTAGCTCTTTAATCCTAACTTGAATGTTGAAGTACTGAAATGAACATCGACATAAATAAGAAACATGAACACAACACATAACACCAATGTGGTAATGGGGAAACCAAAATAGGTAAAAAAATCTGGTGGGAATTGACACCCACTAATATTCTATACTAGTATTTTATGATCCTTGTTAGAAGATCCTTAACCCTGTTAGGAGTTTCTTTACAAAGTATTTAGTATAGTGACCTTGTCAAGGGTCAGAATCTATTAGGAGTATTTTACAATAACCTTATTAGGGGTGGGGAGACACTGTCGTAGAGCTCATCGCTCAAGTGGTGAAGGCTACAACTTTTTGTTCTCAGATACACACTATATCTGTTGGATGAATTGGCACTATGACATTTCTTGTATGATAAGTTCCTTTGATGCGCTGATGCTTTTACCTCTTACAAAGCTATAATACATCTTATAAAATCTTTACACACTTAACCGATTACATACAATGCTTCCAATTGAATTGTCTCAAGTGTGTTTAAAAAAAAAGTTAATTACATGTCTATAAATTAATTACAATAGGTGCATAGCCTTTACACAAAAATAATATAACTGCTAACCAAAATACCAACGGTTAGCTTCTTGCACTATTCATTTATGGCATTCACTATCTATGCAACTTGAACTCTTTGTATCTTTCTCATACAGAATCTTCTGATCATGCACTCTTAGATGTAGTATGAATATGATTCTACCAATTTAAATTATAAGTCACATACCATAATTATGTTTTCTGCATGTGTGTTGATGCTCTGACTCTCGGGTGCTTTGTGCACTATCCAATCTTTAACACTTAACTAATTTATGATCTTCTTATCAAGTGCGCTAACTCCAAAACATCATATGTCTTTGTTTCCATAATGAAAACACTATAATAAGTCATATACATCAGTATATTCAACTTGGAAACAATCTCCCCCTTTTTCATTGATGGCAACAAAGGAATATGGAAAAGTTACTAACTCTCACTTAATACAAAAACACTTAATCATACTCTATCTTATATTTCCCTTATGTGTGCTTACCATATATTTTCTTTACATAGCTATAGCTCCATATTCTATACATATTCCCCCTTTTACATTAATGACAAAGGTGTTTAAAAATTGAATCTGTACAAGTGCTTACACTAAAAGTACATCCGAGTATGCAATCTATAGATTTTCAATATCTTGCTTCAAAAATGAAATCAATGCATTGATTGTTTGGAGATGGGTGCATAAGGCATATTGTAGTTTCTCCATCTTCTCCAAATCTTAACTAGGACCTTGATCATATGTCACCATGGTGGGATCATTCTCCTTGATATTCTGATTCAGCACATCTAGGGAGGGTGCAAGAGCATTTCTAAGCTGAGTCTGCCTAGCCCTTATCTTTGACATCTCCTTTTCTGCCTTCTCAATTTTGTCAATCTGTCCCTGATATAAATTTTTACACATGTTTATATCAGTAGAGGGATCTTCTACTAACTGCCTCACCTTTTCAATCAAGGCCTTTGCTTCTTGAATCTTCTTATAGTGGTCAGCTGTCAACTTATCTTGATTCATATAGTTAGCAATAATTCTTCTTGTTTTGTTGCAAACTCTTTAAAAGTTGCTTGTCCAACTTTGAGTGAACTAAGGTCAAGTGCAAAGTTACTGACCAATTCACTTAGACTTTTCTTTCTATACTTCTCTTTTGCAACTTGAGATGCAGATTCTTCCAAGCTAGCAAAGTTAGTTTTAAAGGCTGTGAGGATGTTGCTAACATCATCAACTATACTAACCTTGGACACTTTCTTGTCTGAAGCCAATAGGTTGTTCAATATGTTCACTGACTCCATGAATAAGGGATTCCTCATCACTTGTTTCTCTTTGGCTTTTTCCATAGCTAAGACACTAAATTTGATCAGGTCTTCTTCTTCCCATGAGTCCAAACTAGTTGCGGCAGGTGTCAATCTTGACAACAATCCCGTTGAGGTTAGTGGAGTGATAGGAGTGATATCCACTACTTCTTGCTTTACTTTGATTAACATTTTGACTGATGGTTCATCTACTTTTTCTTCTTCTCCTTTTTCTGTTTGTGTTTCCTTTCCTTTTTCTTTATCTATCTCATTTTCTTTTTCTACCTTAGGTGAATTACCACTGCATAGTGTTTTAGCCTCTTGTGTGCTTACAAAGGATTCTTCAAACTTGTTCAAATTAGTATCTAAGGCCACTGTATTGCCCTGCAAGGGAATCGGAAAGAGAACAAAGATTCTCTTGTAAAGAAAACCTAAGCAAAAATTTATTTATTTTTTTAAATTTTCAAAACAATAATATGAACAAAACCTAAACTTAGTTTCCTCCAAGGTTCCCTTTTATTTAATGCATGATTCATTTAAATCCATTAAGTAAACTAAGAACAAGATAAAGTTCTCAAAACAAATTACATCATATCTTTAAGAAATACAAAATATTTTCATTTCAACTTTCCATTTAAACATCTATATTCCTAAGTATCCTTCATGAACAATATAACTTTTTAAAATCAAATAAAACTCATCTAAATACATTGCACATATACTACATAACTTGGAATGTTACAAAATCCTTTTTCTTTTCCAACATACATCTTAAACATAAAGTTCACATTTCCCTTTTCCCTTTTTCCTAAGTCTACCCATACATCATTTTGAATCACATCAATGATTAAATTACATTCATCTCCTCATGGGAGGTAACAATAATTTTACAAAATGAAATATAATTACAAAGCCTTCATTCTTCAAAACTAGTACATAAGCAAGCCCGAATCTCCAAACACTGCATCCGCCAAAAGATACCTCGATAAAAGATTTACCACCCAACCATGTGGATACCTAAAAGGCCCACTCCCCCGTGCAAGGAGATAAACACCAAGCCCACAAAGAAGTAACTTACTAGGTTTTTACAAAGGGTTGAATAACAATTCCACAAATGAGGTTCACTTCACAAGGGTTCTAAGGTTTGGGTAGAAAATCCTAAGCAACAACCTAAGTGAGTGTCATCGCATAGCCCTCACCCCTTGGGTTGTCCTGGTACTAGCCACACTGGGCCCTGGCCCCCAAGTAGGCACATGCGGAATCGAATGCCTTTCATACAGACAAGCACCATTCGATCGTACCTACACATAGGTACCTTCTCCCACTCCCATCCATAGCCTTTACTAGCACTAATGGCATGGGCGAGGCACATTTAATCTTTTTAATGTTTTAACCCATTCCCATAAGTTTAATTAAGTTTTCACTTGTTAAATAACTCTTCAGTCGGTTATCCTGGTCTAGCCACTTTAGGGCCCCGGCCCCGCACTGAGAGCCACTCACTTAGGGGTTCTTAGGTTTCCTACCCTTAACCCACATGTCACAATCACATCACAAACATAGTAAAACATATCATAAACACATTTGTAAGACTGCATCAAAGAGTAGAAACTAATAAGATAGTTTATGAACGTTTAGGGAAATTAGGAATGTTTAAGGATATTTAGAATGTCCTGATCCTTTAGACAACCCTAACCCTAAACTACTTCCTAAACACATCCTAACCCTATTAAGGCATCTAAATGCACTGGACATAACCTCTGCCAAACACATTTAAGGTTTTCACAAATTTCCATACGCCAAAATAACGCTTCTTAGATTTCAGTCTAGGCCTGACATTTGACTAATCTTGAAATTTGGCTAAATCTGGTTTTATGAAAATCTAAAATCTAAAAATCACAAATTTATAAACTAAACTATACTATGAAATTCCTACTAAATAATAACTAAATTTAATAGAAATTTCAATATTCCAAATTTAATATTCACTAAAAACAAACTACCACAAAATAATAAAAGAAAACAAAATAGATTTAACGTCATTTTTAAATAGGCTATTTAGTATTTCATTATTTTATTTTCCTCCTACAATCTCTCCTTATTTTTCTCCTATATTTCCTCCTTATTATTTTCCTATAATTTTTCCTATATCTCCTCCTTATTATTCTCCTATAATTTCTCCTATATTTTACTAAAAGTTTAAATGATTTTACTAAATGTTATTGACATTTTATTTTATTATATTTTTTTTAAAATAAAAATAAAACATAACTCAAATGTTTTATTGAAACATATATATTTCAGAAACCAAAATAATATTTATATTGTATAAACGTCACCAAATGAATTCATATTAAAATGTTAAAATGTTTGTATTGATAGAATATTAAATGACGGAATACTATAATAATATAGCATTTGTATTACACTAATACAACATTTGTATAATGTATAGATGATTGACAAAATAATATCATACTACACACACTATTACCAATAATGCAATGATGTTTCACAAATTATAATAATACATTTAATACTTCAACATTCTGTAATAATACGTTATTGCAGAATACATTAATCTATCAACCGTCTGCAATAATATACTATTACAGAACACATTAATATATTCACCCTACACCATATAATAATAATACAACATTACACCTATGTTTTGCAATAATAACACACATACAGAAACTTTCAACCAATCTAAAAATCACATTCATACTATTAAATTAAACCTATTTCTCAGGATGGAATCCAACCTGGAGTCCTGCGGAATCGGGTTGATGAAGATGAATCCTTCCTCTCTGTCTCTTTCCAGCAAGCCTCAAACTCTTCCTGGATGAACTCTCCAGCCTTTATTTTCCAAAATCCAAATGCCAAACTTTTCTGAATCTCCCCAAATTTTTCTCTGGCAATCATAATATATATCTCTATATATATATATATATATTTTCCTCCCCTCCCTTACACAAGAAATCTTCCGGTAAATAAAATGGAGGTGGTGGTTGCACGGGTAAACCAATTGTGCAACCAGCCCAACCTCTCACCCATTAATAATATAGTTAATAATATGGTTAATAATATGGTTTGTAAAACCATTCCCGTAAGGGGTAATCATATTTTATTTAATAAGGTTTTAATTTTATTTTTTTTGTCTCCTAAATTTAAGGATGACAAAATAGAGAATATATTCTTAAATATTAATTTCCTAACTTACTTAGCCATGGTAATAGAATTTACCAATCCTATTTACCACTAATAAGAATAACATAAGAATAATTTCCTTCACACAAATAATTAATTTATTATATAATAATACATATTAATATATGTATTCATAGGCATATGTGTGCACCGATATGCTTATGGTACATATACCATAAATCATACACATTATTATTAATATTAAATATTAAAATAACATTATTATAAAATATATTATTTATTATTAATGATATTAAATCTCACGATTTAAATCACATACCAACTCGTTCACACTAGTATGCATATACGTAACTTTTAATAATGATAAATTACTAAGTCATACCTATCAAAAATCTACTTACAACTTTGAACATGCCATGAAGACAAGACCTAGCTACCAGATCCACAAATCAACCAACTACAAGATCGCATAATGCCTCCACACAAGGGACTAACTCGACACCTCCCACCTAAGGGTAAAAGGATCAAAGGTGAGGTTTCTTCCTGTGGAACCTGGTGATATCTCCGTAACAACAACAATGATCGAGGATTTTGAAAGATCGCTCAGACCTGTGAAGCCAGGTGGAGATGATACTCGGTACCTGCAATCCTGCATCACCAAGAAGAGATACATACATATACATATGGATATACAAATCAAATATATGCAAGTAGATGACTAGGATCAATACATCGTGTGGACCTCAACTGAGTGAGTAACTACGACTTCGTCCTGAGTCATAAAACACATCAGTCACATATCCATGCAACATAGAAGATCATGATAATGGTTAGTATTTAAATCATTGGGTTAGATTCATAAGACATATAAAAATAGATGATTTTCAAATCTCATAAACATATAAATGATATAACCATAAATGAGCATATTAATCATCTGATAAACATAACATCATCCATAAAGCATAAACGTAAATGTATAGTCCTAACCATCACAATAGAATGTCCAAATCAGAAAGTCCAAGTATCAGCATAGGAGAGGTATTACAGCCACCATTGCAATCTCAACATTGTCAATGAAAATTGTTTCATTCTTGTGTTCTTCTATCATAGGTGCAGACTTATCTACATCTATATGTGTTTCAATTATAGGCGCTGAGTCCTGGGGACCTGTCATAGGTACTTTAGTGGGCTCTGCCACCTTGACTTCCTTTGTGGGGACTTGAGCTATAGGCATAGTAGGTGGGTACATGTTCCTATTCATGAAGACCTTCTCAAAGACTTTCTCTATTTCCTTTGCAACTAACTCAAATTTTTTGTCCATTATATGTAAGGTTCTTGTTTTTGTTTTGAGTTGTGGCTTCACAAGATCAAACAAAAACTTTTTCTCCTCTAGAGAACATACTAGAAAACTCTCATCTAAGATCTTCTCTCTTATTCTTAGATCTTCCTCCATTGCTTGTCTCTTTAGGAATTATAATATGTTCCAAACATTATTTGGAATCCTAGTCTTCAGTTCTAGGACTATCTTTTTGAGCTTTAGCATATGTTTGACAATCATTCCATGAATTTATGATTTATCAATTTCACTATACTTCTCATAGAACTTCCCTACTTGATCTATCCTTCCTTCATCAATAATCGTTGAGCTCAACACCTTGAGACTAGGTTTGAAACTTACTTCTGGAGGTGCTTGAGTGTTCTTTCTATTTCTTGTTACTCGGAAGGATAGATGACTGGTGCTAATCTCTTTTTTCCTCTTAGGAATTTCCTTATACTCAGGAGGAGTAGTAAGGTCAATGGTTTCCTTGGGCATAGAAGGGGTATTATCTATTTTACCCTTCGGACCATCAGATTTCTCAATTTTCACCTTATTCATCTTTGGATCATTAGATTATGTCTTTTCTCAGGCTGCGCTCTCTATTTCCAAAGCAATCTTCTCTTGCCTTTCTTTGTCTAGGTCTTCTTGAGATACTCCATGAATTTTCAAAATCTCTGAAGTAACCTTGGCAACTTTTCTTTTTGTTGCTGCACTGTTGAATACAACATCTACTTCTCTTGTTTTCTCCTTGTAAGTCCCCCATCTAGGTTCATTGGGGTCCTTAGGTGCTGACAAAAGAACTTGAGCATAAGCCTCTAGAATAGGCTCTTCAACTTCATATCATAGTGGATGAATCCACTTTGTTCTTGGTTCAATAGCCTCAATGCATGTTGTATCAGTCTCTACCATAAAATAAATACTATCATTGTATTTTTCAATTATCTTTTTCAGGTATCCTATACCTCATCTACTTTTTTACTCTGAATGTTTTCAAATCCAATTCCATGTAGTCCTTAAGGGTACTTTCTGTGGATGCCTTAAGGGATATCTATGGCATAGTGGGAATAGATTTGTCTAGATACAAAGTAGACACCTTTCCAAGAATGTGGAAGTACATATAGATTATTAAAGACCCAAACCTGAATATCTTGGTCTTGTCATGCTTGATGGCTCTTATGTTTTCTATTAGTTATGTGCATAAGATCTCACATAGATTGAACTCTCCATTCTCTCTTACCAACATTATTGCTACTAGAAAGGTGACCGCTAACACACTATTCACCTTGCTGGTGTGCTGGAACCTGTATCCCAGTATCACAAACATCAATTTGATGTCTTTCTCTTCTATAGGATCAATTGTCATTCTATGCCTATCACTTCTTGATTTTCAAGCATGTTCTAAAAGTTTTCTGGTGTCCTTGCTTGATAGAAGAACTTTTCCTATCCTTGAGAGTCCTATCATCTCATGAATTACATCTCTTGTTATCCTAACTGGCACTTCACCTATCCAAAATAGGTCATCATGGATCCTTATAAGTAGAATCTTGATCCATTCCAACTCATAGAACTCATATGTCATAACATATTCCACTATAGAATGATTATCCAACTACACATACTCATCCATGAAGGTTTTCTCAAGTTTCATCATTGTTTCCATGTGCGCTCTTATTCTATCCAAACCTACTGGTTCCTGTTACCCAAATTTTCTTGTTCCAAAAAATTTGGCTATAGGCTGGATTCTATCCAGGGTCTACATTTTAACCCATGTTGAAACCTCTGAGAATTTTTTTCATGGCCTTCTGTCTTGTCCTTTGGTCTTTGCAATTGTTTAGCTCCCTAGTCTAAGGATCACTTAATTTGAAAATCTAGCCATTGGCCAACAACCCCAAAAGCCTTAAACCCTAAAGCCCTATGACCTATTCTATTTTTCCATTACCTTTTTTAGCCACTTAAGTATTCATTTTGCATATGTGCTTTTCCTCAATTGGTTAGTCAAGAGATCTCTTAAGCCAAAAAGAATATGCCTTTCTATCTCCTGAGCCCACGGTCTCCTTTATTCATGAGATCTCCCAATCATATGGAATATTCCATTTCCATTCAGTGACCCAGTGATTTCCCTTCAGTCAGGTAATCTCTTAATGTAACCCAAGGTCACTAGTCCTTTCAGTGATCCAGTGACTAAGGTGTTCCTCCTGACTATAGTTATAACTCATGTTAGCATAGAGTTAAGGATTTCTCTTTAGTCAGGAGGTCACAAGAGTTAACCCAGGGTTAGCAAAGGTTCATGTGACTTTGAGTTTCTTCAGTCGGCCATTCACTAGATATACCATGGTCAAAAGAGAATTGAGTTAAAGTTGAATAGCTGGCAGTTGTCAGAGTTGACAAGGTAGTCGAAGTAAGTGATAGAGTGACACATGGTAGGGCCGACCCAGTTCTTCAAGCATACATTTTCTAGGTCTCCATTTATTTGAAATGGTTAAGTTTTTATTCAGCGACTAAGCGACTATGTGTTCGTAAGATCTCTTATTCCTAGCGGTCAAGTCCTTAGCATCCAGTGATCTGGTGAGCAGTTATCTTATTTCTAGCAGTTTTCTTTCTAAGGTAGTTAAGATCCAAGCAAGATCGATGACTATCATTATACCGTTGGGTAAAGGTGATGCCTTTTTAAGTGTTGTAGTAGAATGATGACCATCGATTTGCTTCTTTAGCTTAGCACTCTTGTCAGTGGGTCTGCTGTCATTTTTTTTTTTGATGAGGTGTATGCTTTTGATTGGTTAAGCTAAGTAGTGATGTGGAAGTTTGTCAGTGGGACTGAGGTCTTTGGATTATGAGGCAAGTTAAAGTTCATATATGATCCATGATTGTTGTTATACCACTCAAAAAAGATGCATGTTGTTTAAGGCTGTGGTATAGTGACAATCATCTGATGAAAGGTTAAGGATATCATGGGTCCATGTTGTTAGGAGGTACTGAGGTGCTTGATTCTTATTGGTTGCTAGGTAGAATAGTTCGTATTTGTCAGTGGGTCTGAGTATCTTAAGTGAGGTGGCAATTGACAAAGATCTACAGTTGTCGCATGATCGCAAGGAATCTTCTTCCCCTTTGCGATCATGCGACCATCATCTGGTGCAAAGTGAATTATTCCACCCTTTGAGGTGCCTAGCCAGTAGTATGAGGACAAGTGGCAAGATGGGCCTAGGTTTGTAGGTTTAGTCAGGTGATCACTCATTAAAAAAGGGAATATTCTTTCTATCTAGTGATTATGAGATTACCTTCAATCGGGTGATCGCTTAATTGGAAGGAATATGCTAAAGACTTCTCCAAACTCAGGGACTGCCATTAGATCAAAGTAGGATCAATGCTTGTCATGTGATCACCATAATAAGCTAGAGTTAGTGAAAAGATCAGGTGATTCAATGACTTAAAGGAAAGGAGAACCTAAAATGAAAGCCTTAGTCACGTATTCACCAGATGAGTTAGGGTTAAGAAAAAAAGTGGTGCCTGGATAAAATGAAAGATCTATGGCCATGTTTTAAAAGGTAGATCAGGTTTAAATATTAGCCATTGATAAAGAAATATTGGCACCGCCTATGACTATTTAATCAATTTTAAAATTCAAAATATCTAAAGTACTAGATTTGAATAGTTATGGTGAGCCTGAGTTGCAAAGAGGTAGATGGAGCAAGGTAGCTTGTCTGCAGGCAGATGTAGTGATGAAATGGACATGCAAGTATAGAGATCTGATCGACCAAGATATCTCTATGATGCATTTATGATAAAAAATGATAGAGTTAGGGTTTCCATTATTTTATGAAAATCTATGTAACCCTAATTGACTTTAGCTCCTACCTATGTGCAATTGAGGAGATCTATATATTAGTTTTTTCAGAGCTTTTAGAGAGTAGAGTTTACAATTGTAAAAGAGAGATTTTCTTTCTGAGGAGCTATCCAAGGCATTCTTTCTACCCTCTAGCTTTCTACAATTTGTACCTTTCATTGAGGTTTATATATTGCAAAGGTATTTTGTGACATTCTTTCTATCCCTATGCCTTCTTGTCTAAATTTTCTCTTAATAAATTGAGTATATGTATGTTTTCAATAATATCTTAGGGTTCTTGATCTCTCTTTCTTTCTGCAATTCATGTGTATTCCTATGGATGATTTGATTTGAATGATCTTGTGGGTATACTTCAACCCCCTAACAATCTATCTCATTCCTATACGTGGTTATAGAGGTGAATGTTTGTTTGTAGGTTATAGATTGTGTCTAAATTCTTAGGAATGCTATTGTTTGTGAAATTCTCTCTTTCCCTGAATAGCCTCTTTCTATTGCAGACCCTTATTTGAAATATTGGTGCAAGCCTATTCAGTGAGTTGTGATCTCCTAGACCTAAGTTTATGCATTGATTTCATCCTCCATACTATAATTCATACCATCATTTCGGTGTATTACCTAGTAGGATAGTTTGCTTTTAGTTATTTCCCTTTCATGCATTCCTTCTAACCCTTTTCCCCTCAAGAATTTACTTTCCTATCAAGAAGCATATTAAGGTGATTATCCAAGAGGAACTAGGCTAGAACCTAGAGGTCTCATCTTAGTTAGCATAGGTCCAACAACCTGGAGATGATTCCCATGTTATACTAAGTTATCAAGACTAAGAGAGCTTGAAACAAGGGTGCAAACTTAGTGTATAAAAATTTTGGCATGCCCGGTGGGATAGCAAAAGAAGTTCATTATTTGAAGATTATGTTATCTTTAATATACTGATTACATAATATAGACTTTCTAGAAGTTTTTCTATCAAGTATAGCTGGTGAGTCCACTGATTTCATAGATTCAGGCTAACCTTGTTCAAATTTTATGAGAAAGATTGAGACTAGGAGCTCAAAGCCCACTGAATTTTTAGAGTTTCCCTTAAAAAGAGTCTACAAAGGTAGGTCAACCTAGAGAACATCCCCTGCAAGGAGAGTACAGTCTACACCACCTAATACTTTAGAAAGGATAATTTTTCCCTTTCATCTTAGAAGAAGAGGAAGATCTCTAACTAGATATCTAGAGGAAGATTCAAATCCAACACCAAATACAACTCACATAGTTGCTACTCATCAAAGTTCAGCTCCTACAATGGCTAGATAGTTTTCTTTTACACCTTTCAACTAAGGAAGTCATTAAATTTTGCCCAACATCATGATGTGCCCTTGGTGGGATTAAAGAGTCTACCTGATTTCACAAGTGAGGGATAAACTACAACTTTTGAACACATTAGAGATGTGACCACTATCTACAACATACATAATATAACTCAAGAAGATGTGGCCACCAAGTTATTAGCAACCTCCCTCAAGGACAAGGCTCTTGAATGGTTTAGAACTTTAACTGTTGGTTCCATTAATTCATGGGATGGATTAGGGGATGCATTGAGTAAACATTTTGAGGATAAATTAGACAGCTTGTCTTTGGTTGAGAAGTTGACAACCATTAAAAGAGACCCTCAAGAACAAATGATAGATTATAAAAATAGATTTCTCAAGACATGGAATAGAATTCCAGTCTCAGTGAGGCCATCAACTGACCATGCTTTCTTATACTTCTTGCAAATTTTGAATGGTCAAATTTTTGTCATGATCCAATCTATGGGTGGCACCTCTCTACCCCAAGCTTTTGACATAGCTATCAAGGCTAAAAATTGTTTAATCCAAGTAGAAGGCCACCCATGCCCATATTTCCTAGCCTTCAGCCCATTGCACCTTTACAAGTACCCCCATTTACCCCTATTCCCACCATACTAGCACCTATAGCTAGTACTAGCAGAGAGGAGCTAAAAGAAAGTTCCTCTCAAGAGTTGTAAGAGATGAAGAGTAGTCAACAAACTAGTCAACAAGAAATGACTAATTTTCTGTAGACTTTAACTAAAGAGGTCACAAACCTAAAGAGGCAAGGGCAAGGAATTAGACCACCCTTTTAGACACAAGGCCAAGGTCCTAATCAACAATATCAGAATCAAGGATAGCCTTATCAGCAAAATAAGACACCATACCAAGGAGGTTATCAAGGGACTCACCAAAAGAAAAATTTTAATCAAAGACCATTCCAACCATACAACCCTGCACCTCTCAATTCTATAAATCTAGTTAGGGACATGGTCCCTAGTCAAAATAATATGGTTATGGACAATGAATAGTGTTTCCCTTGCAATTAGCCTCATAATTAGGCTACATGTTCAAATCGATGGATGAATCAAGCACTAATGGTTCAAAATGTCTCATATACTCAATCAGGAGCTTCTTCTAGTGGATCAGTTCCTCAACAAGAACCACAAGATAATGGGACTGCTCTTTTTAATTGGGAGCAACAAGAATTCAATGGAGTCATTAGTGAACCTTCCATTGCTGCCAACACAAGGTCTAAGAGAAGAGCTCAAGACATGGAGTGAGCAGATTCTAGGATTAAAGCTACTACTTCTACAAAACTAATGCAACAAGCTACTCCCATCATATCTAAGAATGTTCCTGCCATCACAAGAAAAGAGGGTCAAACTCTCAAAGAAGTGGAACCCATCATAGTAAAAGCACAACAAGGAGTACACACTATGATACCTTTCAACATTGTAGACAACATGAAGAAGGTGAACATTACTATGTCTATGTGGGACTCTTTAGCTATTCCAGGACAACCTAAGATTTTGAAGAGAGCTATGACTGAAATGACAACCCCTCAGCCTACAAAAGAGATTTCAAAGCTAGTGTTGGTCAACACTGATCAAGAAAAGGAGGCTCCAAGTTGTAACTCCAAAGCCAACACCATTTAAGGTAGGAATTTGAAACCACCTCCCTTTTATGTATCTTTAATTATTGGAAAATCCTTAGGACATAATTGTATGGTAGATAGTGGAGCTACTAGCACTATAATGCCCAAAAAGGTGGTTGACCAATTAGGACTTAAATATGAACCCCTCCAAAAGAAGGTTACAGAACTTGATGGATCCTTAGTTAACACTATAGGTGTGGCTAAGGATACTAGTCTAATCCTTCATGCTGGTCCTAATTTCTCTATCCTACTAGATATTTATATCATAGATCTCCCTACTTTATTTTCCATATGTCTATCAAGGGAGTTTACAACCAAAATAGGAGGCTACCTTTCTTCTAACTGGTCTCACATAATTTTTCACACAAGATATGGTACCAAGGTTACCATTAAATCTGAATCATTAGCAGCACACCATATAGAACAATATGTGTCCAATACCATCAATGCAAGCTGCCCTATATTTGATAGCAGTGATTGCCCAACTATCAAAGAAGCAAACACTAAGATAAAAAGTATCCCTAATATTTTATTAGATGAACTAGAATTAGAAAAGGCTTTTGATGCCCAAGAAAATGTCATTTGGGATGCTGGTTTGGGAAGTTATTTGATACAAGAAAGTGGATCCATAGAGCCAAAACTCCTCAAAGAGGACACTGATTCAGAGGACCAAAGCAATCAGGTTTGGGAAATGTTTTTTAATGGAGCTAGAAGTAGACATGGCTCTAGTTGTGGTGCTATGCTAGTGTCCCCAAAAGGATAAAGATACTATACAAATTTCAGATTCAGTTTCTCCTACAGTAGCAACACTACAGAATATGAAAGTTTGGTGAATGGATTGGAGTGGGCTAGGAAAAGAGGGCTCAAAGCCCTAAAAGTTCATGGTGATAGTGATTTATTAGTCAGCCAAGTGAGAGGGATAAGTGCAACTAAAAATGACACCATGAAAGCATACAAACATAGAGTTTGGGATGCAATGGAAGACTTTTGTGCTTTCAACATTGTTGCTATCCCTAGAGAGCTAAATCAAAATGCAGATAGGTTAGCTGCTATTGGGTCTCAATATGACATTCCTAATAGTATTTCAAAGGAGGAGACCCAACATCATATCAAAGTGATTGTCAGACCTTCTATCCCTGATAATGATACTAATTGGAAAGTGTTTGACAATGATGAGCAAATTCTGTAATTCCTATTTGAAGAGGATGTCTTCTCAGAGCATAACCAAGATAGGCTATTGCAAAATTATGGTGATGAAGTGTTACAACTTAAGTCTAATAAGATGCCTAGAGGTCTTGTCACCTTAGAGACTATCTTCAACAAGGATGATCAAGTTAAGAAGAGTAAAGCTGGCCTGGTAGTTCAACAAGAACATTGTGTTGAATTGGAGTTAGAACTAGGTAAAAGTTTACAATTTGGAAAAGTAAAAACTAATTTAGAAAAGTATGCTTACACCCAATTATTCAAAGAATTCAGTGATGTTTTTGCATGGAAATATGAAGAAATTTAGGGTTTTAATCCAGCCCTTGCTCAGCACACTATTGAACTAGAGCCTAATGCCAAACCAGTGAGACAAAAAAAAAGGCTTGTTAATCCCAAGCTTGAGCCACTTATGCATAAAGAGGTGCTCAAACTGATAGAAAGTGGTATCATCTACCCCATCAAGCATACTAGTTGGGTTTCCAACCTGTAAGGAAGAAGAATGGGGAGTTGAGGTTATGTGTTGACTTCAGGGATCTTAACAGGGCCTCTTTAAAAGACTGCCATCCATTACCCTCTATGGAGCAAATCTTACAATGTGTCTCTGGATCCAAGAGATTTTCATTATTGGATGGCTATTTAGGATATAATCAGATCCTAGTTAATGAAGAGGATCAATACAAGACTTCATTTACAACTAAGTGGGGAACCATGGCTTATCAAAAAATGCCCTTTGGTTTGTCAAATGTAGGTGCTACTTTTCAAAAGGCAATGGATATGGCCTTTAAAAGCCTCATGTATAAGTTTGTACTGGTCTACCTAGATGACATAACTATCTATTCTAAACATGCAGTAGATCATATCAAACATTTGAGGAAAATCTTTGAAAGATATAGAGTTTGGGATATCTCTTAATCCCAAGAAATGTGTGTTTACAGTTCATGAAGGAAAATTGCTAGGATATATAGTATCCAAGAAAGGAATTACAGTAGACCCTAAGAGGATTGTAGCCATCCTAGAGCTACCATTTCCACATCATAAGAAAATTCTCCAATATTTCATAGGAAAGATTAATTTTGTTAGGCATTTCTTGCCTAATATTGCAGATTTATTGAAGCCTTTGATAGCCATGTTAAAGAAGAGTTCAGCCTTCAACTGGACTAAAGAAGGAAAAGCTAATTTCCATGCTATCAAAGAAGCCTTTACAGAAGCTCCTGCTCTATTAAACCCAAATTTCAGTAAGGATTTTATCCTTTATGCTTATGGAGGTCATGATGCTATATCTTTTATGTTGACTGAAGAAAATTTAGAAAGGTTGGAGCAACCTATTGCTTTCTTTAGCAAAGGTTTAGAAAAGTATGAACAAAGGTACTCTTTTGTAGAGAAACGTGTACTTACTATGGTAAAAAGTCTTAAAAGGTTTAGATATTTGTTGACCCATAGCAAGGTACACTTGAAGGTTACTCATCCAAGTGTCAAAGAATTTTTTCTTTCCAAGGACCTAAATGAAAAAAGAGATGGTTGGATTACCAAGGTAATGGAATATGACATTGATATCCAAACCACCAAACTAGTTAGAGGAAAAGGTCATTGTGAGCATTTGGTAGAGGATGAAAGTTTAAAGAAATCAAAGCAAATAGATGCATCTCTAGTTGTTCATTCTATAGAAGAACATGTCAAGGTAGCAGGTTGGTTGCCTAACATGATTCATTACTTAAAGGCAGGACAATGTCCTACAAACCTAGATTCAGAAAAGAGAAGATATTATAGATTACAATCCATTCCCTTTGTGTTGATAGATGAAGTTCTTTTTAGAAAGGATCACAATGGTGTCCTTTTGAGATGTATTGATTTAGAAAAGATAGCTGATGTCCTATTTGAATTTCATGATGGACCTTCTGGAGGTCACTTTTCTCCTAGGACTACTACTTTTAAAATCATGAGGGCTAGATACTATTGGCCATACATCTTCAAGGATAGTCATGATTATGTGATAAAATGCATCAAATCTACCATGTTTACAGGAAAAGAAAGGCTTGTAGCTTTGCCCCTTAGCCAATCAAAATAGAAAAACCTTTCATGAAGTGGGGCATAGACTTTATTGGTATGATTAATCCTCCATCTAGTGTAGGCCATAAGTGGATAATCAATGCAATAGATTATTTCACTAGATGGATAGAGGAAGTCGAGACTCCATAATATCAGATAATGCATTGGAATTCATAGGCCTTAATGTCTCAAAATGGGCAATCAAAAATGGCATTTATCTGAATACAAGTTCAAATTACTACCCTCAAGGCAATGGTTTGGTGGAATCAACTAATAAGAACTTGATTAGGATAATCAAGAAAAATCTCCAAGATAACCAAAGAGATTGGCATACTAAGTTGAAGTTTGCCTTATGGTTAGACAGGATCACCCCAAAGAAGTTCATTAGGAATTCTTCTTATGTATTAGTATATGGTAGAGAAGCTAAGTTGTCCATTTCAACTAAATTGCTAACTTTGGACTTGGGCACTCAATATGTCCTATTTGAAGAAGGAGATCCCTTACAATTTAGGTATGCTCAGCTGATGGAGTTAGAGGAACTTAGAGATAAATCCATGAAAGATATGGAGTCCCATAGATTCAGACAAAGAGGAGTTTTGATAAAAGAGCCAGGGCTAGAGAATTCAAGATTAGGGATATAGTTCTCAAATGGGATGAATTCAGATCAAAGCTTGGCAGACATACAAAGTTTTATTCTTTATGGGGTGGACCATTTATTATTATAGAATGGAAGGGGCCTAATGTTTTTAGCTATCAAATCCTGAAGGAGATGCCTTGCCTAGATTAGTTAATGGATTCCATTTGAAGCCTTGTTTTGAGGTCAATCCTTCCTTGTAAATCTCTTTGAATATGTTTCCTACTTTCTTCCCCTACTTTCTAGGTTAGTTTTCCCTATTTTCCAAGGAGTGCTCATGCACAGTTTTGAGCTCCATCTAGGTCTCTCTCTCTTTGTTAAGAAGATTTTATATTTAGAAGATATCTCCATGCCTAATGGATCATTTTAAGGCCACTAATCTTATGTCTAGTAGGTTAACATCTAGCAGAAATCACCAAAATGTTACCAAAATTTTCTTGTTCCAAAAAATTTGGCTATAGGCTAGATTCTATCCAGGGTCTGCATTTTAACCCATGTTGAAACCTCTGAGAATTTTTTATGGCCTTGTGCCCTGTCCTCTGGTCTCTAAAATTGTTTATCTCCCTGGTCTAAGGATCACTTAATTTGAAAATTTAGCCATTGGCAAAAAACCCCAAAACCCTTAAACCCTAAAGCCCTATGGCCTATTCTATTTTTCCATTACCTTTTTTGGCCACTTAAGTCTTCATTTTGCATGTGCACTTTTCTGCAATCGGTTAGTCATGAGATCTCTTAAGCTAAAAATAATATGCCTTTCTATCTCCTGACCCCATGATCTCCTTTGTTTGTGAGATCTCACAATCATATGGAATATTCAATTTCCATTCAGGGACCCAATGATTTCCCTTCAGTCAGATAATCTCTTAATGTAACCCGAGGTCACTAGTCCTTTCAGTGATCTAGTGACTAAGGTGTTCCTCTTGACTATAGTTATAACTCATGTTAGCACTGATTTAAGGATTTCTCTTCAGTCGGGAGGTCGCAAGAGTCAACCCAGGGTTAGAAAATTTTCATGCAACTTTGAGTTTCTTTAGTCGGTCATTCTCTAGATATACCCTAGTCAAAATAGAATTGAGTTAAAGTTGAACAGCTGGTAGTTATCAGAGTTGACAAGGCAGTTGAAGCAAGTGATAGAGTGACACATCATAGGGTGGACCTAGTTCTTCAAGAATATAGTCACTAGGTCTCCAGTTCTTTGAAATAGTTAAGTTTTTATTTAGCGACTGAGAAACTATGTGTTCATGAGATCTCTTATTCCTAGTGGTCAAGTCCTTAGCATGCAGTGATTTGGTGAGAGGTTATCTTATTTCTAGCAATTTTCTTTTTGAGGTAGTTAAGATCTGAGAAAGATCGATGGCTATCATTATATCATTGGGTAAACATGATGCCTTTTTAAGTGTTGCGGTATAACAATGACCATCGATCCTCTTCTTTAGCTCAAGGCTCTTGTCAGTAGGTATGCTGTCAATTTTTATTTTTTTTGATAAGGTGTATGCTTCTGATTGGTTAAGCTGAGTGGTGATGTGGAAGTTTGTCAGTGGGCTCAAGGTCTTTGGATTACGAGGCAAGTTATAGTTCATACATGATCCACGATTGTCATTATATCGCTCAAAAAAGATGCATGTTGTTTAAGGCTGTGTTATAGTGACAACCATCTGATGAAAGGTTAAGGATGTCATGGGTCCATGTTGTTAGGAGGCACTGAGGAGCTTGATTCTTATTGGTTGCTAGGTAGAACAATTGGTATTTGTCAGTAGGTCCAAGTATCTTAAGTGAGGTGGCAGTTGACGAAGATCAACGACTGTTGCATGATCGCAAGGAATCTTCTTCCTCTTCGAAATCATGCAACTACCGTCTGATGCAAAGTGAATTCTTCTGCCCTCTAAGGTGCCTAGCCAGTAGTATGATGACAAGTGGTAGAATAGGCCTAGGTTTGTAGGTTTAGTCAGGTGATCGCTTAATTAAAAAGGGAATATTCTTTCTATCTAGAGATTATGAGATTACCTTTAGTCAAGTGATTGCTTAATTGGAAGGAATATGCTAAAGACTTCTCCTAACTCAGCGACCATCATCAGATCAAAGTAGGATCAACACTTGTCATGTGATCACCAGAATAAGCTAGAGTTAGTGAAAAGATTGGGTGATTCAGCAACTAAAAGGAAAGGAGAACCTAAAATGAAAGCCTTAGTCATGTATTTTCCAGATGAGTTAGGGTTAAGAACAAATGCAGTGCTTGAGTAAAATGAAAGATCTACGACCATGTTTTAAAAGGTAGATTAGGTTTAAATATTAGCCATTGATAAAGAAATCTTGGTGTCACCTATGACCATTTAGTCAATTTTAAAATTCAAAATATCTGAAGTACCAGATTTGAATAGTTATGGTGAGCTCAAGTTGCAGAGAGGTAGATGTATCAAGGCAGCTTGTCTACAAGAAGATGTAGTGATGAAGTGGACATGTAGGTACAAAGATCTAATCAACCAAGATATTTCTATGATTCATTTATGATAAAAAATGATAGAGTTAGGGTTTCCATTATTTTATGAAAATCTATGTAACCCTAATTGACTTTAGCTCCTGCCTGTGTGCAATTGAGGAGATGTATAAATTATTTTTTTTGAAGCTTTTAGAGAGCAGAGTTTACAATTGTAAAAGAGAGATTTTCTTTCTAAGGATTTATCCAAGGCATTCTTTATGCCCTCTAGCTTTCTACAATTTGTAACCTTTCATTGAGGTTTAGATATTGCAAAGGTATTTTGTGACATTCTTTCTATCCCTATGCCTTCTTGTCTAAATTTTCTCTTAATGAATTGAGTATATGTATCTTTTCAGTAATATCTTAGGGTTCCTGATCTCTCTTTCTTTCTACAATTCATGTGTAATATTCCTATGGATGATTTGATTTGAATGATCTTGTGGGTATACTTCAACCCCCTAACAATCTGTCTCATTCCTATACCTAGTTGTAGAGGTGAATGTTTGTTTGTAGGTTATAGATTGTGTCTAAATTCTTAGGAATGCTATTGTTTGTGAAATTCTCTCTTTCCCTGAATAGCCTCTTTCTATTGCAGACCCTTCTATGAAATATTGATGCAAGCCTATTTAGTAAGTTGTGATCTCCTAGACCTAAGTTTATGCACTGATTTCATCGTCCATACTTTAATTCATACCATCATTTCGGTTTATCACCTAGTAGGATAGTTTTCTTTTATTTATTTCCCTTTCATGCATTACTTCTATCCCTTTTCCCATCAAGAACTTACTTTCCTATCAAGAAGCAAATTAAGGTGATTATCCAAGAGGAACCAACCTAGAACCTGGAGGTCTCATCTTAGCTATCATAGGTCCCACAACCTAGAGATGATTCCCATGTTATACTAAGTTATCAAGACCAAGAGAGCTTGAAACAAGGGTGCAAACTTAGTGTATAATAGTTCCTTCTTACAATATATGTATGCCCCAATATCTTCCACATGCATAACACCCATGGGAGTGCGGGAGAATGCACCTTCAAGTTTGTCTAATGTGGACCTGAACGGATGCCTCTTAAACACATTTCTCTTCTTTTCTGCCACATCAAATACAATGGGAGTAGCCATTACTTACTTGTATATCACTTTCCAAATGATCTCAAATAATTTTGAATTGACGTGATGGATTAGGTCTTCTGTAACTGATCCAATGCACTACTAATCATTAGTGAATCAATTTGAAATCCTTTGTTATCAAATGCTAGGGCTCCTCTATTCTCCAATCACTCTGAATATAAATGCAATGAGAGGTCTAAAAGCTTGTGTACTTTAAAGTAAGAATTTCACCATTAATGCTTGCTGCGTAAAATAGGCTGTCACTTGATAATTTCCAACTTTCATTCTATAAAAAACTAGCTAGTGCACTCTTGTACATAGGTTTTTCTAGTCTCCAAAAGGTTAAGTCTAAAGGTGCATAGTCAAAGGATGAGTATACCAGCTGTGCAGGGGTTGAGAGCTAAATTAGCTCCCCCTATTACCCTGAGGGCCATTCATCTAGATGTAGAGGGTGCCTCCATTGTGGATGCATCCAATACATTCTCATCAACCTTATCCTTCTTCACCTCAGACCAAATCAAGCTCTCATCCTCTAAAGCTTTCACAAACTTGACTTCTCCTTCAGTATCCAATATTGTTTCTTCTAGCTTTTTAGGGCATACTGACTTTGTATCCTTGATCTTAAAAACTTTGAGATGTGTCTAGCCTTGTTACATGAATGACAAATAACTGGAGGCCTTATATTCCTCAGCGCATTGACATGGGTTACCATTTTACATTGTATAGTTGAGTGACCATTATAGCTACATATCTGACATGTAACATTCTGAGAACTTGTTACATTTGGCTGATTTTGATTTCTCTTATTATGCTAAGTCTTATTCTTCTAACTTTTCTTACAATTCATAGCTCTATGACCAAATTTATTGCATGAATAACAGTAACCAATGAAATGTCTTACCTCTGTACAGTTCCTTGCTATATGTCCATGCTTGTTACATGCATAAAAAGTTTGATCTATTGGCTTGCACTCATTCTTGGATGTTTCAACATGATTTTTAGTCATACTTCCAATCTCCTTAGCATCTGAGGTGTCTTCTAGTTCTTTCATTCTTGCTCACATGTTGTCAATTTGATTTTGTGCTTCATTGTATCCAATGCAGCTAGTATCTCCTTTAAGTCTTCTTGCATACAACTGAGATTCTATCAAATTAGAACTGGTGTACAATTTATCAATGTGATTCTTTGCCTCTTTCAATTCAGATTCCAAGCTTTCTTTTATGTTCCTTAGCTCCAAGATTTCCATGTTTGCTTTCCTCAATTCTTCATTAAGTTGAAGGTTCTCTTTGATCTGTTCATCATAGACTTCTTGATTGTTAGTTAGCTTATCATCCAATTCTTCAATATATTCTTTTCAGGATGAATTTTCTTCATTCAACTTCTTGATCATTATCCCTAAATCACTCATAGAGAATTCTTTCAAATCTTTTCTTAGCCTTTTGATGACTATTTGAGCATCATTGACTTTTTCTTTCAATTCCTCAATTTCTTTTTTAGATCTGTCTAGGTCTTCAAGAGCAGCTTCAAGATTTCTTTTTAGATGTTTCATTTATACTTTTTCCATGATCTGCTCAAGTGGTTTAACTTATTTTCTAAGGGCCAAAGCTCTGATACCAATTGTTAGGAATGTGAACACTGAGAGGCGGGGTGAATTAGTGTTCACTGAATTAAATCTTTTCACTTATCTCTTTAATCTTAACTTGAATGCTTAAGTACTGAAATGAACATCAACATAAATAAGAAACATGAACACAAAACATAACACCAATGTGGTTACAGGGAAACCCAAATAGGTAAAAATGGTGGTCGGAATTGACACCCACTAATATTCTGTACTAGTGTTTTATGATCCTTGTTAGAAGATCCTTAACCTTGTTAGGAGTTTCTTTACAAAGTATTTAGTATAGTGACCTTGTCAAGGGTCAAACCCTATTAGGAGTCTTTTACAATAACCCTATTAGGGGTGGGGACACACTATCCTATATTTCACTACTCAAGTGGTGAAGGCTACAACCTTCTGATCTTGAATACACACTATATCTACTGGATGATTTGGCACTGTGACATTGCTTGTCTGATCAGTTCCTTTGATGCACTGATACTTTGACCTCTTGAAAAGCTCTAATACATCTTATGTACTCTTCACACACTTCTTCTCTTCTTATTTCAACTCTATAACAACTTCCATACCTAATTACAATGGTGCATCTAATATTTATATGCACATACAAAACAATTAACTAGGTCGGCCCTTTAACCGATTACATACAATGCTTTCAATTGAATTGGCTCAAGCGTGTTTACAAAGAAAATTAATTACATGTCTATAACTTAATTATAATAGGTACATAGCCTTTACACAACAATAATATAACCACTAACTAAAATACCAACAGTCGGATGCTTGGACTATTCATTTCTGGCATTCACTATCTGTGCAACTTGAACTCTCTATATCTTTCTCATACAGAATCTTTTCATCATGCGCTCTTAGGTGTAGCATGAATATGATCATACCAACTTAAATTATAGGGTGCATACCATAATTTTTTCATATGGATGTACACTGATGCTCTGAATCTTGAGTACTGTGTACACTGTCCAGTCTTCAACACTTAATCAATTTCTAATCTTCTTATCAAGTGCGTTGACTCCAAAACATCATATGACTTTTTTCCCATAATGAAAACATTATAATAAGTCATATACATTAGTATAGTCAACTTTACAACATATGGATGTGATGATTTTTTATTTTACTTTATACATTACAATTACTAGTTTGATCAGTATATATACACTAGTTAATTTTACTAGTAATCTGTTAATGAACAGAAAGGAATAGAAAAGTTTTTACCAAGTTATTTAAGTTTATTTGAAAGTTTTGTTTTATACATCTGAGAGTGTTTGAGACTATAGGATAACTAGACTTAATTGATTCAGCCCCCTCTTAGTTATCTAACAAATAAATCTCATAGTCAACAATAATGAACTGTCTCTTTAGTTTGAGCACCATTTGATCCCACCTTATTATATTATCCTCCCCTCTTCTATTTCTCTCCAAATGAACCTCTTTCCACCAAATTTTTCCATGACCTTTCAACTTGGCCTTTACAAAGATGAACCTCTCATGATCTTCTATTTCCTTAAGCTCAAATTACTCATCCATATCATTGATCCAATCGATCAAGTCTTTTGCATCGATTTCTAGAAAATGTAGAAACTTCAATCTTAGGTCTCTTTCCAATATTGGAAATGGCCCTTAAAAATATAGCTTCATTAGGATCCCTATCTATTTCTTTCTCTTCCTAAAACTATCCTTCTTCTTTATATTTATCATCACTTGCATCTTTTTCCCCAATATCAGTTCATCTACACAACTCCTCTTGTAGTGCTTCCACTTGCCTTTGTAGGGCTCTAAAACCCATTTCTATCACACCCATAATTATTCTACTGTGATTCCTTCATGGAGTCATTTTATGTACTTATCTCTCAGACCCACAAACATGACCATTGTCTTGATTAGGTCACACTCAATGATCTATCTACACTCAAGAAATTCTTCTCCAATACCACTTGATGAAGGGTACTCCCCTTATTTAGCCAAACACACATAATACAATAGATAAATAAATAGAAAATTTCAAGAATAGATTAAAGGAAACAATAAAAACACTTGATTTCTATTATCATCAAAGAAATGATATTACAATATTCAGAAAAATAACATGCTACAACAAAATAAGCATTTTTATTACAATAATCTACAAGACAGAGTCACAATCTACACTTCTAAAACTGAACCCTAAAAATCCCCTTTAGCCCTATATAATAGTAGCACAACTAATGACCTTAGAATATTTTGGAAAGAAAAATTTTCCTTTCCTAAGTGATTTTTCTCTCTTTTTCACTTGTATTGAAACTAGAGTTGTGAAGGCCCAACTTATGAACCATTGAGTTGATTGGATATTATGAACCCATTTTGGAAATAGAATGAAGCACTCTACATCCTAGTCTTTCTAAACACTATCCAACCAAAGTTTTACCCCTTTTCGGAGCCTCTAAAGCCTTCAAAACTGATCTCAAATGTTTTGTACCACCTGTTGTTAGTTGTTGGCATAACAAGTTGAAGTTTGTTGATCATGATTAGTATACATGATAATTAGTTATATGATTTTAATTGATGTCAAACTATTTGGAATTATTCTTTGACTTGTTACCATATATATGAGAAGAAAAATATTGTTGCTATATTGAAAAGTTGAGTAAGGTAAAGGATATGTCGATAGGAATCTTATCAGGTTACATTTAAGACTAACAATGGTGGATAGATGAATGATTTGATTGTTTATCAGAATATGATAAGGATTAAGTTGAAGGATTCTATTCATAAATATGTTAACTAGATATGAGTAAATGTGAAGGTAATTTGATAAAGATACTTACTGGTAAACTAATATCTTATCGGTACATTGAATAAAGTCTTATCGGAGATAGTAAAGATTTAAATGAAAGAGAGGAATAGATGGTGAGATAATAAAGAAGGATGAATCAAGATTAATCTAAGGAGAAGGGTGATGACACAAAGATTGAGGTAAAATATATTAAGGAAGTTTCTACAAGAGTAACACTATTTATCAATATGAAACCCGACAAGGATATGAAGAAAAGAAATAAAGATGGTTAGATTTGATATGAAAGATACAAATCATTGGATTTAGGTTTATGATTGAGGAATTCATACTTAAGGAAGAAGAAATAAGTAGTTTGGTATTGTGGTGGAGACATGAAGAATATTATGGTGAAAGATAGGATATTGGTGGGACATAGAAGTGTTGTTATGATCTTAGAGAAGGACATAAAGAAAGATACAAACAAGAAAAAAGAATTGAAATGGTATGTTATTATGTTAAGGAGATTCATTGGATTTGAATTATCAAGAATAGTGTGAACTACAGATCATTTGTTATCTATTACTCTCTAATAATTGTGATGGTAAAATCCCTTATCAGGTGGCCCTAATAGGTCTATTATACAATCCTTTAACTAGGTGACATTCTCACAAGAGTGTTCAAAATCCTCTAACCATGTTAATCCTAATAGAGTAAATAATTTAAAAGGTCTTAGGGAAATGAAATAACTGGATAGCATTTACTAATGCTTTTGTAACCCTTATCGAGTGATCCTTTAATAGGGAAGGATCTTAACTAGGTGTATTGTTGAAGAGTACAAATTATTTGTGGGCATTGTTCTCACACCATGGTTTTTACCCTAATCAAGTTTCCACAAGATAAATCCTTGTGTTATTGTCAAGTGGATGATTTTATATGTTGCATGGATGTTTAATGTTTAGTTAATTGATAATGTGTTGGAGATTTTTTAGGGAAAGTGTGATACTGAGAGAGGGGGGGGAGGGGGCTGAATCAGATATCAACCAATTCATACATTTTGACATAAATAAAATTTCATAGAATATGCATCAAACTTAAAACTATAATAGATCTAATATCCTAATCATCATCTATGAAAATAAACATAACACAATGATTTTGGTTACCTAGAAACCCTTGAAAGGTAAAACTGGGGTGGAGATGACACCCACAAATCTTCACTGCTATAGTATTAAATTTTGCATGTTAGGGCTACAAGTTTGATCATAAAAGATGATCTACCCAGTGAGGGGTCTTCCATGTTAAGAGCTTTGAGACTTATACAATCTACCTTGCAAAAGGATTTAAAAACTTACAACTAAGTATCCACTTGGTTAAGAGATTTACTAAGGTCTGTTAAAACCACTCTATTAAGAGATTTACTCTGATTCACCTATTAGAATGTCCCAGTACCTGATCCTTCAGTTTGCACTGTGATGCTGATTACAAATCTTCTCAATACACTATAGATTTGATGTCCTTTATCAAATATGTCTTTCTTATGTCCTTCACTACTCTACTCATGTTAGAAATAGGGAATACTTAGAGGGGGGGGTGAATTAGTATTCTACAAACTTTATCTTTTGCCCAATTATGGATATAATAGATTATCTTTATACATGCATAACAATAAAGAACTCATAACACATTATCTATTGTCGAGGAAACCCTAGCCAAGGGAAAACCCCAATGGAGATGGTACCCACAAAGATCCACTAATCAAAAGTATCCTATTAAAGATGTTGACCCTATTAGGAGTCTATTACAAGCATATAGTGTATTAGTCCTGATTAAGGGACTATAGGCCTTGTTAGAAGCCTCAACCCTGTTAGGAGTTGTAGTACAAAATGTGATTACCAAATGAGCCCACTGCCCAAACATGTAATGTACAATATAAAATGATTACAAAATAGGTTAAGGTACATAACCTTATACTACTTGCATCAATATCACTTTGCTACTCTTTCACTATCGCTATTACATATGCTTCATATACTTCGCATCATACTTCTACAATTACTTGCTACTCATTATAATTATTGTGCTTTACAATTACAATTACATTTACATTTATACCAATAGCTTTATCAAATATTTAACATCTATGATGTCATCGCTTTATACTATTAATTCATTATTTTGATAAACAAAATAATCGCTTAACTCTTTACTAGTTTTGTCTTCATATTCTGTCCTGTCGGCTTTCCACTGTCTTCGATAAAACTGTCATAACTTCTTCCGTACATGCCATACTGACTTGCACTTTGAGATGGGTGATCAATAGACATCATAGAGTCTATTTTCAAGTGCATAAGCACTAAACTTACTATACTCAACATCACAAACAAAAATTGTATCCAGGTTCACTGGTAAAACATTGTCTCACACTTAGACAAATTTGCAATGCACTCTATCATACTTTCTCTCTAACTTGTACAATCTCATGAGGATCATATGTTTCCATAATGAAAACATCTATGTAATTAACTCAGCCAAATTGCCAAAAATCTCCCCCTTTGTCATTGGTGGCAACATATGAGAAAATTGGCTAAGTGTACAACTCAAAATCTCAAAAATGTTCAAAACTGTGGCCATAGTATAAAATACATACTATCCTTGTAACTCCTCAAAAAATTATTGCATCTAATATAGTACTCCCCCTAAGAGTAACAACCCTTATCATATACTATCAATTTTCTTCTATATATCATTCCCCCTTTGACAACAATGACAAAATAAGGGAGGGTCACAAAATTATATCACAAAAAGTTACACCTTAATTTATTTATTGCAAAGCCGGTAGGCTTGCAACACAATCTGAAAAATCTATCTGCATGGCTTCTATCTCCTTCTCCCATGATTTGTTAATGGAATCTACCACATTGAGTAGTGCGCTCAGTCCATAAGAAGCAATTTTACATGCTTGGAGGTTTTTAAAGTTAAATTTCTGAAAAGATGTCTTTGCTAAAAGAAAATCTTCCAACTATTCTTCAATTATGCTCAACTTCATAGAAACATGCTCTCTCAAAAGAGTATATCTTCTTAGTTTCCTATCTTTCTCATCTTCTACAATTTTGATTTCATCACACAGTTTTCTAACTTTCTTCTCAACATTACGGACCTTCACATTGGGGTTAGATAGAAGGTTTGTTTCATTTAGAATCTCTGCTTCCTTCCACTTTATCTTCTGATCTTTCTCAGCTATTAAAGTCTCTGATTTTGTACACTGTATGTACAAAAATTTTCACATTTCCAAATGTTTCCTCAAATATTTGATATAGATATCAAGAGTATTGATATCATTGTTGATGTACTAATTGATGTTCAAAAGCATTCTAGCCTCATAGTTTGGTTGTGCTTTCACTTTTGCAATATCAGCTAGGTGTGTGAATTCATTATCAAAGGTACTCATTACCTTCTTTTCCTTCTCCATAGGGTCTACTTCTAAAATTTGTGTGGTCACAATACTTTTTAACTTCTCAATTAGTTCCTTCAGACATCCTTCAAGACTCTTCACCTTCTTATTATTACCAATTATTTTGTTTAAGGATGTAATTAGTTCCAACTGATCATCATCATCTACTTCTTTTCTCAAATGCTTAATCATAGAGTCAATTTGAGTCTTCTTTCTAGTCTCAGGAGTAAGACTAATATCTTCTTTGGTGGGAAGGGGAACTTGTTCTTCTACAACTGGTGGTTCCACAAAAGTGGTGTCTATCATTTATTCTTCTTTTGTAGCTTCATGCTCCTCAAAGGCTGAATTGTCAACAATGTTCTCAAAATTCTTCAATACATTTTCATCAGTATCCAAGGTGATTTGTGTACCTTCTACATTCATTGTTTCATCTTCAATATTAATAGCTAGAGAAGAGGGAATGTCCTCTTGTACTTTCTCACCTGCTTTCTTTGCTACAACTGATGATTCTCCAACATACTCTACCATAACCTTGATAATTGCATGTTCAATCTCATAATTTACTTCTTCATACCTACCTCCCATAATCTGAATTGTTCTCCTTTTGGTTCTCAGATGGGTGCTTATGGCCTTCATAACCTGGTTGAAATGAGCTTCATCTCTTATGTCACAAATCTTCCTCACAAGCTTTTCTCTGATAGTTGTCTCTTCATCTGATGCTCTCTTCTTTCTATTCAAAAGTTTGTTATAAAGATCATTAGGTATTTGTCCTTGAATAGTATCAAACTTCTTGCTAGTCAAGATCATATGCTTCACAACTACATTCTCTAGATTAAGTCTATCAATATAATCATAAAGATCATAATATTTTTTCATTCTTGCAAAGTCACCATTCTCAATAATCTACTCATTAAGCTTTTCAACTTTTGGTTTCCAAGCTTTCTTCTTTATAGTGACATCATCTTTAACCTCTACAATCTTTCTTGGAATAGGTTGCACTAGAGTTTTATGCCTCTTTCCTAGTCCAGTGACACTCTCCTTAACTATTTTTCTAGGTGTGGAGGAAGTGGATCTAGTAGACATATTTTTTTCTATGTCCTTCTTAGGTACTTCCACTTTCACCTTTACTTGTGGTTCTTCTCGTGGCACTACAATTGATGATAAAGGAGGGATACACAAAGCTTCCTTTTGTCCACTCTCTTTGATTGTTGTTGCTATCTTCTTTGCTACCAAAAAATCTCTCTCTATCATTCCTGTATCCTTTAAGATTTTCTTAATGGTGCTCTCAATTCTCTTCTTAGACTACTTTTCTTCAATTAGAATCTCTACGGAGTTGAAGTTCTCCTCAAAGGTTCCAAACCTATTACATTGAGTGTCCAAATTACACTTTAGTAGTCTGCTAACATACTCTTCAGTCTCTACCTCAGATATTTCATAGCCAAGAGGGTCTATGAACTCTATTCTAGGCTCTACTACTTAAATATAGGTAAGGTCAGTATCCACCATAAAACATATATCATCTTTATATTTCTCAACAAGTGACTTAGGGATCCTTGATTTGCCAGACACAATATTTTGATTTGTCTTAATAACAAGTACTACACTTTCATTAGCACTATCAATAAAATGCTTTTTGTATACTACATTAATCATTTCCATTGTGGTTTTTCCATCATTCCAATCATTTCCTATGGTGTAAGGAAATCTCCTCAAAAGATGAAAGAGCATGTATGTGATTAGGGATGAGAACCTAAACTATGTATACTTAGTTTTCTTGATCTTCTCCAAGTTCTCAAACAATTGAATTCTAATAATTTCACACACATCAACTGGTACCCTATCAACACACATAACATAAGCTACATGTACCATTCCAGTTGCCATGTCATCTTCTCTTGAATTAGCACAAAACTTGGTAATTAGGATCTTGCATATGTATCTCACATCAACTTGTTTGATCTTGCTGATCACAATTTATCTACCATTATAGGATGAATTAGTGTTTTCAATGACTATTTTTCTAATGTTTTTCTCATTAAAAGGAATAGCTCCAGTCTTAGATAATCCACTGACTTCATGAATCAAATCAGCTGTAATATTTATCACTCTATCCTCTAGCCAAAAAATTTCCATTATGAATTCTACTCAAAATGATCTTAGTGCATTCTTCATTATCAAATTCATACTGTAATCCATATTTGACAATTTCATTATGTTCCAAGTGTTCAAAACCTTATTTCAGTGTCATATCTTGATTGTACATCTTTTGATATTCATCAGTAAAATCACTATCATTTCCTATCTCTAGTTTGCATCCAAGATAACTCTTGACATTCTCTAAATGTAATAATCCTTCTAGTATGGATGATAATGCAAACCTAGGGTCTTCTACCAATGGTTCTACTCGTTCCCTTTTCAATTTAGGTCTCAATTTCATGATTTTAGGTCTTGCATAGATTCGGCACACAATTCTTCTCCAAATCCTTGGAAAATGCTTTCTATCACTACTCTTTGGTCTCCTTGACACTTAAATTTTCTTTTATGATCAAATAATACCAATCATAACCTTTTATTAATTCAATCTCACTTAGATCTAACATCGCATTCAATTCTTTTGTTGCTTCTTTCCAAAAAGTTGTCTTTGCTATCTTGCAAAACTTAAAAATTCTTGCGATCTTGTAAAACATAATATTTTTCTTTGTGCTCTTAACCATAGCATTAGAATATCATAAACTACCTTGCATTAATTGTACAAGACTCAATTCATCATATATCTACTTCTATACTAAATCTAAGTTCCTATTCTACTGCAATTTACATGAATTAAGTACTTTGAGATAGGTCAGGTAAGGATTAATTCTTACCTTTCAATACTTCACCTTTCTAATTATCTTCAATGTTGAATATGTCTCCTTGATTTGTGCTTTTGATAAACTTCACTTCATCTGAATTACTATAGCATCCTTTCTAACTATTACTAGCATCTTCATTTCTTCTTGCATGATTCATGGAGTTAGGATTAGGATGAAAAACTCTATTGTTCATTCTACAAAACCTTGTTGTATGTCCAATCTTGTTACATATCTGACAAAAGATTCCATTGTTTCCATATCTTGGTCTAGGTTGATTGATTTGTAATCTACAGTTTCTAGCAATGTGTCCAACCTTGTTGCATCTATAACATACTACTCCACTTCTTCTGTTCATATCTTCAGTAGGTTTCTTATCTGCATTGTTAGTATTCCTAAACATTCTACTATCATCATTATTCTCAATAAATTTAGGTTTCCCACAATCAATAGCTCTATGTCCAAAACCATGACAATTGTAATAATAACCATTAAGAGGTTTAAATTGTTTACCTGTGTAGTCTCTCTTCATATGACCAATAGTATTGCAAGAAAAACATCTACCTTTGAATTCTCTTTGCATACCTTTGGGTGATTCCTCTTGCTTTGGTGATTCTTCTTCTTTAGGTGTATCTTTAGATTTGTTGATCTCATCAGGCTTCTTCTCATCGATGCTTTCAGATATATTTAGATCCGGTTCCTTGCCTTCATCATTTGCTTTGAAAGTGTTGAATCCAAGACCGGTCTTATCATAGAATGGTTTTTGATAGGATATTTGTTCATCAAGTTATTGTTTGGATTGAGTTAGTTCACCTTTCACAATCTTATTGTATTTGTCAAGTTCATCATACTACAAATTGACTTTCTCAAGCTCAAATGTTACTTTAGAAAGTTTAGATTTTAGTCCTTCATTTTTAGTCTTTAGACTTTCATTCTTAGATTTCAGATTTGCTTCATCCTTTCCATTTCCATCTTTCAAAATAAGCTTCAAATTTTCTATCTTCAATTCATGCTTAAGGATCTCATTTTTTTTTTCCATATTGTCATCACAATCTTCAATAAAAACTTTAGATTCTTTTTCAGATCTCAGATCTTCCAATTTTTTTTTTAGTTTCTCAATGAGGTTCTTTGCATCATCATACTTTCTTTTCAAAGTATCTTTTTCAATAGAAAGCAAGTCAATCTATTCAAGAGCTTCTTCAGGATTCTTTTGTAGTTGATCCATATCCATAGAGATCTTACTCAAGCTGCTAGGCTTTCCTTGAATGATTCTTTTCTGAGTAACTAGGCTCTGATACCAATTGTTAGAAATAGGGAATACTAAGAGGGGGGGTGAATCAGTATTCTACAAACTTTATCTTTTGCCCAATAATGGATATAACAGATTATCTTTATATATGCATAACATAAGAAGCTAAACAACATGCATAACAATAGAAAAACTCATAACACATTATTTGTTCTTGTGGAAACCCTGGCCAAGGGAAAACCCTCATGGGGATGGTACCCACAAAGATCCACTAATCAAAAGTATCTTGTTAAGGATGTTGACCATGTTAGGATTCTATTACAAGCATATAGTGTATCGGTACTAATTAAGGGACTATAGGCCTTGTTCGAAGCCTCAACCCTATTAGGAGTTGTAGTACAAAATGTGATTACCAGATGAGCCCACTGCCCAAACAAGTAATGTATAATATAAACTGATTACAAAATAGGTTAAGGTACATAACCTTATAGTTCTTGCATTAATATCACTTCATTGCTCTTTCACTATTGCTATTACATATGCTTCATATACTTCGCATCATACTTCTACAATTACTGTGCTTTACAATTACAATTACATTTACATTTATACCAATAGCTTTATCAAAGAGTTAACATCTAGGATGTCATACCTTTATATTGTCAAGTCATTTTTTTGATAAACAAAATAATCCCTTAACTCTTTACTAGTTTTGTCTTCATATTCTATCCTGTCGGCTTTCCACTATCTTCGATAAAACTATCATAACTTCTTTCGTACATGTTGTATTGACTTGGCCTCTAAGATGGGTGATCAATAGACATCATAGAGTCTATGTTCAAGTGCAAAAGCATTGAAATTACTCCAATCGATGTCACAAACAAAAACTGTATACAGGTTCACTGATAAAACACTATCTCACACTTAGATTTGCAATGCGCTCTATCATACTTGCTCTCTGACTTGTGCAATCTTCATGAGGATCATATGTTGCCATAATGACAATATATATGCAATCAACTCAGCCAAATTTCCAACAACTTGGTCACTGAACTCTCTTTCTTCTAGTCAAAACATTTTTCTGCTCTATAAGTATGAGATCTCCTTCATACTCATGCTCCTCTCATAATATATTTTAGGGTTTGGATCTCATCTTATATAAACAATTAATTATCTCCATGATTTAATATCTACAATCTGGATTGTCTACCTTTTTTGCTTAACCATTCCCTAATTCTCATTGGTTCCATGAATTACATAGGGATTATTGATTACAATTCTAAAGCATAATCACCTCCGTGATTTCCTCAACAAACAATAAATGTAATATAAATGTCAGCCAAAATTTTCTACCTAAGTGTTTGTGCCATAAAAAACACATATGTCAAATTTGGCTTGCTCAACATTTTGATATCTCTTTCACTTGGCACTTACCATTCTTCATACCCTATTGCTCGACACTGACATCTTTACATAACTTGATATAAACTAACTTGGTTAACACTGAAGTAATTGGTGACCATTGTCTTACTTGAAAGTAACTATTTCTTGGTAAATATACAATATACATAACTTAGCCTATTAGAATAACTGAGAGGGGGGGTGAATCAGTTAGATCAGTTATCCTACAGTCCCAAATAAAAAGATGTAATACATAAAATAATTTTAATAAATTCTATAGCTCGATAACATAAACTACCAAACTATCTATGCCTTTTACTAATTACCAATTAATTAACTCACTGTGATTACCGACCAAATCAAATATGTAGTATGTAAAGTATGACAATAAAATAATCATCCCAAAAACACATAACACAATGATTTAACATGGAAACCTTTTTAAGGGAAAAACCACCTAGGACTGGTAACCCAATATAATTTTCACTCTTCTAAAGTGAGCTTGGTGAATAGCCAACCCTATTAAAGGTTACAAACAAACTATATTAAAGGTTACAAACAAACTATTAGGTGTGACCTTGTTAGAGAATTTAAGACTAGAAGTTAACTTTTGACCAACATTCACTATGGGGTCAATAAGATAACAATGTATATTCCTTGAATGACATAAGGGCATAACATAAGATGGTTAAGTCCACTCGGTTAGGAGATTTTTTGTATCAATGGTTAAACTAAAACAATACTTGATCTGATTACAATACAACTTAACTTGCAGATGTTCAGATCTATTCTAAGCCCATAAAAATCCTCTGATCAATATTTTAATTCACTTCCTCAACTTACTTTCACTCAGTAATAGATTTTTGATGCTCAATTCTATTCTCAAATTTGTTTCTCCTTCAACCAGTCTGATCAAGCTTGCATGAAACTATGTTCACACAAAATATCTACAATCTTCCTTCTTCCGACATGTTTCAATAAAGAAACTCATATCTCTTATATAGAAAGATAAATCATTTTCATATCAACCATCAGATTTTTCTACTTATCCTTCTTCATTGATTTTTCCTCTTAAACCTTCCTCGGTAGTTGTATCCATAATATGTTTCAATTCCATCCTTTATATCTTCTTTGAATTTTGTCAGTCGTGGATCTCATAAAAAACTTTATCCTTAATCTCAAAATAATAAGAATTTCTAGCTCATCAAATTTTGTTGACTGAACTAAGCATTTAATACTATCATCCATACTCAGTTAACAAAGAAATGTGTCAGCGAACACAAGCTTGGTTAATATTGTGACTCGATATACACTACACTAGCTTGGTGTATACTAAAGTGCTTCATTTACTAACCACATTGCCTTGTACAATTTTTCTTCCTTCTACATAATAGATTAATTCAACATAATCAAATAAAAAATATGAGATCATAGACTCATCAATAAGCTACCCAAAGTATTCCTTATCCTCATCTGTCATATCCATATCTCTCCTCGTAGATATCTCAGTGCTTCATCTTTTCTCTCCTTTTTACAAATGTTTAGATGTTTGTAACTAACATGAAGAGTACTATCATAACTAGTTGACATCAATGACAACATAATAACTAATTTAATTATCTTACATATCATTTCAGTAACTTAGTGATCTTGTACCACTGATCTTCAAGTCATTCAGGTATTCAATCAGTTTTAGTTCATCAATCTCTCCCTTTGGCATTGATGGCAAGACAAGAAAAATGAAATATGCCATGCACATACCAAACATGTATTCTAAAACTCTCTAAGTAACTTTTGTAACTCGGTAACCTCTCCCTAGCTTGATTTTTAATATGTTCAATCACTACGTTACATAACAACATTACAAGTGCAAACTTTCCTCTGTAGATTTGATCTTTTCATCTCTCAGATTCCTTCTGTTCTAAAAAAGAAATCTTCAAATCTCTCCCTAACTTTCTTAGATTATCTCTCTCCCTTAGATAGATATTTCATTGATCTCTTCACTATTTATCTCTCCCTTTGACAAAAATGGTAAAGAAAAACATAAAACATACAGCTCTGTAATAGCCAAGTAACTCTATTTTGTTTGGTGCAGACAATGTATCTCTGTATACTGATATGCAAATCTTTGTTCTGGCTCTTCAAATATTTCACAACCTTAGACATAATCCAAAGTGTGAGATATGTTGCATCAACATGAATGATCTTCTAATAAGATTAGGCTGATACAACCTCCTGATCACATTAGTGACCGGTAGACAGGGGATGGACCCCAAGTCTACTCAAGTATTCAAAAGTGTCCTTCGATAGAGGCTTGGTAAAAATATCAAAAATTTGCTCCTTTGATGTAACATATTCTAGTCTTACTTGCTTCTCTTGTACTTGTTCTCTTAAGTAGTGATACTTAATTGAAATATGTTTTTCTTCGAATGCATTACAAGATTCTTAGAAATATTTATTGCACTAGTGTTCTCACAATATATAATCACCAGCTCAGTGATTACCTCATTCCTCCCTTCCAATACTTGTTTGATATAAACAATGTTTGAATAGTTTGTAGAAGTAGAAGCATACTCTACTTTTGTAGTAGATTGAGAAATACAAGGTTGTTTCTTACTTTTCCAAGTTACAATTCTTTCACCAAAGAAAAATGCTCCTCCAGTTGTGTTTTTTATGTCATCTATATGTCTAGCCCAATCTGCGTCAGTGTAAACTCTTAGTTCAAATTTTCCTTCCTTGGGATATCATAAACCATAATCCTCTATTTTCTTCAGGTATCTCAAGATTATTTTTACTACAACCATATGTGAATCCTTTGGATTGGTAGAAAATATAGCCACAATCCCCACTGCATGTGCAATATCAGGCCTACTATGTACTACATACATCAGTTTACCAATCATTGATCAGTACAATGTCTAATTTACCTCTATAGATTCATCATCTTTTTTTTAATTTCTAGTCTGTGACCATCAGTGTTCCTACTAGTTTAGCATCTTCCATGCCAAATGTTCTCAATACTTCCTTTATGTACTTTGATTGTGTGATGAGAATTTCATCATTCTATTGAATAACCTGCAAGCCTAGAAAGAATTTAATCTCTCCAAACATAGACATTTGAAATTTCTTTTTCATTTCATCATCAAATGATTTAAAAATATGATCTTGTCCTCCAAAGATTACATCATCCACAAATATTTCAGCAATTAAAATAGTATCATCAAATCCTCCTTTCATGTACAAATTATTATTTTCACTAGTTCTTACAAAACTAATACTTAAAAGATAAGTATGTAACCTTTCATACCATGCTCTTGGTGTGTGCTTTAATCCATATAAAGCCTTGTGCAGTCTACATACCATGACTTTCTTATTCAGATCAACAAACCCTTTTGGTTGTTCTATGTAGACCTCCTCTTCTAGTATACCATTCAAAAAAGATGACTTAACATCATTTGATAGAATTTGAATTTTTTATGTGCAGCATATGAAAGTAACTTGCGGACTCCTTCTTGATTAGAAAAAGGTGCAAAAGTTTTAGCATAATCAATACCTTCTTGTGCATATCCTTTGTAAACAAGTCTATCTTTGTTCCTTGTAACTTCTCCATTTTCATTCATCTTATTTCTGAAAATCCATTTAGTACCAATAACATTTTTATCTTTTGGTCTAGGTACTAAATTCCATGTCTTATTTTTCTCAATTTTTTCTATCTCTTCATTCATAGCATTTATCCATTCATCATTCTCAAGTGCAACCTTAAAATTCTTCAATTCATACACACAAACTAAGCATGCATTTTGTCTTAACTTACTTTTTGTCAGCATCATGGCTTGCTTGTCTCCAATGATTTGGTTCTCAGGATGATGTCTTCTGAAAAATCTCTCTAGCACTTGATCTCTTCTTTGTTCTTCATTCTGTTTAGGTTCATTTCCTTCCTCGACAGCTTCTTCCTGATCCTTAGTTTCTCTTTTCTATTCCTCGATGTTGTTTTCTTGATGCTCGGTTGACTCAGCCTGTGGCTTTGGTAGGTACTTTGGATGTTCAACATAAAAAATCTACCATAGTCTTCTGGATCCTTAATTCTTTCTTCATCATTTTTATCAGAAAATTCTTCAGCTCTGACATTAGCAATTTCAATCATCTTATTAGTAACTTTATTCAGACACTTGTAAGATTTAAATTTAGTAGAATATCCAAGAAATATTCCCTAATCCCCTTTAGAATCAAATTTTCCATTCCTATCATCTTTTAGAATAAAACATTTTCTACCAAAAATTCTAAAATAACTTACACTTGATGTAGAACCAAACCATAACTCGTAGGGTGTCTTGTTTATTTATTTCTTTAATTGTACTCACTTCAAGACATATACAGTTGTGCTAACTACCTCTCTCCAATACATCTATGCAACATTTTTCTCTATCATCAGTGTTCTTGCACAATAAACAATGGACTTGTTTCTCCTTTCAACAATCACATTCTGTTGTAGTGTTCTAGGTGCAAAAACCTATCTTTTGATGCCATGCTCATTACAATAGTTAGTGAATTCATCAAAAATAAAATCACCACCTCTATCAAACCTCAAGCATTTCAGTTCTTTACCATTTTATTTCTCTACTTTAGCTTTGTACCATTTAAGCATCTTAAATGCCTAATATTTCTCTTTTAAAAACATAACAGTCATCAATCTAGTATAATCATCAACAAATAGAATAAAGTATCTATCTCCATAGTAGCTTTGAGTTCTCATGGGACCACATAGTTTAGTGTGAACTAACTTCAAGATTCTTTTTGTTGAATAATCTTTACTTTTGAAACTAGATTTTGTCATCTTCCCTTTCTAACATTGATGACACATAACATGATCTAATTTAGTTAGGCTAGGCAGTCCTCTAACTTTTCTCTTTTTACTGATCTTAATCATGTTATCAAAATTTACATGACATAACCTTTCATGCCATAACCATGCATACTCATTTTTCACCAGTAAATAAGAAGTCTCAACATTGTCAAGATAAAATAAGTTACCTTTTGATTGTCCTCCTATTCCGATAAGCTTTTCACTCTCATCATATATCTTCACCTTCTTGCTCTCAAATGCCACATAGTGTGCTAAGTTGTTAAGTTATGCTACACTTAGAAAATTATAATTCAATCCTTTTACCCAATAAGCATTATCACATTTGATTTTATCATTTATCAACAAAGATCCTTTTCCTTTAACCATGCAAGGTGTATCATTACCCTTTTTTACTGAACCTCCATTATAGTGCTCAAGATGATCAAACTTATCTTCATCACTTGTCATGTGATGTGTAAAACCACTATCTATGATCCAAGTATCATTTTTACTAACTATAGAAATGAGTGTTGTTTCTACATACCTTTCCTCTTCCTTAGAATCATCTTTCATCACAACAAATACTACCTCAACATCATCATCAGTGTCAGTGTCTGTATCATTCTCCTCGGCAAAGTAACATACCTTTTTACCTTTATCTCTATGATCTCAATTTTTTATGTTGTACCATCAGTTATCTCTATTATACTTTCTACCATAGCTTCCACCTCTTGATCTATCTCTATCATTCTCATCTTCTTTCTTGTTTGGGCATCTAGTAGCAATATGACCAACTTCTTTGCAATTAAAACAAGCCAAAGATAATTTACCCTTATATCTACCTTTACCTTTAGGCAGTCTCTGGGCCATAAGTGATTCTAGTTCATCAAGCTCATCATCGGTATTGCTATCACTTTCATTCCTTATATTTTTCTTACTACTAGATTTACCAATCTTAAGAGAAGACATAAAAGTAGACTCAACAGTTGGTACAACACTATTATCATAATTGTTTAGCTCAAAAGTAGTTAACTTTCCAATAATACTATCAAGAGTAAGTGTGCTATTAGGTGTAGACCTCATTTCATGAATGGCAGATATTCTAATTTCATAGATAGGCAAAAGTGTTCTCAATATTTTACTTACCACAGTATCCTCATCAATAGTACCACTAGCTCCACGAATAACATTGACAAACCTCTTTAATTTTGTTTGAGTACTGTACTATGTTTTCTCCTTCCTTCATTTTTATATCATCAAATATGCCTCTCAAGCTTTCATCTTTGGCTCTCATTACATTTTCATCACCACCATGTACTATGGAAAGTTTCTCCCACATTTCCTTTGAAGTTATCCAGTCCTTGATGTCTTGAAATTCAGAATCAGTAAGAGAAACTGCTATCTCTATCATAGTGATGTTTTGTTCATGTCAGTCTCTTAACTGATCAAGATTCAAGGGAGCAGGTGGTTGTAAGTAGCCATTCTCTAGTAAAGGTATAGCAGATTCTCTGATTCTAGATAAATGAAGTTTCATCTGACTTTTCCATGTACTAAAGTTGTCCTTGTTTAGCTTTGGCACTTCCCTCTTATACATCTTGTAAAGTTTCTACTAAAGTCCTTAAAACTCTGTTCTAAGAAACCAATGCTCTGATACCAATTGTTAGAATAACTGAGAGAGGGGGTGAATCAATAAGATCATTTATTCTATAGTCCCAAATAAAAATATGTAATACTTAAAATAATTCCAATAAATTATGCATCTTAGTAACATAAACTAACAAACTGTATGTGCCTTTTACTGATTACTAGTTAATTAACTCACTATGATTACCGAACAAATGAAATATGCAGTATGCAAATTATGACAATAAAATAATCATCACAAAAATACATAACATAATGATTTAATGTGGAAACCCTGTTAAGGGAAAAACCACCTAGGACCTATAACCCAAAATAATTTTCACTCTTCTGAAGTGAGCTCAGTGAAGAGCCAACCTTGTTAAAGGTTACAAACACACTCTTGGGTGTGACCTTGTTAGAGGATTGAAGACTAATAGTTAACTTTCAACCAACATTCACTATGGGGTCAATAAAATAAAAATGTACGTTCCTTGAATGACATAGGGGCATAACATAAGATGGTTAAGTCCACTTAGTTAGGAGATTTTTTGTATCAATAGTTAAACTAAAATAGTAGTTGATCTGATTACAATACAACTTAAATTATAGATGTTGAGATCTATTCTAAGCCCATACAAATCCTCTGATCAATATTTCAATTCACTTCCTCAAATTACTTTCACTCGGTAATAGCTTTTTGACGCTCAGTTCTATTCTATAGTTTGGTTCTCCTTCAACCAGTCTGATCAAGCATGCATGAAACTATGTTCATGTGAAATCTCTATAGTGTTCCTTCTTTCAGCATGTTTTAATAAAGAAACTTATATCTCTTATATAAATAGATAAACCATTTTCATATCAACCATCATATTTTTCTGCTTATCCTTCTTCGTTGATTTTTCCTCTTAAATATTCCTAGGTAGTTGTGTCCATTATACGTTTCAATTCCATCATTTGATCTTCTTCGAATTTTGTCAGTCATGGATCTCATAACAAACTTTATCCCCAATTTTGAAATCATAATGATTTCTAGGTCATCATATTTTTTCAGTTGAACTAAGAATTTAATACTTTGATCCATACTTAGTTAACAATGAAATGCATTGGTGAACACAAGCTCGGTTAATACTATCGCTCGGTATACACTACACTAGCTTCATGTATACTGAAGTGCTTCATTTACCAACCACATTGCCTTGTACAATTTTTCTTCCTTCTACATAATAGATTAATGAAACATAATCAAGTCAACAATATGAGATCATAGACTCATCAATAAGTTACCAAAGTATTCCTTATCCTCATCTATCATATCCATCTCTCTCCATGTAAATATCTCATTTCTTCATCTTTTCTCTCCTTTTTATAGATGTTTAGATGTTTGTAACTAACATGATAAGTACTGTCAAAACTAGTTGACATCAATGACAACATAATGACTGATTTAATTATCTTACATATCATTTTAGTAACTCAATGATCTCTAATCATTGATCTTCAAGTCATTCAGGTATTCAATCAATTGTAGGTAATCACAATCTATACATGATGAATCAGCCTATACATGATGACTCAATCACAGTGATGACCAACCAACATTTCCTAGAAAATGACTAAGTGTAAGACACTAATAGACAACAAAACTTAGGGATCAACAATCTCCCTCTTTGACAGTAGTGGCAAAAACACTTTGTCATGATATTTTCATTACATTTACAAGAGTACTTAGTACTAAAAAAAATTCTATAGGATACTCCCCCTAAGACTTAACTCCGTCTTCAAAAAAAATGTTACATATATACATAAGACTTCTTATTTGACATATAATCAAATATATATACATTTTCAAAACTTGTATGTCATACCATTTGTCCACTATGTCTGTATATGATTTCTTCTTTTTGATATCTGACATATATCTTATATTTCACGTTGATATCTATTTCATGTTAATTTCCCCTTATGATTTTGTCATGTGTCATGTTCTTTCCCCCTTTTCTTTGACACTTGAAGTTCTTGGGGTGTGGGGTCTTGAAATATTTGTCCAGGAGTGGTTTTTGAGGTTGCATGACCATCCCTAATGCATTGTCCCAAGTAAACCTTATAGACTTCAAAACCCTGGACTTCACTTCTAGCTTGGTAGCTAGCTCGACTAGGCTCTTGGAAATAGAAAGATGAGGATATTTCTAAACTCACTCCTTTTTTGTGACTAACTCCATTTGCATAGCCTCAAGATGAGGTGTTAATATTGTTTGGATAGATAGTAGTCTAGCCCTTATTTTACCATCTTTAGCCACCAACTCGGCTAATCTACCTTGGGCATGTAATAATCTGGTAAAATGCACAGAGATAGAACTTTCATCCATGCTCAATGAATGACCTATAGACTTTAGCTCTCGCTATAATTTGTCTATCAGATCCTAGTTATCCTTTGTAAATTCTTCTACATTGCATAATTTATTGTACAAATAATGTACATTTTGTACTTCTTCTAGATTTCTTACTAAGGTAGCGAGTTCTACCTATTTCATTGCAATGTCTGCAGAGACCTTATTGAGTACTTTGGTCTCAAACTTCCTTTCTAGCCAGTATAACAGCTTGTCATTGGCTTCATTGTTATCATCAGTCACTTTCTTGATTATATGGACAAGTTTCTCTAGAATAGGTTCAAATTCATTTACATCATTCATCTCAAAATAATCTATGAAAATACCTTTTATCTCATGAAGTACCTACTTTTGCTGATGTTACCTTCTCATTTCTTCCTATTTACTCTTCTTCTTTAGTAGATCTTGCAATATTTGTATTTTTCATAGGTCAAGTTATCAGTGTCCAACTTAAGAATCACTATAACTTCTTCAAGTGTCACCTGTGTAGCAGGAGATTTATCCTTCTTTTGTGACTTCTTCCTAGGTGTAGTTCCACTCAGCATCTATATAAGAGCTTTTATTGCCTCTTATTCCTTAGGATTTTGAGTTTCTTTCTCTTTCTCTTTCTCCATATTTTCCTTTTCCTTCTCCTCCACATGAGGACTTACTATTACCAATGCAGACTATTCTTCTTTCTCTTTTCTTATCTCCTCAATAGATTTAGGCTTTGGTGTGATTGCCGAATTGTCATGTTCCTCAACATTAGAACTTAAGAAGACTAGTTGATCAATTGTGACTATATGTGGGCTTGATAGGTTATTCTCAATAGATGATGTGTTCTCAATCTATGGATAATCTTGCACTTGTAGTAATACCATATTGATGCTCAACAAAGATTTATCCTTGGCTGCTTCGACTTCAATATGTTGTTGAATTTTTGTCTCAGTCAATATGTGAGTTTTCACTGGAGTGTCCTTAGTGATATCAACAATAGTTATCTCATCTTGTTTATTCCTCTCTTCAACCTTCTGATCTTCTTCCTTTTGAGCTTGTTTTTGACTAACATCCTCCTTATTGTCCAATTCTACTTCCTTGGTTGTGTCTGCACTCTATTGTGCACTCTTATCAACTAAAAGACCAAAAAGTATCTTCCATAACTTGATACTTTGTTGTAAAATATCTTTAACCTTGTGTTGAAGGATGGAGTATGCCCGGAGCTTGGGGACAAATTTGTTCATATACTATAGAATATATTACTGAATGTATGCAGGGGATAAGTTAGGCATGACTTGAGAAAGAGTTCTCTCCCTGATTTGCTTCTTGTTTATTAAGGCATATTACCATTTTTGAGCTATCCTTTGGTATAAGTCATCAGGAATCAAGTTTCCCAATTGAAATAATATCATCTTGAATGTACAGAGCATCTCAAGTATAGCTTGTTCTACTCTCTCCTTGTCCTCAATAATTAGTTTCTCAAATCTTATTTTCTTAAAGCCTTCTAGGCCAATAGTGCTCTTAATGTTGTGGCATATTTCATCCATAGTCAATGATCTCTTATGTGATGGATCCTTATTCTTTACTTCCTCATCACTATCAGTTTCCTCTTCATCTTTTTCCAAGATAAGCTTTCTTCTTGGTTTCTTCCTTATTTGGCTTAGCACTACCTTAGCCTAAACTAGTTTTCTTTTCCCTGATGTAGGGGTCTTCTTTTGTGGCTTGATAGCTATAATAGTGGAATCTACTCTAGTTCCTAGCCTAAGTAATGGTGAGGAAATGGGCTTAGGTTTCTGTACTTCTTTCTTGGTAGGATTGACAATTGATGCTTTCTTGCTGACATGGAGGTCTTTTGCTAACTAGTCCTATCCCTCTTAGGACATTCTCTAGGCCTTCTCTTGACCTATTATAGGGTTATTTTAGACCCTATTCTCTAAGGGATTCTTGAAAATCTCCTCCTCTTCACTAGACCTCACTACTAAGAAGTATTTTCATTCCTTGTCCTTATTCATCTTCACATGAAATCAACCAAGGAGTTCATTATCTTACCAAACAAATAGCTCTAGATTTGCAAATATGTTATAAGGCTCATTTTTCTATTTTTTTCACTAATTTTAAGGTGTTCCACCATCCTACTATCTTCCCTCACAAATAGATCTCCAAAACCTGAGCCTAAAACCTATTAGGTCCTAGTCGGTCTCCCAACTCACTTTTCAGGGTCTAACTCCACAACTTCCCAAACAAGTTTCCAAAATAATCACATATTTAGATACCCTTTTTGAAGCTCTCATGGATTCTCAACTCCTTGGGTCCTCAAGGCATCCATATTGTACCTTCCTAAAATCAAGCCTATTTTCTAGGCCTAATTAGGTCTCACTGGTTTTTAGTGAGGGTTTGATGGTTACACCTCTTGATGGATTGATCAAAGGATCTACTTCTTAGGATTGAGTCTTTGATCACTAAAAATCACTATTCTACAACTAGACTAACTTCTTCAATCCCTGAGCCTTCTCTCATTTTCTGGATCAATGTCAAGCTCACTAACTGGGCATACTCTGGTTCGCCTATGGCTTGAGCCCAAAATTATTTTGACTACAAACCTGGTCATACAAATACATATTTAAAAGGTATTTAAAATTCCCTAACATATTGTAGAAGTTCGTATAGTTCCTTCCATGAGAATTCATGTTAGAGCCATTTTATTAACCTCTACTTTGAATACACCAGCAAACTAGTCACAAAGGAGGATTTATTTCACACAACAAAAAGGAAACCTACCTAATCAAACCAAAGAAAAAAACAACTTAGGAAACCATAAATAAAAATGACATGCAAAGGAAATTCTATGATCTATTCCATTTATGAAGGATAGTCGAGCTTCTATTTACTATCACGTTAACACAGTTACACCAATCTAATACAAAATGAAAACTAAAATTGTTAATGAGATCCAACCCTATGTTTTGGTCAAAAAAGGTCATATATAGGTTCAAAAAATTGAGCTAGGTTGGTTAGAAACCCCTAACTACCTCTGGCTCTTAGACAACCTCTTTGACAAAATGTTGTCATGACAACTTTGCAAGATTGAAAAGTTGTCATTGACAACTTTTACATATTTTATGACAACTTTTACTAAGTCATCCCAATAGGTCTCAAATGACCTCTATGGCTAAATTATGTCTCCTAGGACCTTTACTTACCTCATTTCTCCATTTTCCATAGTCAAACCTATGCTCTGAATGACTGGCATATACAAATGGCATACAAGCCAAACTCCTTAGGTCCACTCAAACCTAGTAAAGCCTTAACTAAGATTATTAGTAACCATCCTAAACATCCTTGATCTCTACACACACACACACTAGGGACTAAACTAAGTCCTTATTGGATAGTGAATTGGCTAAGGTCACTACAAGCCAAAACTAGGAGTTAGATTGGCCAAGAACCTAGGTGCTCCTACACCATACTCCCCTTGCAAAATGAAGCTAGGTGCCATTAGGAGAAAAGAGTGCCAAATCAATTCCTAGCTTCTTGAAATTGTTCTCCTCAATCCATTGAGCCTCTAATTCAGGTAGAGACTTCCACTTCATAAGGTGCTCAATGTAGACCCCATGCCTAGTTTATTTCTTCACTCTTGAGTCTAGTATCTTCTTAGCTTGAGGCTTCACTTGAACTAGAATTTTAAGGTCTTTGAAAATAGCATGGATATCTAGACTATGATCTTCTTCTTTCACATTAGGTCCTTTATATCTAACCAAATCTTGGACATTAAAATCCAAAGATATAGATAGGTCATTAGGCAGGCCTATTTGATATGCATTTGAGCCATACTTTGCTAGAGCCTTACATGGTCCAAATCTTCTCATTTGGAGATTTCTATGTATGAACTTTTGAAGCCTTTCCTTATTCAGGTGTTCCATCATCCAATCATCTACCTCAAACTAAAAAATGATTCTTATGCCATAAGGCTACCAATATACCCTTAGATGGATTTTAGGAATGGTTAACTCCAAAATGTAATGAGGTCTTAGGGTAAATAGACCAACTATAGGGACTTAATATGCCCTCTTCTACTTCTAGCTCTGCAAAACCAAGGTGGGTGCACCTAACCTAGTATAAAATATACTTCATACACCAAGAACTAGGTTTGAATAATAGATAATAGAATAGCAAGAAAGTACTAAGTGTTAACCACACACTCATTGACTCTCCATTGCTATGGGTAGAACCACATACAACCAAATACTCAAAACTTAAAAGGATGGTTCTTAACTTATGCTTTTGGGATCATAACAATAACAATTAGTATTTGTTGATAAAGAGATAATCATTTAGGCCAGTGCCTCATCCATTGGGCAAGATCTCCTAGAACATGAATGCTACACACACCAGACAATAACTAAGATTCCAAGCCATAAACACACCTACAATCCCCTTTACTACTTATGAGATATCCTTACATAGACAATAAGATAGATCTATGTCCCATCTAAAGCATCATTTCATCTAATCCTGGGGTAGAACTCAAGAATGGATACATATACATAAAACAATATGCAAAGAACTAGAAAGTTTAGAATCTATCTAAGTTGACACAAAGGAGAGATAAGAGTCCTATACTTGTATTAAGTATGAAGAATCCTTAAGTGTAAAAAATCAAACTAGAGGACTCAAGCTTGCAAATTACAACTTAGACCTGCAAATTTTTCTCTATCATCAACAGAATACCGAGTGCAAAAGTGTTACAATCTCAGATCCAAGACTAGGAACCCTTTAGAACTTTGAAGCTGGAACCATTACAAAGTCAAAAATTTGACCACTTATACCACTAGCTACCTTGGAAACCCAAAATAGGTTGCAACAAGCTATAGATAGTTAGGGCCAGGGCTACAACCACTAGACCAACTGAAATGATCAAAAAATTATTGCAGGGGCAGGAAAGTTAGGCAATCCAAAGAGAAAAGGTCTCAGACTGCTATGAAATTATGAATATTACTAAGATCAAGCCATAAGACTAGGAGATTGCCATAAAAAACTAGTCTAATAAACCACCTGCAAACACTTCTCAAGCCATTCTTCTCATGGTACAGACCCCTACAAATAATCAAGGAACACCTAAGACCACACTACAACCACTGGTGCCACCAAACAAATCAAAAAATATCCAGAAAACCATAAATTTTGGGTACCTCCTATCACTGCAAACCCTTCTACAAATTTGAATTTGAATTCCAAGGGTCAAGTTTATGGCACCAGTGACAAATCAGCGATCACAATGTAAACTAGGGTCAACATTAAATTGGCACCATCAAATTTGTTTACTTTTCTCAGGCTAGCACACTTTACATTTCTTTGAAAACTATGGCCCCACTTCACAACTCCGCAACTGCGACACCATTAGTGGTCACATGATCACATAGCCCAGAAAAGGGCTATGTGAACACATGAAAAATTGCCAACATTCACCACCACTACTTGCCCTTGGGTATCAAACCTGTGACATGTACATCCACCTCAGTGCTCACTGGCTAATCAAACATCAACACCTCATAACATTGAGCAAGTGGTCCCAGCTAAACTTAGCGAACTGGCAACAAAGGCTATCATGAGTTCACCAAAAACACCCTGCCTCTGCTAAAAAATTTAGCGATCTTGCGACCACCCTTCGCTAAATTACCAAATGAACTAGGGCATCACCAAAACACTGCATGAACCAGTGAACAAGGACAAAAAATTTTAGGCCGCCACATTTATGCACACCACCAAAAGCACCAAGAAGTCACACTAGGCCCACCAAGGAAAATCGACGGCTGCTTGGATGATCACATGGATCAGTAAGATTCTACATGATCACATGACCACCATTGATCTGGAAACTTCTTAATAGTACCTAGGCCCATTCACCATTATGCCACCTCAGACCAACTGGAAAATGCCACATTACCACCTCCACAACAAAAGATAATGGGCCCACCTGACAAGCCACATCACTACCAGCGAGACCACTTAAAGACCCCACATCATGACCCACCACTGAGCCCCAGTGACACATGTCAACTGGTCGCATGATCGCATGTCAAAAAAATTTGACATGTAATCATGTGACAACCAACCCTAGGCTGTCACATCACCACTAGCAGGATCGCCAGATTGCATCACTGATGGGCCTCAGCACAAAAAGGTAACCGATCGCATGGTTGCATGTCAAAAAAATTTGACATGTAATCATGTGACAACTAATTAGAACACACACCTTTGCCTCCCCTTCTGACACTGGGCCCACTTCAACGAAGAAATGCTTGAAACAAACAAAATCAATGGCAGGCGCATGATCGCATGGGGTGAGAATATTCCATGCGATCACACACCAACCATCGATCTCCTCCCTCTACCCCTTGAAGAATCTTGCCCCACCAACCATCACACTTGCACACTTAAGACTGACAAACAAGGAGTGCCGATAGAAAAGAAGAAATGCAAGGTTGAAAACATAGGGTTTTCGGTGAAAGATCGAAAACATCCAAGGTTTTCAAAATGGCGAATGATAAAAAACACACAAGATTTCTGACACCAAAAGATAAGCACACAAAAGCCAGAAGGCATAGGTCAAAAACAACAAGGGTTTTTACACATACCGAAAACATCATGGATTTTCAAAAATACTATGGGTTTTCAACATTGTGGCAGATTTTGAAATTATTTCCTGCAGACCTTAAAGCTTGGATATCTCCTTGGATTTTGCAATTCAGCACGTGTAATTTGGATTGGAGAAAGGTGACACATTGAAAAGCATGGGGCTACAAGCACAAACCATGAAATCAAGTGGATTTTCTTCGCAAGATAAAAATATGACTGCAGGCATGGTAGGACAACATGACAAAACACTTGCAGGGAACAAGCCATTTTCACAGGATTTTGCACTGACAGGAAAATGGACTAATAGTGGCTCTAGTTGGGGATGCATCACTCTTTCAGGCATGGCAAGAATTTAGATCTTTGGGAAAAGAAGACCATACTCAAACAAAACAATTAGGCCCTCACCCCACTTTTAATCCAAAATTTCACAGACTGGCTCCTCACAAAAACTCTAACACCACTAAACAGGATATACAGAATATACACCAACAACATCTGGATGCCAAAGGAGTGCCATCCTTTTCCTCTATCAAAAACTTGGTTTCTGCTCACAAAATCAAACAAGAGTCTGAAACCTTTACCACATGCATGATGATAGAAATCATTGTTAAGCATAGACTGTAGAACAACCCTAGGTTTATCATCACCAATGCCCTCCTCCACATGTTCCCCCACAAACTCACTATTTGGAAAACATGCATCATAAAAATCATCATGGATTGAAACATATGAAAGGGGACAAGAAACTGATACCTTTTCTTCCTAGCTACAATCATCCAGCTCATCTGTAATGCATTCTTGCATATCAAAAGAAAAGCAACTATACTCACTTTCACTTACCTCAGCCAAGGCCACTGAAACATACTCATATATCAGGTTACTCAAGTTTATCAAGTCTGATTTCTCTTGATAAATCACACCTTTATCCTCATAAGGATGATTCACATGATCAACATCATGAACTAGATTATCACCATTATTCTCACTACTTGGTGGCAGAAGAAAAACATTGTCCCAATGTAATGCATCTTCATCAACAGAGCAACATTCATCCTGCATTACCTTTCTTTCAACTAGCCTCATTTGTGAGGGAGACTCCAGATCAACTATATGTGAAGCTTTAAGTGTGGAAGGTGAGTAATCCTCAACAAATTCCATCCTCTGAGCACACTCCTCAAATAGTGGGTTAGAAACAACATGGAATTGTTTCTCATAATAATTTAGACAAAGTGCCAACTGGTTCTCACTAGTGTCCTCATAAAATAACTCATTGGAAACCACACTATATATGTCATCATATCCATCATCATACACATCTCCAAAAGAAGAAGAGAATTTAGAATCAAAGCTAGAGCATGACTCACCATCACTGCTGTCAACATATGAACAATCAATGTTGTACTCATCAGAAGAACCATCCCATGGATTTCCCCACAAATCTTCAACTTCCAAGACTTTGTAATCAGCATCACTACCACCCACTGACATAGAAGACTGCAAAGAAAAAACCTCTGCAACATGAGAGAAACCCTGTGGCATATCATCATAAAGTAATTCATTCTCAACCTCATCCATGCTCCCATAGTCAACACCTTTCCCAGCATTTGTATCAACATCACTTGGTGGCAAAGAATTTTCACAATCATCATCACTATTCTTTGGAAAATCATGCGAAGGGAGATGTGTATCCTCTATAATCTGAAAATTTTCATCACCACCCCTGGATGACAAGGATACTAGCTTCTCATTAATCAAACCCTTGGCAGAAAAATTCATTTCACCTTCACATACAACACTATGGTTAATACAACAATTAGAGGGATGAGAGAACTGATGTTTCTCAACCTCCTCTTGATCATTCACCCTACTCTAAATACACAAACTAGTAGAGGCATGTCTTCTTATAACTCCATACTTCAAATTGCACTCAATATCCAATGCAACCTCAAAAGCTTGATGTAGACTTTGTGGTTGTTTATCCCTCAGCAAGAAACCCATTTTTTGGTCAAATTCACTCAAGTAAATGACTAGACAAATTTGATCATGAGGTCTAAAATCCTCAGGGATATCCATTAATGTCCTAGTGAATCTGCTATTAAATCTTTGAATCAACTCACCTCCCTCAATCTAAATTCCCATCAAATTGTCCAACATTGATTTTACATCTACCCAGCTATCAAAATAATCAATGAAGCAAGAACTCAACTCATTCCATGAAGAAATAGAGGCTACAGGTAAAAAGGAAAACCACTCCCTTTCATCTCCCTCAAGAGTCTACATAAACAACCTCATCCACAAATCCTCATGGAAGACATCAAAATCACACATTAAATCAGAAAAAGCCTACACATGCTTTCTTGCTGATGGACACTGATTCCTATTGAACTTTGGTAGATACTCTCTAATTTCATCAGAGACTTTGTTGGGGAAATTGGGTATGCCATCATAACAAAATGGTGCATAACCTCTGACAAAAGAAACCTTGTGAACATCCATCACTGGCTACAACTATTGTAGATCTACTTGAAAATTTTCAAGACCAATGATAGGAAATCTATACTTGAATTGAACCTTCTTTTGTCACTGAATCTTTCCTACATACTTCACACTTATATGTCCTTTCTTTAATGACAAAACCATTTGATAAGGACCATGCAAATGCAATACACTAAATGGAGAATACCTAGATTGCCCTACTGAATGCTGTTGCCTTCTTCTCAACTAAATGAAGTCCGAACAAAACTTCATAACTCAGGTTCTTTCTAGCATAGAGTCACCACCTCTCTTCAGAGGACACAAAATTTATTGATCTATCTTGAAACACCAATAGACTTTGAGCACTCCCATAGCAAAGCCACATATAAATCAATCAGCAAATCCAGGTAGCACACTTGTAAATCTGAAAAGCAATTTTCAGATTACAAAACTTATGAGACTCTTCCCCAAAATGAAAATAGCAAGACTCTGGGATACTTTTATTGGTAAACTTATTTCATTTCCCCAGAAAAGTCACCATCTTGTTGGTGTCCAAAATGATGCTTATGCCATAAGGCTACCAATATACCCTCAGATGGATTTTAGGAATGGTTAACTCCAAAATGTAATGAGGTCTTAGGGTAACTAGACCAACTATAGGGACTTAATATGCCCTCTTCTGCTTCTGGCTCTGCAAAACCAAGGTGCGTGCACCTAACCTAGTATAAAATATACTTTATACACCAAGAACTAGGTTTGAATAATAGATAATAGAATAGCAAGAAAGTACTTAGTGTTAACCACACACTCATTGACTCTCCATTGCTATGGGTAGAACCACATACAACCAAATACTTAAAACTTAAAAGGATGGTTCTTAACTTATGCTTTTGGGATCATAACAACAACAATCAGTATTTGTTGATAAAAAGATAATCATTTAGGCTAGCGCCTCATCCATTGGGCAAGATCTCCTAGAACATGAATGCTACACACACTAGACAATAGCTAAGATTCCAAGCCATAAACACACCTATAATCCCCTTTACTACTTATGAGATATCCTTACATAGACAATAAGATAGATCTATGTCCCATCTAAAGAATCATTTCATCTAATCCTAGATTAGAACTCAAGAATGGATACATATACATAAAACAATATGCAGAGAACTAGAAAGTTCAAAATCTATCTAAGTTGACACAAAGGAGAGATAAGAGTCTTGTACGTGTATTAAGTATGAAGAATCCTTAAGTGTAAACAATCAAACCAAAGGAGTCAAGCTTGCAAATTACAACGTAGACCTACAACTTTTTCTCTATCATCAACATAATACTGAGTGCAAAAGTGTTACAATCTCAGATCCAGGACTAGGAACCCTTCAGAACTTTGAAGCTGGAACCATTACAAAGTCAAAAATTTGACCACTTATACCACTAACTACCTTGGAAACCCAAAATAGGTTGCAACAAGCTACAGATAGCTAGGGCCAAGGCTACAACCACTAGACCAATTGAAATGATCAAAAAATTATTGTAGGGGTAGGAAAGTTAGGCAATCCAAAGAGAAAAGGTCTCAGACTAATATGCAATTATGAATATTACTAAGATCAGGCCATAAGACCAGGAGATTGTGATAAAAACTAGTCTAATCAACCACTTGCAAACACTTCTTGAGCCATTCTTCTCATGATACAGACCCCTACAAATAATCAAGGAACAACCAGGACCACACTGCAACCACTGGTACCACCAAACAAATCAAAAAATGGTTAAAAAACCATAAATTCTGGGTACCTCTTGTCACTGTAAACACTTCTACAAATTTGAATTTGAATTCCAATGATCAACTTTATGGTTCCAATGACAAATCGGCGGTCACAATGTAAACTAGGGTCAACATTAAATTGGCACTATCAGATTTGTTTACTTTTCTTGAACCAGTGCACTTTACATTTCTTTGAAAACCATGGCCCCACTTCACAACTCCGCAACCGCAACACCATCAGTGGTCGCATAGCCCAGAAAAGGGCTATGTGAACACATGATAAACTACCAACATTCACCACCACTACTTGCCCTTGGGTACTGGACCTGTGACATGTACATCTATGTTAGTGCTCACCGAGCAATCAAAAATCAACAGCTCATAACACCGAGCAAGTGGTCCCAGCTAAACTTAGTGAACTAGTGACAAAGGCTATTGTTAGTTCACCAAAAACACCCTACATCTGCTAAAAAATTTAGCGATCTCGTGACCATGCTTCACTGAATCACCAAATGAACTAGGGCATCGCCAAAACACTACACGAACCAATGAACAAGGAGAAAAATTGTCAGGCCACCACATTTATCCACACTGCCAAAAGCACCAAGAAGTCACATTAGGCCCGCCAAGGAAAATCGATGGCCGGTCGCATGATCGCATGGATCGACAAGATTCCACATGATCACATGACCATTGTTGATCTAGAAACTTCTTAATAGTACCTGGGCCCATTCACCATTATGCCACCTTAGACCAACTAAAAAATGCCACATTACCAACTCCGCAATAAAAGATAATGGGCCCACTTGACAAGCCACATCACCACTAGCGGGACCACCTGAAGACCCCACATCATGACCCACCATTGAGCCCCAGTGACATGTGTCAATCGGTCACATGATTGCATGTTAGAAAAATTTGACATGCGATCATGCAACAACCAACCCCAGGCTACCACATCACCGCCAATGGGACCACTAGATTGCATCACCGATGGGCCTTAGCATAAAAAGGTAACCGGTTGCATGGTGGCATGTTAGAAAACTTTGACATGTGATCATGCAACAACTAATCAAAACACACACCTTCACCTCCCCTTCTAACACTGGGCCCACTTCACCGAAGAAATGCTTGAAACAAACAAAATCAATGGCAGGCACATGATCGCATGGGGTGAGAATATTCCATGCGATCACATGCCAACTATCGATCTCCTCCATCTACCACTTGAAGAATCTGGCCCCACCAACCATCACACTTGCGCATGTAAGACTGATGAACAAGGAGTGCTAGCAGAAAAGAAGAAATGCAAGGTTGAAAACATAGGGTTTTCGGTGAGAGATCAAAAACATCCAAGGTTTTCACAATGGTGAATGATTGAAAACACACAGGATTTCTGACACCAAAAGATAAGCACATAAAAGACAGAAGGCACAGGTTGTAAACAACAAGGGTTTTCACATAGATTGAAAAAATCATGGATTTTCAAAAATACTATGGGTTTTTGACACTGTGGTAGATTTTGAAAATGTTTCCTGCAGACCTTAAAGCTTGGATATCTCCCTAGATTTTGCAATTCAGCATGTGCAATTTGGACTGGAGAAAGGTGACACATTGAAGAGCATGGGGCTATGAGAAAAAACCATGAAATCAAGTGGATTTGCTTTGCAAGATAAAACCATGACTACAAGGATGGTAGGACAACATGACAAAACACTTACAGGGAACAAGCCATTTTCATAGGATTTTGCACTGATAGGAAAATGGACTAACACTTTCATCAACTCTAGCCTTCACTTTTTGATTGTTTTCTACCAATTTCCTCCTTACCTATTCATGTACCTCTTGCATAGATTGAGAAAAATTATCAGCATGACCATGCACTTCCCCTTGATTACCAAGTTATATAAGTTCACACACACCTCTTGGGTGTATGCCATACACCACTTCAAATGGGATCTTGTCGATAGACCTATTTATAATGTCATTATAAGAAAATTTAGCTTGTGGTAACACCTAGTCCCACACTTGTCCATACTCCTTTGTAAGACATCTTAAGAGGTTTCCCAACACTCTATTTATCACCTTTATTTGGCCATCTATTTGAGGATGATAGTTTGACCCAAATGCAAGGTTGGTTCCTAGTCTCTTCAACAAAGTCTTCCAAAAGTGTACCATAAACTTGACATCCCTATCTGACACAATACTGATTGGTAGGCCATGAATCCTTATCACTTCCTTGAAGAATAGATGTTCTATATAGATGGCATCATGTGTGGTCTTAAATGGTATGAAATAGATCATTTTACTAAACCTATCAACCACCACATAGACACTATCAAAATCAATAGTTGTCTTAGGCAAGCCTACTATAAAGTCCATACTTAGACACTCCCATGGCCTATTAGGGACTGGTAAAGGCTGATATAACCTTGCATTGGTAGATGTGCCTTTAGTTTTTTTGGAAAATAATACATTTCTCTACATGCCTCCTAACATCTCTTGGAATCTTGGGCCAATAGTAAAACTTTTGCACTAGGTCCAATGTCTTATTCAAGCAAAAGTGTCCACTAAGGATCCCATTGTGATTTTCTTGTATAAGGTTCTCTCTCATTAAACCTTTGGGTACACATAACTAGTTACCCTTGAATACAAAACCATTTTGCAATGTGTAGTCAGAAAACTCACTATGAAAGTGATTCTCAAAGTCATTACATACCTTATCTACCTTGGAGAAGTCCTCATCCTCCTTGTAAAGTTCATTAAATCCTTCTACACCAATACTTTGAAGCTAGATTTCTTAGACAGTCAACAACCTTTGGCTTAATGCATTAGCTACCTTATTGTTAAGACTTCTCTTATGTTTAATGGTAAAGGTATAGTCTTGGATAAACTCCATCCACTTGATGTGCCTATGACTTAGCTTGTGTTGAGTGTTGATGTAGCTTAAGGCTTGATTATCTATATAGACTACAAACTCCTTAGGCAATAGGTAGAGCCTCCACTTCTTAAGTTCTTGGATCAATGCATAGAGCTCCAAATCATATGAGGAATAACTTGACTTAGCCTCATTCAATCTCTCACTAAAAAATGCAACCGGTCTTCCTTCTTGGTTCAAGACTACTCCCACTACTATGTTTCTTGCATCACATTCAACTATAAATAGCTTTTCAAAGCTTGGTAGTACTAGGATAGGTTGAATTTCCACTCTTTGCTTTATTTTTTCAAACCCTTCTTGAGGTTCTTCAGTCCAAAAAAACTTGGTCTTAGCTCCTCCTTTGATAGTATTGAGGATAGGTGCACATATATCACTAAATCCTCTTATGAATTTCTTATAGAACTTAGCTAATCCATGGAAGCTCCTCACTTCTATCCATGTTTTAGGAGTAGGCAATCCTTTTATGGTTCCACTTTACATTGATCCATCTTAAGGTCACCTTGAGACACCACAAAGCCTAGGTAGACTAGTTTTCATTTGAGAAATTCACTCTTCTCTAGATTGATGGATAGTTTCTCCTCATGTAACCTTCTTAGGACAATCTCTAGGTGCTACATGTGTTCCTCCTTGGTCTTGCTAAAGATGAGAATATCATCTAGGTACACCACAATAAACCTACCTATGTAATCCTTTAGGACCTCATTTATTAATCTCATAAATGTACTAGGTGAATTTGTAAGCCCAAAGGGAATGACTTAGACCATTCATAAAGACCCTCATTAGTTTTGAAAGATGACTTCCACTCATCCCCTTCCTTCATCCTAATTTGGTGATACCCACTTTTATGGTCAATTTTGGTGAAGTATTGAGACCCCCTAAGACAATCCATAAGGTCTTCTATTCTAGGGATAGGAAACCTATATCATATGGTTAGCCTATTGATTTCCCTAGAATTTGTACATAACCTCCACTTACCTCCCTTATTTGTTGCCAAAACCAATGGGACAACACATCAGTTAATTCTCTGTGTTATCAACCCTTCATAAAGAAGTTCTTGAATCTGTCTTGCGATTTCTTTATTATAGTCCAGGGTCACTTTATATGCTACTTTGTTAGGAAAATATTCTCTAGGTACAAAGTCAATTTGATGACTAATTTCTCTTTGAGGAGGAAGATTAGCTGGTGTCCCATCTTTTATTATGTCTTTAAACTGATCCAATAGGTGTTTCACTTCTTTTGGAAATGTAGGGTGTAGTACCTTGGTCTCTTCCTTGGGTTTTAGGACTATGGCTAGTCCAATTCCTTCCTCTTCCTTGAGTTCATGAAAGAACTCCTTCCCACTCATCAAGTGAACATTAGTATCACTTGAAATTTTAGCTCCCTGCTCCACAAGTTACTATATTTTATAAGTCACTCCATCTTTGTTGAAGTTGTAGATATTCATCTTCCCATGGTAGGCTGCATCCCGACCATATTCCCATGGCCTTCCTAACAAAAAATGGCAAGCATCCATTGGTAGGATGTCACATAAAATCTTGTCTTGATAACCACCTATCATGAACTCCACCTAGACTTGTTCATTCACTAGAACATTATGCCCCTTTTTTAACAAAGTTACCTTGTAAGGATGTGTATGAGTTATCCTTTCAAGTTTTAGCTTTTGGACTACTTCCTCTGAGATTATGTTATCAGTTGAACCTGAATCAATGATAAATTTACAAACTTTTCCAAGGATCTTGTATTTGATCCTAAAGAGAGACCTCCTATGCTTAGTTTCCTCCTTGACTGGTTACTTGAGTAGAACCCTCCTAAACATGAGGTTCTCACAATGTTCTGAATCCAAATTAACTTCAGGTTACTTCACACTACTCTCTTCCTCTTATGCATAAGATATTTTCTTCTCCCCTTTTGAATTAGAAGCTTTGTCTGGGTATGTATAGGAAGGGTGGCCTAGTTGTCCACAATTGTAGCACTTCATGCTTGCAAAGTGTGACCCTCTTCCAAAACTACTTGATCTACCTCTTCCACTTTGGAATAATCTACCTCTACCATAATTCTATCTTCCACTTGGCTCACTGATTTTCTTAACTAGCTTAGAGTCTCCTTGTCTTCTTGGTTCATTAATCCAACCACCATAGCCAACTCTATGTCCTCTAGAGTCTCTCCCTCTACCTCTACCTATTGGGTTAGAGTCTTGCTTCTTATTTTTCTTTTCTTCTACCATAAGTGCTAATTGGAAGCACTTGTGGATAGTAGTAGGAGTCAACAAACTAATATCTTCTTGGATACAGCACCTTAATCTACCCAAGTATCGAGAAACTTGGATACTCTCCCCTTCTTGAAATTTTTACGTCAAATAGAGTTTTTCAAACTCCTCGATGTAAGAGGCAACATCCATCTCCTTTTGTTTGAGATTTTACCTCTTCTTATGCATTTGGATCTCGTGATCCTCTCGTTGATAATTATCTTTGATCTTTATCACCATAGCTCCCCAATTGGCTATGGGTCTTTTCCCCTCTCTTTCCCTCTCTTCTTAGAGGAACTTCCACCATGTTAGGGCTAGTCCCCTTAGCCTTGATTTGGAAACCTTCACCCTTTGTTCCTTTGAGACACCTTTACACTTAAAGTGATTATGTATCCCTTCAATCCACTCCATAACTTTGAATCCATCTTGTTGGTGAACAAGGGTATCCCCTCAAGTGATTTACCTCCCAATGCCTTGATGGCTTTTAGAAAAGGTTCCTCTTTGATAGGTAGGTCTAGTTCAAGGATGTAATCTTCATCAACTATTTCTTTACTTTTGTCATCTTCAACTGCCATCTTCTCCTTCATTTTACGAGTGGTCCCTACCACTTCATCAAGCTTATCTTTCAAAGCTTCGACATTCTCCTCTAGGATCCTATTTCTTTCTTTTTGTTTAACCATCTCTCTAGCCAATTCAACATTGGTCACCATAATTTTATCTCCAATGGATTCACTTCTTTCTGACATACACTTTCCACTTCCCAAGCCTTTCAATGGGTCTGATCCCAATTTGATAGGGAGGTCTTTTGCTAACTAGTCCTATTCCTCTTAGGAATTTCTCTAGGCCCTCTCTTGACCTATTCTAGAGTTATTTTAGACCCTATTCTCTAAGGGATTCTTGAAAATCTCCTCCTTTTCAATAGACCTTACTAACAAGAAGTTTTTTCCTTCCTTGTCCTTAATCTCCTTCACATGAACTCAACCAAGAAGTTCACTCTCTTACCAAAAAAAAATCTCTAGCTTTTCAAATATGTTATAAGGATCCTTTTTATATTTGTTTGACTAATTTTTATGTGTTCCACCATCCTACTATCTTCCCTCACAAGTTGATCTCCAAAAACTAGGCCTAAAGCCTATTAGGTTCTTGTAGGTGTCCCAACTCACTTTTTAGGGTCTAACTCGACAACTTCCCAAAAAATTTTCCAAACTAATCACATATTTAGACACCCTTTTCTAAGTTCTCATGGATTCTCAACTCCTTTGGTCCTCAAGGCATCCATACTATACCTTCCTACAATTAAGCCTATTTTGTAGGCCTAATTAGGTCTCACTGGTTTTCAGTGAGGGTTTGATGTTCACACCTCTTGTTGGATTGGTCAAAGGCTCTCCTTATTAGGATTGATTCTTTGATCACTAAAAATCACTATTCTATAATTGGATTGACTTCTTGAATCCCTGAGCCTTCTATCATTTGCTGGAACAATGTTAAGCTCACTAATCGGGTATGCTCTGGCTCGCCTAGGGCTTCACCCAAAAATTATTTCCACTACAAACCCAGTCATAAAAATACATATTTACAAGGTATTTACAATGCTATAACATATTCCAAAAGGTCATACAGTTTCTTCCATGGGAATTCATGTTAGATCCATTTTATTAACCTCTACTCTAAATACACTAGCAAACTGGTCATAGAGGAGGATTTATTTCACACAACAAAAAGGAAACCTAGCTAATCAAACCAAAGAAAAAAAAACTTAGGAAACCATAAATAAAAATGACATGCAAAGGAAATGCTCTGGTTTAATCCATTTATGAAGGATAGTCAATCTTCTATTCACTGTCACGTTGACATAGTCACACCAGTCTAATACAAAATGAATACTAAACTTGTTTATGATATCATACCCTATTTTTTGGTTAGAAAAGGTCATATATAGGTTTAGAAAACCAAGCTAGGTTGGTTAGAAACCCCTAACTACCTCTGGCTCTCAGACAACCTCTTTGACAAAATGTTGTCATGACAACTTTGCAAAATTGAAAAGTTGTCATTGACAACTTTTACATCTTTTATGAAAACATTTACTAAGTCATCCCAATAGGTCTCAAATGACCTATAAGGCTAAATGATGACTCCTAGGACCTTTAGTTCATTCATTTATCCATTTTCCACAATCAAACCTATGCTTTGAGTGACTGGCATATACAAATGGCATACAAGCCAAACTCCTTAGGTCCACTCAAACCTAGTAAAGCCTTAACTAAGACTATTAGTAACCACCCTTAACATGTTGGATCTCTAAACACACACACAGTAGGGACTAAACCAAGTCCTTATTAGACAATGACTTGGCTAAGGTCACTACAAGCCAAAACTAGGATTTAGATTGGCCAAGAACCTAGGTGCTCCTACACCACTTTCCTTTCTTCACTACCACATTCTCCTCTTCATCACTTTCTTTTGACTCACTACACTTATCCTCTCCTAATCCCTAATTCAATGCAAGAGGTGCATCTACCTCTTCATCTCCTAAAATTTTCTCTATATTTTTCACTATCTTCTTTCTTTTCCTCTCCATGGTAGAATATTTTAATCCCATGGTTATCTTAGCCTTAGCTTCCTCATATGTTCCAAAATGTATGGCCTTCTTTTCAACTTCCTCAGCTAATATGGTTTTGATTTTCGATGTTGTCTCATCTATATTTAACTCATAAGGTAATGTCATTAGCCATGATACCCTTGGTATAACTACTTGTGCATATGTGAGACCTGTATCAACTAGAAAATATATATCTTTGGAGTACTTATCCACTAATGATACAATGATTATGCTTCTTTTCCTCATTTTCTTCTTGAATTCAACAAAATAACTATTCATGAAAATTTCAAAATTTTCACCCATCTGACCAATAAACTCACTAATTTGTACTGTGACAGGTCTATTCTTATCCCATTCTACACCTCCAATAGTAGGAAAGCTTTTTGATATGTAGAAAAATAGACATACAAGTAAAGAACTGAACTTACACATATAATTCTTTTCTTTTCAAATGGATGTAAGGTTCTCAGTAAGATGTGTCAGTTGGAGCTTGGAAAGGTCATATGATCCTTCTTTACTATCTTCCAAGCTTGGTCCACTGCCATACATGGGACACTATCCAACCAACTAGACTAATAAAACTTATGAGCTATCACCCTCATTGAAAAGTCTATTTCTAGGTCTATGATAGTTGAAATAGTCATTTCTCATTTGTTCCACACTATATGGGTGTTTTCTTGAATTTCCTCTTTACTCTAACATCTCATTATCTTCTTTCCAGTGAGTCTAGGGTATCTAGTTACCTAGTGAATCATTTCATTGGTAATTTGGACTGGTCCATCCTCCAGCCAAATTTCATATAGTGAACTCAGCTCAATACAATCTTGATCCATTCAATTTTGAAATTTTGTGGGAAATCAAGAGCATGCACTAACCCTTGCTTGGTAACCTTCTGGTGTTCTGGCTTCAACACTCCATTGCTCCATAGTTTATCATATGCCTTGTTGGTGTTTGAAAATGCTTACACCACTTAGGGCTGCCAATATGCCTTGAGACTGATGTTAGGAGTGGTTAATTCCAAGTATGAGAGCTCTGCAAGACAACTGGACCAACTATAGTGTCTTAATATGCCCTCTTCTACTTCTGGTTCTGCAAAACCAAGGCCAGTGCACCTAATCCAGAGAAAAATCCACTCACTACACACCTTATACTTCTAGATTCATAAAACATATCATAGTAAAGGATTACTAAATACTAACCAGGTATTCATTGAATCAACTCTACTATGCAGGGTAAAATGGTCTTGTGAAGGGTATTACTACTATCAACCAAATAATGAAAAAGACTTGAGATGGTGTTCATATTCAAAGATGCAGGAAATATCCAAAACTCATCAAACACTAAACTCAACTGAGTGTACTAGCCCTTGATCAGTGCCATTATCCATTGGGTAGCACTCAAAAATAAATATAGAACATGAACCAACTAGTATCAAAGACTCAAAGCCATAAATACAACTATTCCAGCCCATCCACTACTTATAAGATCCTTCTGTAGATCAATCAAATGAATCTATGCCCTATCCAAAGTATTTTTTACTTGATCCTAGATCAAGAACTAAAGACTAGAACATATGCAAAGGTAACCCTATGCAATGGACCAGAAAATCCAAAACCCATAAAAATGACACTAGGGAGAGACTTGAAAGCTTGAAACAATTATATTAAATATGATGAATCATGTACATGTCTATACCAGAGATGAGGCAACCACTTCAATAACTTGTAAAAGATACAAAGAAGTTCTATTCAACCTCCTACAATGTGATAGAGCCTTCTATTTCCCACTGGAACCAAATAGAATGGAACCTCTGGAATTGATAAAATTCATAACACTTGCTCAGTCAAAAAATAAAAATTTAATACCACTAGCCACCTTGGGAATCTCAAAGAGATTGCATGAAGCTTAGGGTGACTAGGGTTAGGGTTACAACCACTATACCAATTGGAAACGATCAAAAACTTATTGCAAGGGCTGGAAACCAAGCACTCTAGAGAAAACAATTCTCAAATAGATGTACAATTATGAAAATATATGAGCTTAGTACAGGACACTAGGGATAGCCATGAAAACTAGTCAAATCAGCCACCTACAAATAGCTTCTTGAGCTCAAAAACAAACTCCACCAGGTACAAAAGCATCATGTAGCCAACCACATAGACTCTTGGGCCAGATTGCAACACCTATTGCCATCAAATCAATAAGCAAATCTGCAAGGAAAGCATTCAATTTTAGTCCTTTTGGTCATAGGAAACCCTCGGCAAGTTTGAAATTAAAAAATCCAATGGCTAATCGACAAAATTTAAAATGAGGCCGTTGATCTCTTTCTTTTCCCAAAAAATCAGGTGGTCACATTTAATTCATAACAGTCACGGGCCCCTTGAAAAGTCATCTGTCTCATCAGCAGTCAACAACCAATCAAAACCAAACAACTCAGCAACACTGGCACTATGGACCTACCCTAACTCCGCAACCGCGACATCCAAATAGTGGTCGCATGATCGCATAGCTTGGAAAAGGGCTATGCGAATATGTGACCAGCCTCCACGTCACCCCATGTCATCACTCCCCATCAATGTGACACCCTTGTCACATGATCACATGGCTGAAAGATGGCCCATGCAAACACATGACAAGGCCACAAGACTGCCACCTCATTGCCCATATCATCGAAACACTTGCCCCACTTTATCTGGTGAACTAGCGACCGAAGAACTTTTGCTAGTTTGTGAAATACTTTATGCCATCACCAAATCATTACATGAACCAGGGACAAGAAGGAAATTTTTCAGGCCGCCATACACTTATCGGGACTGCCAAACTGCTCAGACCCCACAAATGGGCCTACTTAAGATGAAATGTATGACTGTCGCAAAATCTCAAGGGATAAACTTTTCACAACTTTTCTATGTGAACTTACGCTTACCACTGATCCTATTCAAACTTTAATCGTGCTAAAAGCATGAAGAATCAGGTCCCACCGATGAACTGCCACATCACCACCGTAGACACGTGTCAACTAGTTGCATGATCACATAGCCAAAAATTGGGTTATGTGATCATGCGATAGCCAACCAAAGGCCACCACATGATTGCCAATAGGACCACACCCTTTCCACCAACTGACCCCACAGGCAAGAAGTAACCGGTCGCATGGTCGTATATTAGAAAAATCTAACATGTGATCAAGTGACAACCAATCATTTTGAAACCTTTGAAGACCTGGGCCCACTAGATTTCCATGTCATTATCAGGCATCCAATAAGAAAACTCTAGCTTAGTAGCCTCTGATAGTGATCCCATAGTCTATTGCATCACCAAAGAAGATCAACGATTGTCGCTATACCGTGATCTTAGAAAATGAGCAACTTTCCCTAGTGGTATAATGACAACCATGAGATCTTACTAAAGTTTAACCCCTTGGGAAGGAAAAGGTCCCACCAACTAATTGCACTTGCACAGTTAAGACCGACAAACAAGGAATGCCAGCAAAAGGGAAGAAAAGCAAGGTCGAAAACATCCAAAGCTTTTACAATAGTGAAGGATCAAAAACATCTAGGATTTTTGATGCCAGAAGACAAGCGTGCAAAAATAGGAAGCACAAGGTTGAAAACAACTAGGGTTTTCATAGAGATGATAGAAAACATCATGGGTTCTTGACAACACTATGGGTTTTCAACACTTAGGCATATTTTGAAACTATTTCCTGCAGACCTTAAAACTTGAATAACTCTCTGGATTTTGCAATTTAGCAAGTGCAATTTGGACTAGAGCTTGGTGACACAATGAAGAACATAGGGCTAAGAGTGCAAATCATGAAACATCAGGGATCTACTTCGCATGATAAAAATGTGAATGCAGGCTGGGTAGGACAACTTAACAAAGATTATAGGGAAAGGGGCATTTTCATAGGATTTCATGTTGATTGGAAAATGGACTAACAGTGGCTCTAGGTGGGGACATGTATCTCTTGCAGATACAATGAGGACCTCAGATCTCTAGGAAGAAGTAGACCACCCATTGGAAAAATACAGAGACCTCAAAAAACATAGGGAACAGATAGGAAAGGGAAACTATTCGCAAAATGTACATTTTTTACAAAAAACTTGCAGTAATAAACAAGAGTCAGTTCTTGCCGCTATCAAAAACCTGATGCTCATTTCTTTCTTCATGAGGCACACCTAACATTCTATTTTCATTTGTTTCAATAGGCGTGTCAACACTTCCAACCAACTTATCAGGTAAAACAAAATAACTATCTTCATAGTGCATGTAAAATTTATTGGCACTCTCTCCATCTTGCTCACTATGAAAGTATGATTCAACATGCCAATGATCAGTATCATCAGATAAGAACCTATTCTTCTCTACTGACTCATGAATGCTATCAATTGAAAATACAAAAGTCTCATATTCTACCTGCAGAAAGGCCTCATTCATACCTTGACTTTGCGTTTCCACAGGTGTAACTAGCTCAACCTTGAATGAATAATTAGACTGATACCCACAGATGGAAAATGGGTATCCTGATTCAATTGAGTCTAAGACCTCCAATTGTTCTTAAAACAAAAGATTGATAACTCCATGCAATGCACCATGTTGAACATCATGACAAAAAATAGGCTGATAATCATGATAGTCTTCATCATATAAAGTGTTAGTGAACACTTTAAACTCACTACCCATTTTAGGATTATTTAATAACCCATCACTTAAATATTCATGTTCAAACTCACTGACATCACAATCCATTATCACTTCCTTATCTTCATACTTGTCATTGAAGGAGTGTTCACTTTCACCATTACTTTCTTCTTCCCATGATACATTTGATTCATATGAGGATACATCAACATCACTGCCTTCATCATCCTCACCTGAATAACCACTAAAATCACATTCAGACATCTCTAAATGAATGGAGGATCTTGCACACCTTGATTTTGGTTCCTACTCACTGCCAAATCTAAATACTCCTTTGACAAAACTTCATCAGAAGAAGTATCCTCATCATTAGATATGGGTTGCTCTGAAATACAATGATCATTTTGCAACTCATTCCATTCATCATCATCAAAAAACTCTTCTAAGAACAACCACTTGAATTTAGTCAAAGATGAGATGCATTTTGGGGGCAGATTTAGATACCAATTAGATGTAACCCCTTTGAGGGATCTCCCAAAAAATATCATGCTAACATCCTCATCAAGAATCTGATATTCTATAATAAATCTATAGAATGCTAGGACATGCTTCACTGCTGAATCAGACTAGCAATCAAAAATAGGAATCAGACCCAAAAGCTCACCAAGGAAAGAATGAGGGAACTTTGGAAGAACATAGCTCAAAGGTCTATCCAACTTGAGGAAACCAAGTAGCCTAGACTGGCTTTTCCCTTGATTATTCATTTGACTTAATGCAATACTTTCATAGAATTTTGTAGAGATGGAACTGAAAGCTTGAAGTATTCAACCTCTATTCACACCTTACTCCTTTTCCTAGTGCTTGATCACTTAATAAGGAGACATTTCAAATCCTTGAGAAATACCTGAGAATCTTGCAACAGAAGACCTTTGGCTGGAAGCAGGGTAGATATAGAGCTCACCTTGCAGCTCCATCATGTTTTGCAATGTAGAGTCGCCACCTCCTTGAAGAGGAAAATGATTTTTTATTTCTTCTTCCAACCAATACAAAATTCCACAAGTAACCACATTGTTTATCATGGAATGCACTGATCAAACATAGACTTCAGAGTCGCCACTCAACACATAGTGAGAAGATTTTACAAATGTATTTTTTCTATCAAACTCTATATTTATGATCTTCAACCAAGACTCTGGGATGATCCAGCCAAGCAAGGAAGCTTGTCATCTTTTACTCCTTCCCTAGTAGAGTCACCATCTTGTTGATGACTCGGATGGGCAAATCAATCTGGTCAATAAAAGATTTTGAATATAACAACACAAGCCCGACCAGAGATTTTAACAGATATACTTCTTCATTATTGTTCTCCCCAGTAGAGTCGCCGTCTTGTTAGTGTTTAAAAATGCTTACACCACTTAGGGTTGCCAATATTCCTTGAGACTGATGTTAGGAGTGGTTAATTCCAAGTATGAGAGCTCTGCAAGACAACTGGACCAACTATAGGGTCTTAATATGCCCTCTTCTACTTCTAGCTCTGCAAAACCAAGGTAGGTGCACCTAATCTAGAGAAAACTCCACTCACTACACACCTTATACTTCTGGATTCATAGAGTAGATCATAGTAAAAAATTACTAAATACTAACAAGGTATTCATTGAATCAACTCTACTATGCAGGGTAAAATGGTCTTGTGAAGGGTATTACTACTATCAACCAAATAATGAAAAAGACTTGAAATGGTGTTGATATTCAAAGATGCAGGAAATAGCCAAAATCTATCAAACACTGAACTCAACTGAATGTACTAGCCCTTGATCAGTGCCATTATCCATTGGGCAGCACTCAAAAATAAATATAGAACATGAACAAACTACTGTCAAAGACTCAAAGTCATAAATATAACTATTCCAGCCCATCCACTACTTATAAGATTCTTCTGTAGATGAATCTAATGAATCTATGCCCTATCCAAAGTATTTTTCACTTGATCCTAGATCAAGAACTAAAGACTAGAACATATGCAAAGGTAACCCTATGCAATGGACCAGAAAATCCAAAACTCATAAAACTGACACCAAGGAGAGACTTGAAAGCTTGAAACAATTATATTAAGTATGATGAATCATGTACATGTCTATACTAGAGATGAGGCAACCACTTCAATAACCTGCAAAAGATACAAAGAAGTTCTATTCAGCCTCCTACAATGTGACATAGCCTTCTATTTCCCACTGGAACCAAATAGAATGGAACCTTTGGAACTGATAAAATTCATAACACTTGCTCAGTCAAAAAATAAAAAATTTATACCACTAGCCACCTTGGGAATCTCAAAGAGATTGCATGAAGCTTAGGGTGACTAGGGTTAGGGTTACAACTACCATACCAATTGGAAATGGTTAAAAACTTATTGTAGGGGATGGAAACCAAGCAACCTAGAGAAAACAATTCTCAAATAGATCTACAATTATGAAAATCTATGAGCTCAGTACAAGACACTAGGGATAGCCATGAAAACTAGTCAAATCAGCCACCTGCAAATAGCTTCTCAAGCTCAAAAGAAAACTCCACCAGGTACAAAATCATCATGCAGCCAACCACATAGATGCTCAGGCTAGATCACAACACCTACTACCATCAAACTAGTAAGAAAATCCGCTAGGAAAGCATTCAATTTTAGTCCTTTTGGTCATAAGAAACCCTCCTTAAGTTTGAAATTATAAAATCCAATGGCTAATTGACAAAATTTAAAATGCGGCTGTCCATCTCTTTCTTTTCCTGACAAATTAGGTGGTCACATTTAATTCATAATTATCATGGGTCCCTTGAAAAGTCATCAGTCCCGTCAGCAGTCAGCAACCAATCAAAACTGAACAAGTTGGCAACATTGGCACTATGGACCTGCCCTAACTTTGCAACCACGACATCCAAATAGTGGTTGCATGATCGCATAGCCTGGAAAAGGGCTATGCAAACATGTGACAAGCTTCCACATCACCCCATGTCATCACTCCCCATCAACCTGACACCCTTGTCACATGATCACATGGCCAAAAGATGGCCCATGCAAACATGTGATAAGGCCACATGACTGCCACCTCATCACCAACATCACTGAAACACCGGCCCCACTTTATTTGGTGAACTAAAGACCAAACAACTTTCACCAGTTTGTGAAATACTTTATGCCATCGCCAAATCATTACATGAACCAGTGACAAGAAAGAAATTTGTCAGGCTGCTATACACTTATCGAGACTACCAAACTTCTTAGACCCCACAAATGGGCCTACTTAAGATGAAATCTACGGCTGTCACAAAATCTCAAGTTATAAACATTGCACAACTTTTCTATGTGAACTTACGCTGACCACTGATCCTATTCAAACTTTAACCGTGCTAGAAGCATGAAGAACCACGTCCCATCGATGAACTACCACATCACCACCCTAGACATGTGTCAACTAGTCACATGATCACATAGCCAAAAATTGGGCTATGTGATCATGCGACAGCCAACCAAAGGCTGCCACATGACTACCACTAGGACCACACCCTTTCCACCAACCAGCCCCATGAGAAAGAAGTAACTGGTCGCATGGTCGCATATCAAAAAAATCTAACATGAGATCATGTGACAACCAATCAATTTGAAACCTTTGAAGACCTAGACCCACTAGATTTCCATGTCATTATCAGGCATCCAATAAGAAAACTCCAGCTTAGTAGCCTCTGATAGCGATCCCACGGTCCATTGCATCACCAAAGAAGATCGATGGTTGTCGTTATACCATGATCTTAAAAAATGAGTAGCTTCCCCTAGTGGTATAACGACAACCATGATATCTTACTGAAGTTTAACCCCTTGGGAAGGAAAGGGTCCCACCAACTGATCGCACTTGTGTAGTTAAGACCGACGAACAAGAAATGCCAGCAAAAGGGAAGAAAAGCAAGGTTGAAAACATCCAAAGTTTTTACAATAGTGAAGGATTGAAAACATCCAGGGTTTTCAACGCCAGAAGACAAGCATGCAAAAATAGGAAGCACAAGGTTGAAAACAACCAGGGTTTTCATACAGATGATAGAAAACATCATGGGTTCTTGACAACACTGTGGGTTTTCGACACTTAGGCAAATTTTGAAACTATTTCCTGCAGACCTTAAAACTTGAATAACTCTCTGGATTTTGCAATTCAGCACGTGTAATTTGGACTAGAGCTTGGTGACACAATGAAAAACACAGGGCTAAGAGCACAAATAATGAAACATCAGGGATCTAATTCACATGATAAAAATGTGAATGTAGGTTGGGCAGGACAACTTAACAAAGATTGCAGGGAAAAGGCCATTTTCATAGGATTTCATGTTGACTGGAAAATGGACTAACATCCCTCCCTGAGCTCATAATATGCAATTTTCCTGATCTTACACATTTAGCATGCTTGAATGTCATTGATCATCAAAACATTCTAAGGGATAGACGATAGGGCTCCATTTAAATCTCCCATAATTGCACTTTCCAGACTGGCCTGGAACTTCTACTACTTCCATGGATCATTTCTTACCAATTGAACATTAAAAACTTCCTTCCCTTGCTTTTTAATTGCAACTAATGACAAAGATGCCATTTCTTCAAACTTAAGGGTTTAATTTCTTAAATGAATAACTCGGTAAAATACCTTGCACAAGTAGTTCTCAAATATTTTTTGATGACACATTGTGAAGATTTCTGCAAATCACACTTAGCACTAACCACTCTGGTTAATCACTCTTGAATCACTCTGAAAAGTTCTCAAATCACTGGTGAAATGAGAATAAATGGTAACTTCCCACTTTATAGACTTCAAATGGTTAGATTAGGGCTTCATTAATGATCTGTACACTTTCTAGGTGAGATACAGTTGTCTCAAAAATCTCATGTCAACTTGGTTAACATAAACTTAGTCAATATAACCATTCAATTGTAGCTTGGTGTACATCACATCTTGGATATTAGAGGAGATCGACAAACACTAGTGACTCGATCACTAGAGGCTAAAATAATGATGCTAGACATCAAATATACAATATAGCTCTTTAATCAAATCTATCCTAATGGATCTTAATCTATGTAGATATGTACCTTATCTTATCAAATGTTAGGAACTGATGTAAAATAAAACATTATAAGATTCAGTTCCACACATACCTTCTTTACTTAGTTCAAAGTAGTGTGTTCACCTGATCCATCAGATTGGGTGACCTTATGTTCAATGAATCCAATACTATTTTTTTCCTCTTTCTTCTTCCATGTCTTGTTCATCTAATCTCTCTTCTGCTCAACAATTTATTCATTCTTTCTTTGTTTATTGCTTGGTATATGCGCTTTGCAATCTTTCTTTAAGTGACCAATCTTTTTGCATTTGTAGCATACCACACTTCCATTCATCCAACTCTTGGATTTACCTCTGAAATGTGTTTTTAAATAGTTTTCTCCAATGTGACCATATTTTCCATAGTAATGACAAGTGTACTATGTATTGTAGTCCCAATTGTATGTATTACCCTTATTAGGTGCCTTAGTCTATTGATTGGATGTCCACTTATCTTTAGATATATACTCATGTGCTTTATGTCCATATTTTTGATAGTTGAAATAGTGTCCTTGAAATCTATGTGAGGTAGGTGGATTACTGACCTTTGTCCTATATTCATGTACCTGATGTCCATGATTTTTACAGTTAAAATAATATCCATTGAACTTTGGTTTAAGATTAGACTTACCATGTTTTCTTCTATAAATGTTGGTTGTGTGTCCTAGCTTTCCATAATGATTGCATATAGGCTTGTTGTTCTTTGGGTTTCCATTCCTTAGTTCTCCACTCTTTGATGATTCTCCTTCCTCAGTGGATGATAAGTGTTCATCATGTCCAAGTCCAGATGTATCACTAGATCTTCTAGGTGATCTTAATAGTTATTCAAAGTATCTTATAGATTCATTAGGCTTGTTCATCCTTTCATTGATTTCCTTTTTAGATCTTATTTTATTCCTCAGTTGATTGTTTTCTGATATCAAATTTGTGATTTCCACATCTTTCCTGCCCAATTCTTGAGTAACAAGTAGCAGTTTATTTACCATGTCCAATTGATTGTTTATCAGTCTTTTCATGTCACATTTTATTTCATCAAGTCTCATTAATATTTTTCTTTTATCTTCTTCAACTTTCTTTTTTTGTTCAACAACTTCACAATGTCTTACTGATTATATTTCTAATGTCCTAATTCGGTATGTTGTTTTTCTCCAACAGTTCTTTTATGGCTTTGTCACTTTCTAAAGAGTTTCCACTATCAAATAGTCCTTTAGTATCCTCTTCTTGATATTGAGTTTCATTCTATTGTATTTCTATTTATCCTCTTCTGCTTAAAGATTTATTCAGTTCACCTCAGGCTACTTCAAGTTGTTGTATTACAAGATGAATTTCAATCTTGTGATTCTCTATGATCTTTCCCAACTTATAAACCTCCATCTCAAGATCTTTGACTCAGAAGTGGTTAGACTTCTTTAAGAGACTAAGCTCTGATACCAATTGTTGCAAATATATTAGGGAAAGTGTGATACTAAGAGGGGGGGAATTAGATATCAACCAATTCATACATTTTGACATAAATAAACTTGCATAGCATAAGCATCAAACTTAACACAGTAATAGATCTAATATCCTAATCATCATCCATGAAAATGAACATAACACAATGATTTTGGTTACCCAAAAACTCTTAAAAGGTAAAACTGGGGTGGGGATGATACCCACAAATCTTCACTACTGTAGTATTAAATTTTTCATGTTAGGGCTAAAAGTTTGATCATAAAAGATGATCTACCCTATGAGGGGTCTTCCTTGTTAAGATATTTGAGACTTATACAATCTACCTTACTAAAGTATTTAAAACTTACAACTAAGTAAGCACTTGGTTAAGAGATTTACTCTGATTCACCTGTTAGAATGTCTCACTACCTGATCCTTTGGTTTACACTATGATGGTGATTACAAATATTCTCCTTACATTATAGATTTGATCTTCTGTATCAAATATGTCTATCTTCTATCTGTCACTTCTCTGCTTGGTCATTGAACTCTATTTCTACTAGTTAAAACATTTTTCTACTCTACAAGTATGAGATCTCCTTCATACTCATGCTCCTCTCATAATATGTTTTAGGGTTTGGATCTCATCTTATATAAACAATTAATTATCTCTATGATATAAGATCTACGATCTGGATTGTCTAGTTTTTCTGCTTAACCATTCCCTAATTTTGATTGGTTCCATGAATTACATAGGGATTAATGGTTATAATTCTAAAGCATAATCACCTCTATGATTTCCTCAATAAAAAATAAATGTAATATAGGTGTTGGCCAAAATGGTTTACCTAAGTGTTTGTGCCATAATAAACACAAATGTCAAATCTAGCTTCCTTGGCATTTTGATATCTTTGGCACTCAACACTTACTATTCTTCATAACTTGTTGTTTGGTACTGACATCTTTACATAGCTTGGCATAAACTGACTCAGTTAACACTAAAGTAATTGGTGACCATTGTCTTACTCAGTAGTAACTACTGCTCTATAAATGTATAATATACATGACTTATCCTATACATGATGACTCAGTCATAGTGATGACTGACCAACATTGCCTAGAAAATAGCTAAGTGTAAGATACTAATAGACAACAAAACTTAAGGATCAACATCATGATGTTATAGGTTAAACTATATCTTATTTGGTAAATATGTTAAAGAAGTTTTGAAATTATGGAAATCAGATAGAGTTGGTGATTAATGACTCACCCACCCTATCAGTAATAAATCCTATACCTCCAATTAGTATCAGATCTAAGTTCCCTAATTTAGAAAGCTGAAGTACTTAGGGAAAAGATCTGAAGATGTATAGGAAGGAAGCACCCAAGTTTACCAAGGATAGTTTTAACACATGGGTGAGCATAATGAAGCTACATTTGTTAGGACTATTAGATACAATTGTTAGATATCTTAAAAATCAATAGAGACCACCAAATGGAATACCATCTATAGATGAGAAAAGAGAAACATTGGTACACAACTTAGTGATGATAGAATTTACAAGTTTCTTATCGGATGTTGAATATGTTGATATTCAACACATGGAAAATGGAAAAGATATGTGGGATAAGCTAAGAAATGTCTATGGAGGTGATGCACATGTACTAAAGCCTAAGGTTGATAGTTTAAAAGGAAAGTATGGTGAGATAAAGATGCAAGATGGATAAAAAATTACATATTATACTATAAGGATAAAATAGATTATTTCTTCCATCAGAGGAGCTAGAGGAAACCTTGAAGACAATGATGTAGTAAGTAAAGTTCTCAAAACAATAACACCAAGGTATGAAATTAGAGTTTCTTCTATTCAAGAGTTAAATTATATTGATCCAAATAAAGTTACATTGGATTTATTAATAGGATAGTTGACTTTATTTGAGTTGAGTACTTTTGATAATAGTCAACCTACTACTAAAGTTGCATTTCAAGCCACAAAAATATTGGTTCATCTAGAAAAGGAAAAGCTTCTTATGATTTAGATGACTATGAAGGTTTAGCTACTAAAGAGAAAGAGTTGGAAGAACTCAAAGCTTTAATAACCAAGATATTTCCTAAAGGAAAAGGAAGATAAAAAGGGAAAATCTCTATTCAGTTCTGGAATTGCAAAAGGATTGGTCACTTTGCATACAGATGGCCCAACAAACTGAAAAGGGAATAAAATAATGAAAAGAAGGATAAATACAAGAAATACAAAGACTTCAATCAGAGAAAAAAGATGTGTTATATATAGCTAAAGATGAAGATGATGAGGAAAAAGTATTTGTTGTTGTAAAGGAAAATCCCTCTACCAATGACACAAAATGGTGAAGAAAAATATTTGGTCACAAGCAAAAACTGTAATGGTGATTGGATCATCAATAGTGGTTGCAAACATCATATGAGTAGAGACAAGGACAAATTCATAACCATGGCACATTGTGATGAAGGTTCAGTCAGAATTGGAAATGGTTCTCCCTATGTAATCAAAAGTAAAGGTTCTATTGCTTTAACTAATGAAATTACTTGTGATGATTTCTATTGGGCTGATGGATTAAAGTATAATTTTCTAAGTGTATCTTAATTGAATAACAAAGGATTCAAATTTGAGTTTAGTTATAGAAAATGCAAGATATCAGAAAAGACTAGCGAAATAATTTCTCATAGTGAATAGACAAGAGGTAATCTTTTCAAACTGAATACTACATTTGGTCATTGTTTAATTTCTAAAGTAGAAGAAATTTGGTTATAGCATAAATACTCTATCATGTGAACTTTGATAATCTGGTAAAAGTTACCAAGAAGAAAATGTTAATATTATTTAGAACAATAGAGAGGGGGGTCGAATTAGTTGTTCTTAGGTCTAGATGTACCAATTGAACTTTTAAAAACTTCAAAAACCTTAGGTCTAATCACCAACTCAGCTCGGTCTCTAAAGAATATATACCAGAAATATATAACATGCAGTCCACTATCCAAAAGTAAGTAACTTGCATAATATAGAAACATTCACATCAAAACATTCACACAAGTATAAAACCAAGAATTATAGTAGAAAACCAACTTGGGAAAACCTCTTTGGAACATGTTGCTTATATTTTCACTCTTCTGAAGTGAGCTCTATGAAAAGCCAACCTTGTTAAAGGTTTATAAACATACTGCTAGGTGTGACCCTATTAAAGGTTTTAAACAATCTATCAAAAGTGACTTGGTTAAAGGATTTAAGTACATTCCACTATAATTCCACCTTGATTAAAGGATATAAGAAATGACTATTAGGTTAACCTTGATTAAAGAATTTAGACTGATACAATGGTTAGAAAGTAGCAGAAGTATCTGATCTAAAAAACATACAACTCACTTTGCAAATATCAGATCTAATTTGCACATATATGTTTATTTACCGATTGAGTTCCATTTTCATCGCCATCTTTGATCTACTCAGAATTCATTTCAAGAAATCACAACTCTGATAAACTTCTTCACCTTTAGCCTTCTGCTTAGAATTATTAGTCAATAACATCAGCAACTCCATCATACTCTATAACCTTAGAATTAGGTTTTCCTTTATACCTCTTCAGTAGGTAGATCCATCTTTTTCCACTTAATCTCCTCCGTAGATCTTAGGTTAGGTCAGATTCATTGAATCCTTCCAACATTTAAGTTCTTCATCCATCCTTCTAGAAACATCTTCAATATTCTCATTGAATCCATAATAAAATGATTTACCATGCATTAAATTCTCCATACAATCAATTAATAAAGTCAACATGATTTACATAACCCAAGAACTCAACTATGTCGGTTGGAAATTTGAATTATTCCTCCAAATGTAAATTATTGACACTCGATCAATACTATGTTCATCTCCTTCATCATCGCTATGTAACTCAGTCATCTCTACAAACTGTCTTCCTCGGTTAACATTGTCTTTCTCGATAATTTTTTGTCGCTTGGCATAAACTGATGTTCAGTCAACACTAAATTTACTCGGCATATACTGGCACTCAATTGACACTAACATCACTCAGCTTAAAGTATAATTATTCACTTTTTCTTAGTTAAGCCTATTTATTTAGTCTTTCTTCTTACTTATATAAAGAATACATTATCTTATCATTGTGCCAAATAATCAAGTACTCATTGAAGTATCAAATAATGCAACCTTTCCCTAGGTTCTATTGTTATCTCCCTTACCCTAATCATTTTCATCAATCAATAGATATATTACTTTCTTAGATAGAAATTGTCTTACCAATTAAGGTTTGACATCAATGACAATACAAAAATTATTTCAATTGTAGTTTCCAACAATCTCCCTCATTGGCATTGATGGCAACACAATATGAAAAGCACATGATTTAACAACCAATCCAAAACTCTGTCATTGCATCAAAAATATTTATAATATCCTTAGGTTAATTTTGATTCTCAATAACTTAGCCTTTCTTGACCATTCATAGAGTTTCTCCCTCTGAATCTTTTCTTTCTCTTTCCTTCTGATTCTCTGAGTCTTGGAATATATACTTTAAAATTCTTTATATCTATGTTTTCATCTCAGAATCTCTCCCTCTTTGAAAATAATGCCAAAGTAGTATCTAGAACTTACATATTTCATATGTAGATGTCATCTTGTCAGTTTAGTAATAGTATTTCTCCCTTTTTCATCTTACTTATGACTGATTATCAATGTTTTTATTCTTTTTCACAACTCTCATAAGCTCCTAAAGTGTGACCTTTCCTGCATCAATTTGTCAAATACTTTATGTATCACATTTGATGTAGTGCTCCTAGCTTGAATAGGAAGCCTCAGTTAGGGGAAGCACCCCTAATTTACTTCTAAGATATTCATGAGCATCCTTAGGTAAATCTTTTGTGAATATGTCTACTAGTTGTTCTTTTGTGTTAACATATTCCATTCTCACTTCTTTTTCTTGTACCAATTCCCCCAAGTAATGATACTTGATAGCAATATGTTTGGTCTTTGTGTGTATCACTAGATTCTTTGATATTTTGATAGCACTTGTGTTATCACAGAATGTAACAACTGGTTCAATGATCTCCTCTTTCATACCTTTCAACAATTGCTTGATCCATACCCAATTTGAACAATTCACTGCAATAGTATTATCAGTCTTAGATAGTTTCTCTCCAGTAGCCATAGGAGTACTTACTGGCCTTGAGTTCTCCATTCCAAAAGTTTTCAGTATCTCTTTGACATATTTAGATTGTGTGATAAATATACCTTTCTCCATCTAATAGACTTGTAAACCACCAAATAATTTGATCTCACCAAACATAGACATCTCAAAATTAGTTTGCATTTCACTTGAAAATTTATGACATAGGGCATCTTTTCCACCAAATATGATATCATGTACAAAAAGTTCTGCTAAAAAAATCCCTTTCCCTTCTTTAGCTTTCATGTACAGATTGTTGTTGTCATTTGTCCTTGCAAATCCAATATTTATCAAATAATTATGCAGCCTCTCATACCATGCTCTGGGGGCTTTCTTCAATCCATATAGTGCCTTGTTCAATTTGAAAACCATATTTCTCTTGTCTAGATCAATAAATCCTTCAGGTTGTTCAATGTATACTTCTTCTAATATACCATTAGAAATGTAGACTTGACATCCTATACCTTGAAATATTTGTAAGTAGCATATTCAAGTATATTTCTCACTCCTAATCTTTCTATAGGGGTGAATGTTTCCCCATAGTCTATTCCTTCTTCTTGTGCATAACCCTTGCATACCAGTCTTTCCTTTTTTCTTGTGACTTGTCCATGTTCATTAAGCTTGTTTCTGAATACCCATTTTGTTCCAATAACATTCTTATTTTCTGGTCTCAGCACTAGAGTCCAAGTATCATTCTTTTCTATTTGATCTATTTCTTCATTCATAGCTTGAATCTAGTCATGATTCTCTAGACCATCTCTTACTGTCTTAGGCTCAAACTCACATAATAAATATGTAGGGTCTTTCAACTTACTTTTGGTCAAGACTCCAGATTCCTTATCTCTGATGATTTTATCAAGCTTATGATGTCTTCTCACATACTATGTCAATGTAGGTTTAGATTTATTTTCTTCTTGATTTGCAGGTTCATCATGAAAATTATTAGATTCTACTTTTGATTTCTCTGTAGCATCCTCCTGATGCTTGGTAGCATCCTCCTGATACTCAGCAACATCCTCCTAATTCTTAGTATTGCTTACCCGTGACTCTACATCTAGTGTAGGTTTGTTATTTTCTTCTCCTTCTTCCATATAGACAAAATATCTATAGTCTTCAGGTTCTCTTTTTTCTTCTTTTTCATTTTTCTTTGCATATTCATCAACTCTCACATTTTCACTTTCCACAAATTTTTTAGTGTTAGAGTTCAAACACTTATAAGCTTTACTCTTAGTGGAATAACCTAGGAATATGCCTTCATCCTTTTTTGCATCAAACTTTCCATTTCTATTATCCTTTAGTATATAACATTTACTCCCAAAGATTCTAAAGTATTTCACATTAGGTGCATATCCATGCCATAATTCATAAGGTGTAACATTTGTACCTTTCTTAATTTGTACCTAGTTTAAGGTATAAATAGTTGTACTTACAGTAACTCTTGAGTATTTTTCTACAACATTCTTCTCAATCATTAGTGTCCTTGCACAATCCCTAATAGATTCATTTCTTCTCTCAACTATACCATTCTATGGTGGTTTTCTAGGTGCAAACATCTGTCTCTTGATTCCTCTATCATTGTAGAACAAATTGAACTCATTTGATATAAACTCTCCACCTTAGTCAGATCTCAGACATTTCAAGCTTCTACCTATTTCCTTTTCAACCTTTTCCAAATACCACTTAAATAACTAAAATGCATTAGATTTTTATTTCAAAAATATTATAGTCATCATTCTAGTGTAATTATCAACAAACAAAATAAAATATTTAGCACCATAATAACTTTCTACACCCAGAGGTCCACAAAAGTCAGTATGAACCTATTGGTTCCTAAAATAGATTTTACATTCAAAGAGATACCAATATACCTAAGATTGATTTTGGGAATGGTTAGTTTTAAATATGGGGATATCTATAGGTAATTGGACCAACTATAGGGACAAGACTACCCTCTACACTTCTAGCTCTTTAAAACCAAGGAGGGTCTACCTAATCCAATGGATATAACTCTTGTCAAAACTCAATACTAGATCTAATAACAAATAACAAAGAGAAAGTACTAAATAAAAACCTATTATTCATTGACTCTCCATCACTATAATAGGACACTCACTTTTCTAATAATAATAAAAATATATTTAAAACTAGTTTTGATTTTTCTATTTTGATTGCAATGATCTCAATCAATTCTCATCAAATAAAGATATACTTATTTAGGCCAGTGCCTTATCCATTGGGCTGTTATGAATAAAACAAAAAGAATACAAAGACCTTCAGATAATTTAATTCATAGCCATAAACAAAAGTACTCAAATATTCCCTTCTTATAGATAATCCCTATGCAAATCAATATGAACATGTATTTCATTCAAAGCAGTATTTAATCCAATTCTAAATTACAACTCAAAATAAAGATACATACACAGAGGTCTCTAATAAACTTAGAAATTCATAGATTTAAAACAAAGGAGAGATGAAGACCTGATACTTGTATTAAGTGTAATGAATTTTACTCTTTGTATACAATATGCTTTAGAAAACAATCTTGCAAATAATAGCAGCAACCTACAACTTTCTTCTATTATAAATATGAACAAATACATAAAATTACAATCTCAACTGAGACTTAGGGTTTCAAAAAGCTACTCTCTAGACACCTAAATTCCCGATGCCCTTTATGATCATGAAAAATCCTTTTATAAGAAGGATTACAATAAGCATCTGATCATATTAGGGTTTACAAAATTTAACCCTAGAAATACAACAACCTCGCATGGTTTACAAATAAATGATAAAATCAGATCTTCGATAGATATTTTTATAGGCAAGCCACCTATCTTTAAGTCTTTAACTCCTCTCTCAAACCACTTGAACAATCTGATTGTCTCCTTTTCTGATATACCTACAATAAATACATCTTAACTCTTACCAACTCAAAAAACTTTGAGTCATCAATCTTTTTTTTTCCTCAAGAAGTAGATGGAGTGTCCACTTTTTCAACATGTGGGATGTACTAATATCTCCATTCATTGAATGCTTCCTTGCTTTGAAACAAAAAATTGATAATTTCATCCCTCCTACCAGATAACTACTGCCCCTTGCTCTCCATCTATCTTATTTCCTATTGTATAAAATCAAATCTTGATTTAGCAGTTATTAACATCTCAATAGTGTGGATGAAGAAAAGAGTATTTTCCAAAGTCAAAATACTTGTCATCCTAGTAGAAAAGTCTTCATCCATTATTTCTCTCCACTTAATCAATTCCTTAAGTTCACCATTTATTTTAAATACTCCTGGAATTAATTCAAAAATGGAGACTGTTAGCTCTTTCTTCAGCAGGTTGGACTTCCTCTCAAAATCATCCATAATTATTTTGTATTCCACCAAACTCTTCAAAAACTTGTGCACTGGCTTGATTAGTGGATCAAGGTCAAATTGACCTTTTGAGAGCATGTAGAAAAGTTTCATATTTGAGGCCCTTCCTATTCATTTATCCAAAATTGGTCCTAATTCAGCCTTATGATCATTTAAAGATTTCAGCAAAGCACATAATATTTTGGCATGATTAAACATAATTGTAGGATTCAGATTATTAGCAAACTGCATTACTTCTTCTCTAACCTTTTCTTCATATTTCTGGTCAACAATATATTTATCCTTCATATGTTCATCTTTTTCTTTGGTCATGCTCTCTCTAACTTCCCTTGACCTATCCCTTTCTTCAAGTAGTTGTTGTTTTTCCCAACTAGCTCTTGCCTCTATATTTGTCTCTAGGAAGGGGGATGGTGGGAATTCAATGATAAAATTGGAAGAAGAGGAAACTACAAGCTGATTTGAAATCATCAACTGAGGAGACCTGTGACCTTGTGGTCTAATTCATTGTGATATTAACTTATCTTTCTCAATCATCTCAACCTTCAACTCATTATAAGACTTGAGAATAGTCTCAAAATTTATTCTCAACTCTTCCTTCTCAAGAGAATATTTCTCTACCACCTGTTGGTACTCTGAAAAATCTAGATAGTTTTGAGCCCATAGTCAGAAAATTCTCCTAAGGCAAAGTTCAGTGTTTCAAAAGTCATTTTTAGGGACCTAAGTTCAAGTGCATACAAAGATAGGTCTGATGGTTTTCATGGGATGGGGCTTAGGAAATGTGTTCCTAACCTTTCATTAAGCATATTCAATTGGTTAAAACTTTTAGAATCCACTTTGAATAAGTTTTAAGGGTACCCATTTGGAGACTAGTGTTCAAATCTGCACTTTGCATCCTGTTCGATTTTTACTGAAGGGCCTACTTCAGAGGCTTGCATCTGGTAATGGGATGATGGTCATGATAAAAGGAATGTTAAGTCATATTTTAGGCATGAGGAATAATTTACATACCAATTTTTAGCTCCCCATGTGCCCGTTTGACATGTTTGCCAGAGCCATTTTGTTTGTAGATTACTAAAGTTTCTCCAAGAGTGCATAGTTCAGTTTCCTAAGTGGCTTACTTTGGGGTCTTACCATTTGCACTCATTTCAAGGTCAAACATAATTGAATGATGTTCCATACTTTAGACCTATAATTTTACTTTATTGAGGATTTTTGAGTCTCTACCAATCAATTTATCCCCTTTGTTCAATCAATTCCAAATGCAATTCTTATGAATTTGATTGTTTCAGTTCAGGACATTCTAAGTGGCTGACTTTGGCATTTATTTCTGGATGATTTGTTTATCTTTCTCAAAATTTGATTACAACCTTGTTTTCTATGTATAAGAGAAAATTTTCTCCTAGGTTTTTAGACCATGAAGTTTTTGTTTGACGTGATTGGAAGATCAGACAAAGGGTGTTCAAATAATGATAAAAAGTGTGGATAGAACAACTTTGTAAAGTGGTTATTTTCTGAAATTCATAGCTTTTGGTTAGATGATCATTTCCAATTGAGGGTTATTTTTTTTCATTCCTTGGATATGAATTTTATACCAGATTCAGTGGCTCACCTTCAGCTCATCATTTGATATTTTTAAGTCATCTCTTTCCGAGGCCATTTATAGTGATTTTTAGTCTGTGTTTGCTGACAATTCTGAACGAGCATTTTCAAGTTTTAAAATATCTTTCCCTGTTTATTTTTTGGTGAATCCCTTTGATAGGATGTTTCTCTATAGTACAAATTTTGTACTGGGGCCCAGCCAGCTGCATAATTTTAAAATCTCTATCATTTTTATATGTGCATACAAAATTACTCCAGACATTTCATTTTCATTAAATTTTAAGCAGCGGATTTAGATGCCTATTGATAAAAGTGGTGGAGATTCTATTGAGGCTTGGAATTTTGACTAAAAGGTTTGAGTTTTGAAGAGACATAAAGCAGAGATGTTTTAATAGTGAATGGGATCAAGTTTTTCATCCACACATATCCCATGAAAGCTGCAAAGTGTTAAGTGAAGCTTTCCCAAGTTCCCATTGTGCACACATACTTTTTCTTTGGGCTGCATGCTCCTCACTTCATAATGAAATTCAAATTTTCTTTTAAACAATGCAAAACACCCTTCATGTTGTGCATATGCAAGTTTTGGGATTGCAAATTTGTCTACAGGCAGTGCATACACCAAATTTATTAAAAGCTACAAGTTTTGTGGAGTGCATATGCCTCTTAGTAAAGAATGTGAATGCCTTACACACAATACTTTCTCCATTTGATACACACCATGCCATGTGTATGCTACCTTTCAGCACCAATGTATGTGTAGCCCCAAAATGCTACACACATTGTTTCTATGGTTTAGTTTTTAGGTGTTGGGCACACCAAGTTCAAGGGCTGCACATGTGCCAATGTGATGTTGAGTGCAATTTTATTAACTTGGGTGCACCCCCAAACACCCTGCATGAGCTTTGGGAGTCTTGCATGAGATTTCCTCATGCTGCTCCACTCCCATTTTGTATGCAATGTACAGGCACCAACAAATGTGAGCATATGGAGGCTGCATGCACTAGCAGGAAGTGAATGCTTTTACCATGTGAATATGTTGTATGCACCAAGGAGATGTGTGTAGGCCAAATAAGTATTGAAAAATGTTGGGAGGCTAGGTTATGGGTGGCATGTCCAATGATTATTGAATGCACTATGTTTTAAAGTCTAAGAGTTCACGCGAGAGAACGAAGCTTGCATATGGCTCTTTGAAACATGTGCCCTCTATTTGGAGTGTTTTTTGTAGCCAAGAAAGTGGGAATGAGGCTTGTGTAAGGCAGCCTGCATAAACTCTTTAAGCATTTTCCCCAACTTAATATATGTTTGTAGACAAAGAGGAAGGGTGCTGCATACTAAGCATCTTGGTGTTGTGCATGCCTTGTAGAGGTAAAGGGAAGTTTTAGGCCTAATGGGGCATTATAAATGTAGAGCATGTGAAGGTATGAGGCCATCTAGATAGAGAAGTTCTATTAGGAAATTTTTTTAAAATCCCACATTTGTTTTTTTTCATGATTTAGAATAGTTTAAATGAAAAAAGTCTTAGGTTGATTGTAAAGTAAAGAATGAGGAGGAATTTGAGCCATGGGGCCTCCCAGATTTGTGTGGGCCCTATTGGTGTTCTTTTTCCCAAAGGTTAGATTGACATTAGGATTGATAGGGCCAATGTCACATTCACTCAACACTCCAAATATGACAAGGAAAAAGGCCAACTGACAAGGATCAAAGAGAGATCCTTCTACACTTTGAGCTCCACATCACTCAAGTGGGTATACCTCATCTGCACACACATACAACTTATATTACACTACAGGCCTATAGTTAACTAACTGTGGAATGGTTCTCAAACCCATGTAGGTATCCTGTACCTTAATGAAACCAAGATCTCATGCAATAGCCCTACTTGCATAGAGTGAGTATGAAAACCAAAGACCTATCCTAACAACATGAAAGGGGAAGGGTGGAACTAAATGTAAATGATTTAATGATGGGTTTGAAAGGACCCCTAAGATACCCTAAGTCTCTCATAGACCAGTGCCTTATCCAAAAGACCATAGAGTCAAATACCCTATTGCAACAGATAACTATGAAATAAGAAAGCAATAAATTCAATGTGTCAATGCCTAACATCAATCACACACCATGACCAAACCTCACTTCAACAACCCACCTATGTATCCAAGTATGTTATTACCCATCCAAAGGCTTTTACCCTCCCCTTAGAAGAGACCTATAAATAGATAATACATTAAGCAGCATCCACTAGAAGACAAGCATGACATATCTTTGACACCTCAGCGCATACATGAAAACTAATCCTAAACCAGTTATCTCTGTGAAGACAACTCTACTATAGACACATAGGAATTACAATAGAAAAATCAAACATACTTGATGTATGGATCAATGAGTTTAAAATTCAAATGGAGATAGCTTGGTAACAGTAAGAATAAATTGAGTCCTCATACAAAAGACAAATCAATTACAATATGTATTATATTCTCTGAACCAACAAAGGAAGAAGGAACACCCTATATGCAGAGAGAAGGAGAAAATCTGTAGGACAAAACCTTTCTTGGAACCAAAAAGGAACCCTTAGGAACCAAATTTTAGAATTCTTACTCTATCAAAAAAAACACCACTTATACCACTAGTCACCTTGGAATCCTCAAAGAGGATGCATCAAGCTTTGGATGACTAGGGTTAGGGTTTCAACTACCCAACCAACCAAAAATTACATCAAAAAATCAAAAATCTTGGAGGAAAAACCAAGTACAAGTCTATCAAATCTAAGGACAATCTTCATGAATGAGAAAAATCTTTGAGAAGTACAGGAAAATCATAAATTTCACCATACAAACCAATCTGATTAGACTTGCAAAATTCCTTGAACCATCAAAATTATCCATCCCTGCATGGTACAAACCCCCCTGTAATATGATCATGGCAACCTAGACCACACCACAACCACCAACACCACCAAACAAATCAAATCCAACCTCAAAAGCAATTAAAACCAGTCCTTTCTATCACTGGAAATGTCTTAGGAAATTTGAATATTTGAATTTGAAATAAAATGATCATGACAGAAGACTTTTAAAACATGACCGTCGATACTATATTTTTCCTAACAGATTGAGCGGCTCATAATAACTTCTAAAAATGTCTACGGGACCCCCCGACAAGTCAACCACCACCTCACCACACCAAAAAACAATCAAAAGTGAGAAACTCAGTGCCATGAAGTACCTAGGACCCACTGCAAAGCTTCCCCTTTAGTGAATATCAATGGTGGGTGCATGATCGCAAGGGGGGAGAATATTCCTTGCAATCACACGCTAGTCGTAGATCTGTCGGCACATCAACCTCCTTGAAAATACGTGGACCCATTGACATAGTCCACCTCATCCCATCTGGACCAATGAGAACATGCCCAAGTTAGTACCACCTACTAGAGGATCCACCCTCATCAACCATCTAAGGAAAGAAAAATTGACAGCTAACGTAAGATCTCATGGCTCTGACAACTTCCATGAGAACTTATGCCAACCATAGATCTTTTGCAGATGTCAAGTCTCACTGATAGGTACACTAGCAACTAGGTCCCACTGACACATTCAAGTAAGATTCAAAATCAATGAATGGCACATGATCTCATGGAGTGGGAATATTCCTTGAGATCGTGTGCCAACCATAGATTGAAAAGCCTTCACTGCAGGCCCCACTCAGCAATTCACCGACCAATAAGAAATTGCCAACTACACTTTTTTGACAAGGGGCTCAGACCCCTAACCATGCACAGTCACACTAACAACATGCCGCATCACAACCTAGATGACCAATAAGATCATAAAATGTCAGCATCTACAGGTAGGGAGGCCCACCCAAAAAATTTTCATAGAACGCATCAACAGTTGTCGTTAAGGCATGATGTTAAAGCCTGCACATCTCCCATCAGTGAAATGGTGACAACTGTAGATCTTGAAGACTCTTTAACTACTAGTAGGGAAAGACAATAGGACCCACTGGGATAGGTGTCGTGAAGTCATGTAATCACATGTCAGAACCTTTCAACAACTTGCAATCTTGCGAACAAGTGACAACCACACAAAACAAAGGCTTAAGACTTAGGAAATATTTCGGCAGGGGAACTATAGGATTTTAGGAAAATATTAAAAGGGGATCTTGTCGGACATGGAAAAACCTACTTGTGAACATATGTAAAGTGGTCTTCTAATTAACATATGCGTATTAGGATTTTAAGTGTCCCAAAAAGGTGACATGGAAATAGAATGGGGCATGGTAAAGCTAGGCTAATTTTGAATTATTTTCCACCCAACGGCTAGTTATTTGAATTTTCAACTAGGGTTTTAGCCAAAGACTAGGTAAAACATTACAGAGACCAAGGAAACAATTGTGAGGCCATGAAAATTTTAACAGGTGCTAACAGGCCCAATTGGGCACACTAAAATAACTTTTGAAGCAATATATTATAAATGAGAAGGAACTTAATCCCACATGTGTGGTATGGAAGGAAATTGAGGAATTTATAAGGCAATGCACATAATGTAGAGGTGTCTAAAGTGGACACCTAGTTATAGAGCAGTCCACATGCACACGTGGATCAAGGTAGATGACATAGATGGTTACTTGGCAAGCTGGGCCCACATGCAAGGTAAGGTATATTTTGATGAAGCATGTAGGTACTATTAGCCATTTTTCTTGTATCCCTTAACTCTAAAAGAGAAGTATGAAAACTAGACCCGGGGATCTTCATCTAGCAAGACAAATATACTTATTCATGCAAACTAAGGGGCAAGAAAAGACTAATTAATGAGGATTCAATCCTCCTTCTGCTTCGAGTTCCAAACACTCAGGTGGGTGCACCTAAAACAAACTGAAATTTGCATACATATAACTCACTAGCTAGAACCCCTGATGCAGATATGAAAATCATGGATAGTTTTGAGACTTATAAAACATGGGAGTTCAACTCAACCAGTCTTGTACAGGATCCCACCTATATGATCTGCTAAGAACTAGGAAAATGGCTAACGTGATAGTAAGGATAAAATCCTTCTCTACGAACCTGAAGGCTCAGGTAGGCTAACCTAGTGATTCACTCTTCAAGGAATTAGCAAACGAATTGTATTCCCTAAATACAATTAGACATGGATATTCATAATAACAAGAAAGTAAAGATGAATTGATTTTTAATGGTTTGATATTAAAAACTGTAAAGGAAACTAGGACCAGTGCCTTATTCATCAGGCTACAGAGTCATACAATTATGCACTTGCATAAAACCTAACTTTAATTCAAAAACCCAAATGGAATGCCTTGCAAACCATTTCTCTCATTTCAATACCTAGACACCGAATTCAATGCAGACCTGGAATTCTCAGAACTTGAACTCAAGACTTATTCTCTCCTTGAAAGAAACTCAAATTCAAAACCACAATCACCTTGTAACTGGTATATTAAAATGCCTTACAAGTTAATATACAAGAATCAAAACCATACATACATAGACATCAGATAAGAACTAAACAGGGATTTCATTGTTTTCATTAGCATTTATCTACAATTGTACATTTGCAAAACCAAGAAACAAAGAAAACAAAGACACCAATGCCTAGAAACTGCTCTACCGCCTCATTTTCAACATCCCCTATTACAAACAGAAGAAATCCAAGATATAGGAGAATGTAAGAAAAACTCAGTCATTGACACCTATCTGTCCTCAAAATATCTGCAACTACCTTGCCTTTACAAACCTTTTTCCCTCCAAATCTGTAACCTCTATCTGCAATCCTTTCTCAAATTGATTTGATCTTGATTCTGATTTTGACCCCTGATCTTCAAACTTGAACTGCCCTTTCACACTTGACTGAAACTAAAAATACTCATCACCACCAGATTCATTATTTTGAGACATTTCCGGTGACATATAATACTCATATGTTTGGACAAAAAATGAATCTCTAGGCCCCTTTTTAGTGCACGGGCTATGTTGTTTAAAAACTTTGAATTTGATCTAATGTCTAAACTATATCAATTTATCCAATTCTTTTATAATCTTTGACATTTTATATCATTTTATGCTTATACCCATAGAATGCACCAAATTTTGCCACAGGTCACCATCTGACTAGATGCACATACTTGACCTCAAGTTACACTTGACTTGGAGAATTAGCAAATGGATACAATCTCTGAATCTCTAGATATAATTCTTAACCATAGTTTAAGCTGGAGAACTGATGAATAAGGCAATTCTCAAGTTCTCAGAATGGAATCTCAACCGTGGGTTACATTCGGAGAATGGGTGACTAAGCACTCTCCTATTCTCTAAATCATTTCCTCTAACTGCCAGCGATTTAGAGAATGAGTGACAACATACACTTCAGTTCGCTAGAAGTTTGTAGTTACGGCTAGTTTATTCAGTGAATCCATGACAGCTATCTCCAAGTCACCAAATGTTTGTCTTTAACCGCTAACTATTATGCGAATCTGTGACTAACTGCTATCTCTGAATCGCAGAAACTTTACTTGACTGTCGGTTTAATTTGGCAAACACGTGAATGGCTGCCATGTATCCCCTTGTTGCATGATCACATGGAACACAAATGGCCCATGCAATCATGCGACCACCTATGGATGAGCACATATCTCAAGGTCAAATTTCCTGCAGTCACACACTTAGTCAAAAATAACCTTACCAGTGCACAGGGCCCACCTGACATGTGGTAAGCCCAGATTGGCCGCATTGTCCACCAGGTGCCACCTCAATGGACTACCATGTGTCAGTCTGTCGCATGTTCGTAAGGGCTGAAGTTGGCCCTTGCGATCATGCGACCACTACATAATCACCATCGCTACTGCATTAGGCTGCCACATGTCAACCTATCGCATGTTCACAAGGGTAGAAGTTGGCCCTTGCGATCATGTGACCACTTGACATGTGTCCACTTCTGACAAGTCACCGCCACCTCTGTCCACTCTGCATCACACTACCATGTCACTGACTGCCACCTCATCACTAGCTACCACATGTCACCTTGTCGTATGTTTGCAAGGGCTAAATTTCCTCCTTGCGATCATGTGACCACTTGACATGTGTCAGTCTTGACTAGTCAGCATGTGCATCACTACAAAATTATCTTTTCCTTGGGTGTGGGCATAGAAATCGAGACAGGCACATGAGCACAAACAGGCATAGTCTTTATTGCTTCAATTTTCTTTCATACTATGTGAATTTGGTTATATCCATCAAATTCTCCCCATTCCAGATGAATGTGGGATATATAGTTTGATTTTTTTTAAAACCTCCTATGCCTTTTTGGTCAAAATATGGGGCCCACCAATAGATCGCAGTTTCCCAGATAGGAAACACTGACAAAAAGGAGAAAGTGGGAGGTCAAAAACACATAGGGTTTTCAGTGAGAGATCAAAAACATCCAGGGTTTTCATGCATTGTGGGTTTTTGACACTAAAGCATATTCTGAGATTATTCCCTGCAGGCCTTGGAACTTGAATATCTCCTTGGGTTTTGTGATTTAGCTCATGTAATCTGAACTAGAGCAAGGTGATACATTAAAGAGCATAGGGCTAAGAGCACAAACCATGAAACATTATGGATTTTCTTCACACATTAAAACTGTGATTACAGGTCGGGTAGAGACAACTTTTACAAAACTTACAGGGAAGAGGTCATTTTCAAAAGATTTTGCTATGACTGGAAAATGACCCAACAATGGCTCTATCTGGGGATGATTGAATGCAAGTTCAGCACAAGAATACCAAAATCTTCTGGAAGAGTAGACCACCCCAAAAAAGAAGCTTCTCTTCTTATCCCTCTAATCCATTATTTGATTCTGAGGCTCCTTTATTGAAAGAAACTACGCTACACAAAGGAAAGCAACTATAAAAGTATTTAAAAAACTTTTAACTAAAATCAATGCTTACCCCGGTCAAATACATGATTTTCATTTCCATCCCACTCAGGCAAGTTGTAAGTATCATTCACATCTACTTGATTAACAATACTCACATTCTTCTTTAGTTCAGCATATAAAACATGGTCAGCAAACTCACCACTATCCGGTATGGGAAAGCTATCAGGATGCCATGAGTATTGATCACCGCGTGACATTAAACCATCACACTCTTCATTATCACTACCATGCTGAAAAGTGAAACATTGTAACTCAGCATCACAGCTGGAAACATTAATTTTCTGATCATTAGTTTGTAGAATAGAATAAACCTTTTCTATCTCATTACTTTGCAAACTAACACATAACCTTTCAAAACAAAAATCTGATTGCATAAATCTGGGAACATCTTGCTGACCACAAACTACATTAGCATCATTTAGAAGAGAACAAGCTTCATTAGTGAGTGACTTATTAGTCATTGGCAAATATGAGGATACACTTTTAGATTCACCACTTTCTTCAGCATCAAAATGTGTACAAAAAACATAGTCAACAAGCTCATGCAAATTTGAACATGCACTAGTACACTCATCATCATACTCATCAAATATAACATTATCAAATTCATCACAATGAAATGCACTTGAGTCTTGCTGATTTACAATGGGAGAAAAGACATCAAAATTTGTTTCATCCATTATGCCATCATCTGAATTACTTTCATCAAAGCTTATGTTAATCAGGCCTGGAAATCTGGAAACAAACTTAGTACCATACCTCTGAAATTCAGCATCCAAAAGACTTGAAATCTGCTCACTACTTATCTAGTATTGAACATCACATTTCACTTCCTCATTCTCACTACTGATGCTACACATCTCTTCTTCTCCTTCTGAAGTCAGGACTGAATTCATTTGTCTCACATTACCTTGTGTGAAGTAACTACTATAGGAACTAACATCTACATTATATCCATGTTTTTCATGTTCACACAAAACATCATTAGAATGAAACAAGAAAAAATTAGCATCATGCTGAGAAAAAGGGAAATCCACAATCTCAAGGAAATTACTATCAACTGAATGTTTACTTTCCCCTCCTTGACACTCATAAATTTCATCATCAGCATAATAACCAGCACTATAACCATCACAGGACTCAGCATCCCCAAATGAACTAGACTCAGCATCATTGAATTCAACATTTATGAAAGAGTCTATCCAATCCTTAACATTTTTTAGTGCTTCATCCATTAAGGAAGCAGTCCAACTAACCGATTCAGACATTGAAAGTGCTATGAACATTTCAGCATATTGGGATTTATAAAAATCTAAACCCGCAGGAAGCTCACTACATGTAATAAGAAACTTCTTATAATAAAACAGTGTAGATTTTTCATTTCTTTCTCTTATTGCACACCTTAATATCAATACACAATTATGCTAAATATTTTGATTTATCAAATGAAGTTCATTATTGTTACTCTCTAGATCTGACTAAACATTTTCAGATCTAGAAGCATCTTGACTCATAACAACTGGAAACTCCATTCTAACACACTGAAAAAATAACAAAGCTTATCCTCATGACAGTATTTCTATCTGATTTCATGCAATCACTGACTTCACATAACCTTAGCATACTTCTGATTTCTTGAAATTGAAACTTCAACCAGAATGTATGACAAACTTTGAAACATATTTCCCTTTTATTTAGTGACTGATTCACCTATTTAGGGACCAAATTATACTTTGACAAGATTACCTGGAAGTGCTATTGCTGGTGTAAAACAATGATCTGAAACCTCTTTCAAATCACCTTTCAAATATTCATAGAGCCGCCACCTCTTTGCAGAGGACCAAATCTGGATTTAGCTGAGAATCTTCTATCTCAAATCTGAACCATCTTTATCAGCAAACACAAAACACTTCACAGGATGCATTGTTTTTCAGGATAAAAATACATTACAATCTCTTTACAAAACACTGATCAAACAGAGATTCAGAGTCGCCACTCACATTCAGTGAGAACATATAACAATTTGAAAAGAATAGACTCTATGTCCAAACTAGACTAGACCCTGGGATGATTCAACAAAGTAAGGAATTGAACATCTTCAACTTACTGTCATTTATTGCTTCCCTAGTAGAGTCACCAATTTGTTAGCCATTTTTCTTATATCCCTTAACTCTAAAAGAGAAATATGAAAACTAGACCCGGGGATCTTCGTCTAGCAACACAAATCTACTTATTCATGCAAAATGAGGGGCAAAAAAAGACTAATTAATGAGGATTCAATCCTCCTTCTGCTTTGAGTTCCACACACTCAGGTGGGTGCACCTAAAACAAACTGAAATCTGCATACATATAACTCACTAGTTGGAACCCCTGATGCAGATATGAAAATTGTGGATAGTTCTAAGACTTATAAAACATGGGAGTTCAACTCAACCAGTCTTATATAGGATCCCACCTGTATGATCTGCTAAGAACTAGGAAAATGGCCAATGTGATAGTAAGGATAAACTCCTTCTTCTCTTTGAACCTGGAGGCTCAGGCAGGCTAACCTAGTGATTCACTCTTCAAGGAATCAGCAAATGAATTGTATTCCCTGAATACAATTAGACATGGATATTCATAATAACAGGAAAGTAAAGATGAATTGATTTTTAATGGTTTGATATTGAAAACTGTAAAGGAAACTGGGACTAGTGCCTTATTCATTGGGCTACAGAGTCATACAATTATGCACTTGCATAAAACCTAACTTTAATTCAAAAACCCAAATGGAATGCCTTGCAAACCATTTCTCTCATTTCAATACCTGGACATCGAATTCATATGCAGACCTAGAATTCTCAGAACTTGAACTCAAGACTTATTCTCTCCTAGAAAGAAACTCAAATTCAAACCCACAATTACCTTGTAACTGGTATATTAAAATGCCTTACAAGTTAATATAGAAGAATCAAAACCATACATACAAAGATATCAGACAAGAACTAAATAGGGATTTCCTTGTTTTCATTAGCATTTATCTGCAATTGTACATTTGCAAAACCAAGAAACACAAAAAACAAAGACACCAATGCCTGGAAGCTACTCTACCACCTCATTTTCAACATCCCCTATTACAAATAGAAGAAATCCAAGATATAGGAGAATGTAAGCAAAACTCAGTCACCGACACCTATCTGTCCTCAAAATATCTACAACTACCTTGCCTTTACAAACCTTGTTCCCTCCAAATCTGTAACCTCTATCTACAATCCTTTCTCAAATTGATTTGATCTTGATTCTGATTCTGACCCTTGATCTTCAAACTTGAACTGCTCTTTCACACTTGACTGAAACTAAAAATACTCATCACCATCAGATCCATTGTTTCAAGACCTTTTCGGCAACATATAATACTCATATGTTTGGACAAAAAATGAATCTCCAGGCCCCTTTTTAGTGCATGGGCTATGCCATTTAAAAACTTTGAATTTGATCTAATGTCTAAACTATATCAATTTATCCAATTCTTTTATAATCTTTGACATTTTATATCATTTTATGCTTATACCCATAGAATGCACCAAATTTTGCCACAGGTCACCATCTGATTGGGTGCACATACTTGACCTTAGGTTACACTTGACTTGGAGAATTGGCAAATGGATGCAATCTTTGAATCTCTAGATACAATTCTTAACTGCAGTTTAACCTAGAGAATTGGTGAATAAGGCAATTCTCAAGTTCTCGGAATGGAATCTCAACCGTGGGTTACATTCGGAGAATGGGCGACTAAGCACTCTCCTATTCTCTAAATCATTTCCTCTAACCGCCAGTGATTTAGAGAATGAGCGACCACATACACTTCAATTCACCAGAAGTTTGTAGTTACGACTAGTTTATTTAGCATATCCGCGACAGCTATCTCCAAGTCGCCAAATGTTTGTCCTTAACTGCCAACTATTACGTGAATCCATGACTAACTACTATCTTTGAATTGTAGAAACTTTGCTTCAATGTCTATTTAATTTGGTGAATATGTGAATGGCTGCCATGTGTCCCCTTGTCGCATGATCGCATGGGCCAAAAATGGCCCATGCGATCATGTGACCACCTGTGGATGAGCACATATCTCAAGGTCAAATTTCCTGCAGTCACACACTTAGTCAAAAATAACCTTACCAGCGCACAGGGCCCACGTGACATGTGGTAAGCCCAGATTGGCTGCATTGTCCACCAGGTGCCACCTCAATAGACTGCCACATGTCAGTCCATCACATGTTTTCAAGGGCTAAAGTTGGCCCTTATGATCATGTGACCACTACATAATCACCACCGCTACCGCATCGGGCTACCACATGTCAACCTGTCACATGTTCGCAAGGGCAGAAGTTGGCCCTTGTGATCATGTGACCACTTGACACGTGTCCACTTCTAACAAGTCACCACCACCTTTGTCCACTCTGCATCACACTACCACATCACTGACTGCCACCTCATCACCAGCTACCACATGTCACCTTGTCGCATGTTTGCAAGGGCTAAATTTCCTCCTTTGGATCATGCAACCACTTGACATGTGTCAGTCTTGACTAGTCAGCACGTGCATCACTACAAAATTATCTTTTCCTTGGGCACAGGCATAGAAATTGAGATAGGTGAATGAGCACACACAGGCAGAGTCTTCGTTGCTTCAATTTTCTTTCATACTATGTGAATTTGGTTATATCCATCAAATTCTCCCCATTTCGGATGAATGTGGGATATATAGTTTGACTATTTTTAAAACCTCCTATGCATTTTTGGTCAAAATATGGGGCCCACCAATAGATCGTAGCTATGCAGATAGGAAACACTAACAAAGAGGAGAAAGTGCGAGGTTGAAAACACATAGGGTTTTCAGTGAGAGATCAAAAACATCCAGGGTTTTCATGCATTGTGGGTTTTTGACACTAAGGCATATTATGAGATTATTCCCTGCAGACCTTGGAACTTGAATATCTCCCTGGGTTTTGCAATTTAGCTCATGCGATTTGAACTGGAGCAAGGTGATACATTAAAGAGCAGGGGGCTAAGAGCACAAACCATGGAACATTATGGATTTTCTTCGCACATTAAAACTGTGATTACAAGTCGGGTAGAGAGAACTTTTACAAAACTTACAGGGAAGAGGTCATTTTCAAAAGATTTTTCTATGACTGGAAAATGAACCAATAGGTACATGATTAGTTGTATCAGGATGTGTGCCACAAGATTGATGGTCATCATTGTCCTGTGATAAGGAAGATGCAGGATGGATACCATTGTAGGAATGTGACAGAGTGACAAGTGTCACCTGCTGATGTGGCAATGAGATGGAGTTTGGTGCCAAGTGGACATTGCAGTGAACCATAATGTGACATGTGGTGGGTGACCGATGATAGAGTAGTCAAACAAGCAAGCCAGACAGCCACCTTGAGATGTGTGCCAAAAGATCTAACAGTGGTCGCTATTCTAGAGAGATGGATATGCACAAGAGTTATCTCTACGGGGTAGCGACATTCTACCATGTGACAATTGGCTAGGTGGCAAGGATGTCTGAGGTGGATGCTTGATTAGTGAAAGGAGCCAACTAGAGAGTGACAAGTGGCATAGATGATGCAAAGGTCTGACATGGTGGTGAGGTGGCCGATTGACCCAATCAGGTAGTGCCACGTGGCACATGGGGCCTACCTCAAAATTTAAAGTCTGCAACAAAGATTTAAAAGATTGATAAAGTTTAAACTATAACAAATTCGAATTTAGAGTTTGCACTTTCCCGTGAAAATGAAGAAATGCCTGCAGGACTCATTTTTTGCCCAAATATACGAGTATTATATATTTTCAGAATCGGCACAAAATAAGGAATCCGATGGTGGTGATGAAAATTAGATTTGACCAAGTTGGTAAGAGCAGTAATGGACTATGTATTCTGAGATCAAATTTAGGTAAGGATGCAGATATTTTGTAAGAGATATGTTCTAGAATGAAATTGTATCAGATTAATCTAAGATTTTTTTGGTAGTCTTAGGGTTGACTGTGTTTCACTAAAAAAGCCATAAATGGTCCTAAGCTTGTTGCCGGATTTCCAAGACCATTTACAAAGGCTGTTGGTTTTCTGGTTCACAAGTTTACATCATGAACCTTCAGTTAAGGAGTAGGGCATGTTTTGTCCAGTTTGTATCAAAACAGAGTAGAAAGTTGCAGATCTTTTGCATATTGTCTCAGTGGCTTTGAATTTTCAAGAAAGGTGTATACAGAGGCTTAGGTCCTTATTCTAAATTCAAGTTTTTAGTTCCATTTCTCTCCATTTGTGTCTATTTTTATGATTTTTGAATGTTTTGATTCTTTGTATGGAGTTTATCTATGCATGTGTTGTTTATCTTTAGCTCTGGTTTAAAATCAGATTAAATTATGCTCTAGGTGAAGCATAGATTCATGGGATTTGCACAGGGATTTCTCTAAGCATTATGGTTCCGGGTATTTATATTTATGATTTGGATCTTTGATGAAGTGATAGAAATTAGTCTTTGTAATCTTCAGTGCACTAGATGATTTTCCCAATAGATAAGGCACTGATCTGAAACAAGTAAACTCTATGATGTTACATGTTTGGTTGGAATGTGTTGTATTATGAAAAATTTAAATCAAATCCTTTTTATCCTTTCTATTCTTTCAGTTTTATGTTGTGTAGTATCATTTTCATCATAGCAATAGAGAGTCAATGAATGACTGGTTATCATTTAGTACTTTCTTTATTATCTTCTTTGTTCAATCTATTCTTGGTGTTGTAAAGAGTGTTTCATTTATTGGATTAGGTGCACCCGCTTTAGTTCTGCATAGCTAGAAGTGAAGAGAGTAGTCTTGTCCCTATAGTTGGTCCAGTTACCTATAGATTTCCCCATATTTGGAACTAACCATTCCCAAAATTATTCTTAGGTATATTGGTGTCTCAAGGAGTGTAAAATCTATTCTAGGAACCAACACCACCTTCAAATTGAATTTGGCTGTCTCCAAAATAATATTTAAGGCTTCAACATTTGAAGTCTCACCTACCCTGTGCAGCAGCAAATTGCCTGAATATTCTGAGGAATGTGCCTCATTCTTATTTTTATTTTCTTCCCTCTTAAGTGACCACATTACTAAGGCTACATGATCATCTAAGTAGGCTACACCCCTAGCATCATGTTGTGCTTTCTCTATAGTGGAATGGATAGTAGTTTTACTTTTCCTTACTGCATCTTCTATATCCCATTCATGGAGAATTAATACTCCTGCAGTGTGAAATAGGGACCTACCTTCATCTAGGGTTATGTTCTTAAACATTTTCATTATTTACCCCTTAGTTTCATTCTCAATCTTAGTTACATCCTTGTCAGAGAACTACTCTTTCTTCTTCTCATAGATCTCTGTGAACTGATTTATATGCATTCTCCATAAGAATTGAAAAAATTCCCTAGTTTTCACAAAAGTGTCATCAGAGAGGAAATTATCACTAGCCTGCTTCATGATTGGATCCAGTTGTTTACCTATAAACTCTGCTATAGTGAGATCCATTTCAACCTTCTTGGGTGCATCTAGCATCCCTTCCTATATCTCCTCATTGAAAACAAAAATCTTTCCTTATTTCTCATTTGTACCAGTTACTTGGCAACTCCTTTTTCATCCAATTGCATGGGGATTGGGATGGAGAATACATTTCTTTCTCTATCTAATCCAATTCTTCTTGTCTCTGCCTCTTTGGAGAAGGTTGTTCCTTAATAGGGTCATCTATAGGTCTCTTCCCTTTGGATGTGGATGGAATGGGTTTATCCTTGTTTTGCATTGGCAAAAGGACATTATATCCCCTTCTCTCTTGGATGGTGTATGCCCCTCTAGGGATCAACTTAGCATATCTAGGTAGGTTAATGATTTTCCTCACCTTCTTTGGATTAGATTCAATTGAAACACCCTTCTTCTCATTTACTACCTACATGATCCCCTCAAAATGTTCCATTAAGGTCTCAAATTTTCTTACACAAGGCTGGAACTCCTTCAATGGGTCATACTTTTTATCAAACATCTGGTGGATGAAATCCATAGTCTTTTTATAAATCATCCATTTTTCCTTTTTAATTTCTTGAGTTTGGAGATCAAACTCATTTTTGACTGTGTCCTCAGGAAAATTAAATTGGTGCTCCCTGGTGACACACCTTGTTTTCTCTTTGAACATTCCTGATATGAAACCCTCATTATTAGCACACCTTATCATAGTAGTAACAATTCTATAAGGTTGAAAAACCTTATTCAAATGCACCCAACCACCCTTGATGATAAAAAATTGGTGGGCTAATTCGATACTAGGGAAAAGAGTTCCCCTTCCTTTGTTTGTCAAGGGTACCTCCTACAAATCACCTATCTACCTCAAAATCTCTGTATACCCCACTTTCAAGGGGACTTGATATGGAAACACATAAGGAGCTTTCTTACATCTATATATTTTGAAAACTATTGATACCAGGTACAAAATTATATCACCAAAGTTGTGGACTATGGTAATATCCTTGCAATACTCCTGTGGTCTAATCAACCTCAACAATTCCTTAGGAATTCTAGGGTTTTCTTGGAACAACAAGGATCTCAAACTTGAAGCAAAATTTATGTCAAACATGACATAACTAGCATTGGTCCTATCCCATGACAATTTTGTAGTCCATAATTAGACTGGTAGAACCTCACCATTTTTCTCTCTGACTATCTCCATTGTCTAGCTGAAGAAGTTGACACAATTGTACAAAAACATATACATTAACATTGAATACCATCTGAATGGTTTATCTACCTTCATATTCATTATTCCTATCAAACCTTGGTGAATTAAGTTAGAAATATAAGGGGTAAAATAAAAAAGCAGTGCTAGATGGGGGTGTAAAATTTGCACCATCATGAACATAAAAGGGATAGGCATGTGTGTGGCCTCATCTTGACCCAAAATATATGTTAGGGATTTATACATTCCCAGTGCCCTTAAACTAAAAAGATCCAACCAAAAAGGCTCTAGTGTACTTTTTGTTAGGAATGGGAACATTGAGAGGGGGGTGGGGTAACACCAATATGGTTATGGGGAAACCCAAATAGGTAAAAACACCAGTGGGAATTGACACCCACTAAGAACTGCATTTGTGTTTTATGATCCTTGTTAGAAGATATGTAACCCTGTTAGGAGTTGTTATGTATAATGCTTTTAGTATAGTGACCTAGTCAAAGGTCAAACCCTGTTAGGAGTCTTTTAAAATAACCTTGTTAGGGGTGGGGACACAATTTCTTAGAGCTCACTACTCAAGTGGTGAAGGCTACAACCTTCTGATCTCAGATACACACTATATCTTTTGGATGAACTATTGTTATGACACTGCTTGTCTGATTAGTTCCTTTTGTGTGCTGATGCTTTCACCCCTTGTAAATATCTAACTCATTATATCTTCACTTTTCATATCTCTTCTCTTCTTATCTTGACTCTATATCCACTTCCATGCTTAATTACAAAGGCACATCTTATATTTATATGTGCTAACAAAACAATTAACTAGGTCGGCCTATAACCAATTACATACAACGCTTCCAAGTGAATTGGCTCAAGCATGTTTACAAAAAAATATGTTTACATGTCTATAACCTAATTACAATAGGCACATAACCTTTACAAAACATTATTATAACCGCTAAGCAAAATACTAACAGTTCGCTGCATACTCTATTATGTTCTAGCATTCACTGACTATACCTCTTCAACTATCTGTATCTTTTACATATTGTCTCATCTAATCATGTGATTTAAGAAATAGCATGAATACACACTTACAAGCTTAACTTCAAGGGTGCATACCATAACTCAGTCATATGCATGTGTGCTGATGCTCTGATCTACTGAATCTCTACTAACTATCCAGTCTTCTATACTTAGCCATATTCTGACCTTATGATAATGTGTGTTGACTCCAAAACTCTATATGACTTTGTTTCCATAATGAAAACACTATATATAGTCATATACAATAGTATAGTCAACTTACCAACAATCTCCCCATTTTTCATTAATGGAAACAAAGGAATATGGTGAAGTTACTAACTGTACCCTTATACAAATTTCTCTAACTTATATCTCCCTTATACTCTATACTATATTTCTTCTTTACATCATATATGATTCTCCATATTATACATACAATACTCCCCCTTTGAAATTAATGAAAAAGGTGCTCAAAAAAGTGTATCTACAAGTACTTACAAAGAAAGTACATTTGGATAAGCAATCTACAAGTTCTAGATCTCTTGTTTCCAAAATGCTATCATTGCATAAGGCAGATATTGCTTCTTCTCCATCTTTTCCAAGTTTATAGATGGGTGCATAAGGCATATTACATCTTCTCCATCTTTTCCAAGTCTATACTCAAACCTAGATCATATGTCACCATGGTGGCATCTATCTCATTGATGTTCTGATTAAGTACATCTAGAGAGGGTGCAAGAGCATTCCTAAGCTGTGTTTGCCTTGCCCTTATCTTAGACATCTCTTAATCAACCTTTTATATTTTGTCTATTTTCCCCTGGTACACATTGTTGCACATGTTCACATCAGTGGAGGGATCTTCCACTAATTTCCTTACATTGTCTATCATTGCTTTTGCTTCCTGAATTTTCTTGTAGTGATCACCAGTCATCTTATCTTGGTTCATATAGTCAGCAATGATCTTCCTTCCCTTAGCTGTGAAATCCTTCAGGGATGCTTGACCAATCTTCAATGAATTGAGGTCAAGTGCAAAGTTTCCAACTAGTTCACTCAATCTTTTCTTCATATATTTCTCTTCTACAACTTGGGATGCAAATTATTCCAAGCTAGAAAAGTTTTCTTTGAAGTTTGTCAGTTTGGTACTAACATCATCAACTAAATGAATCTTAGACACTTTCTTGTCTGAAGGTAGTAGGTTGTTTATAATGTTGATTGATTCAACAAATAGAGGGTTCCTCATCACTTTTCTTCTCTTTTTCTTTCTCCATAGCTAGGACACTTATCTTAATCAGGTTTTCTTCTCCCCAAGAGTCCAAGCTAGTGGTGTCTGGTGTCAAACTTGACAACAATGATGCTAAGGGTAAGGGAGTGATAGGAGTTTTGTGCATCACTTTGTGCTTTATCTTCATAGGTATTTAAATAGATGGCTCATCTTTTGGTTCACTTATTTTCACCTCTTTTTCTCCTTTCTCCTCTTCTATCTTTTATTTTTCTTTTTCTATCTCTTTTTCTATCTCCTTTTCTTCTTCTTCACCTATTATATCCTCTATTAATACTTCTTCTTGTAGCTTAGGTGAATTGTCACCGCATAGAATTTCAGCCTCATGTGTGCTCAAAAAGGCTTCCTCAAACTTATCCAATTCTTTATTTGTGGCCACCATCACTATCTCTACATTATCAATGATGATTGTGTCATCTTTTTGTGTCTCATTCATGGGCGTAGACCTCACTGCTTCTATAGGTGTTACCATAGTAGGCACTAGATCCTGAGGTCCTATTACTGGTGTATTGGTGGTCTTTGACTCCTTGGTTTCCTTAGAGGTAACTTGAGTTGTGGGCGCAGTATGTGGGTACATGTGCCTATCCAAAAAGACTTTCTCAAAAGCTTTCTTTGTCTCTTTAGCAGCTAACTCAAAGTTCTCATTATATATCTCATAGAATTTTCCTATCTGATCTATTCTTCCTTCATTAGCAATCCTTGTTCTCAAAACTTGAAGACTAGGTCTGAAACCTACCTCAGGAGGTGCTTGAGTGTTCTTTTTCTTACTTCTAGTTTCTCATGAGGATGGATGACTTTTCCTTGTTTCCTTCTTCATCTTTGGCATGCTTTTGTATTTTGGAGGTGATGTGGTATCCAGATCAATTGTCTCTTTGGGTGCATGAGGGATAACATCTATTTTACCCTATTTATCCTTTGGATTATCAGTCTTCTCAATCTTGATTTTCCTCATTTTAGGATCATTTTTCTTGCCTTCCATTGTGGATGCACTCTCAATCTCCAATGCTATCTTTTCTTTTCTTGCTTTGTCAAGATTTTGTTGAGTCACCATGAATTTTGAGTATTTCAGATGTAATCTTAGAGGCTTTCCTCTTTGTTGTTGTGCTATTTAGAGCTACATCAACTTCCCTTTTCTTTTCCACATAAGTACCTCACCTAGGTTCAATAGGGTCCTTAGGTTCTGATAGTAATACTTGTGCATATTCTTCCAAAATTGGTTCCTCTACCTCATAACCAAGTGGATGGATCCACTTTGTTCTAGGCTCTACAACTTCCATGAAAGTTATGTCAGTTTCTACCATAAATAAAATGTTGTCTTTGTATTTCTCAACAATACTCTCTTGTATCCTATACCTCATCTGAATTTTGATACTAAATGTCTTCAATTATAGCTCCATGTAATCCTTAAAAGTTCTCTCAGTAGATGCCTTAAGAGATATTTGAGGCATTGTAGGTATACTTTTGTCTAAGTACAAATCTAAAACCTTTCCAAGTATATAGAAGTACATGTAAATTATTAAAGACCCAAACCTAAATATTTTGGTCTTATCATGCTTGATGGCTTTAATGTTGTCAATCAATTTTGTGCACAAGATCTCACACAAATTGAACTCTCCATTTTTCTTAACAATTCTGATTGCTGCAAGAATAGTGGCTCCAGACACACTATTCACCCTATTGGTGTGCTAAAACCTATAACCTAGTATCATAGACATCAATTTGATGTCTTTCTCTTCAATAGGCTCAATTTTCGTACCTCACCTATCACTTTTGGACTTACATTTATGTTCAACTAATTTCCTTACATCCTTACCCACTAGAAGAATGAAACATTTCCTAGAGAGGTCTTTCATCTCATGAATAAGATCTCCTATGATTCTAACTGGGACTTCACCTATCCAGAATAGGTCATCATAGATTCATCTTAATAAGATCTTGATCCACTCTGATGCAGGAGCATCCTGGGTGTAAGAGCAATCTTGCATCACCCAAAAATATTTTTGTTTTTATTTTCAATAAGGGCTATTTTGTGCAGAGCCACTATTTATGGAAAGTTACTATTTTTGGTAATTTTCATATGTGCTCAGAATGATCTGATTTCTTTCTTGGAGGTTCATTTTGGTCATATAAGTCTACTAGTAAAGTTTCATTGCCAGATCAAGTGTATATTGGAAGATATTGAAGATTTTTAGTATTGGCAACAGGGTACAGAAACTTTGAACTCAGTTTTGAAGGCTTTAGAGGCCCCGGATGAGGTCAAAAATTTGGGTGATGGGCACTTGCACGGGTCAAGCCTATAGAGCGCTTCGTGGCATTTTTAAAATGGGGTTATAATAGTCGAGCGGGTCAACGGGTGATGACTTATGGTCTTCGGAAGTTGGGCCACCTGAAATGGCGAAAAATAATTTTCTTCAAAATTTCTGTTCAGGTTTCAAAGGTTATCTTGAGCCAACTATGATGTAATAAAATGTAAAATAAAATAATTCTAAGTTTGGTTGGCCTTATTGGCTAAAAATTCTGGAACCTTCCCAGGCGGTGGAAAATTATCTATATAAGGAAGGCTGTATTATTGTCTTAGGCAGTTCAGAATAGTTCTGGGTAGTAGATCTGGGTAATAGTTCGAGGCTTTGTCCTACAGAATATTGTAAGGGAATGCCCATGTGGCTTTGTATATTGTAATTCTAAAAGTACGTAATTCCACATTTGTGGAGATAATAAGAAGCCAATTTTCTGTTCTTGCATATTGTTGTTGTTTCTCTATATCTGTTATGTGTTTGTGGCATTAAGGGGATCACCCTTCATCAAGTGGTATCAGAGCAAGATTTCTTGAGTGTGTAAATAGATCACTGACTGTGAGGCAGTTTGCACCAAGACCGTGGCTAGGGTTTCAGCGCACATCACGAAAATGCCTCCACAAAGGGAACGTGGCAGAAGAGCTGGTGTTGTAACACCTGAGGTTAGAGATCTACAGAGACAAGTGCGAGCATTGCAAGAAGAGATTCATAGAGGAATGAATCTTAATGTCAAAGATGAAAGTGAGGATGAAGCCGAAGAAGAATATCAAGAAGGAGAAGCTAAAATTGTGAACCAGGAGGAAGAAAGACTTTTTCGGGTGATTTCCAAGATTGGAAAAAGACCTAAGATTGAGGTTCCTACATTTTCTAGAAATCTTAACCCAGAGGAATTGATCGACTGGATCAATGAATGTGAGGAATATTTTGAGTATGAAGATGTTGAGGATCCTGATAGGGTCAAATTTGTGAAAGCCAGATTGAAAGGTCATGCGAAGATCTGGTGGCAAGAAATTCAATTAGAGAGAAATAGAAGAGGGAAAGATAAAATCACAAGATGGGATCAGATGGTGGATAAATTGAAGTGACAGTTCATTCCTGTTGATTATGAGCTTGACCTACTGAAGAAAATGCAGAGTTTGAAGCAAGCAGGAAGATCTTTTCAGGAGTATACAGAAGAGTTCTACTGACTTCTCATTAGAACAGGCCATGTAGAAGCTGATAAGGAGAAAGTTGCCCGATACCTTAATGGGTTAAGGCCAAGCATTCAGGAGGAGCTGAATCTGGTTCGAATGAACAGTATTGAAGAGGCATACCAGTTTTCCCTAAAAGTAGAGGAAAAGCTGAACAAGAAGTTTGAGAGCAGACAAAATGGAAGAGGTCGTGGTGGATGATCTGGTGGATGGTCATATGGTGGCTGAAATGAAGATCCAAAAAAGAAGGATGAGGCCAGTAGCAGTCAGAATCAGTGAGGAAATAATTCTAATCGTTTCCAGGATCAAAATAATAGAGATCAAAGAGGAAGAGGAAGAGGACAAGGATCTGGAAGAGGTGGCTTCCGTGGAACATGTTTTCACTGTGGAGAAGAAGGTCATAGGGCATTTGAATGTCCTCAGTGCCAAGGAAGAATAGATAGGAGAAATGAAGGCCAGGCCAGAGTTGCACATGTAGATGAAGATGCCAGATCATCAAATTCTGAAGATGCTGAAAGAGGAGAAACGTTGATTAATAGAAGAGTCCTGCTGAGTGGTGAGAATGAACCTGAGCAAAGAAGGAGCCTGTTTCACACCAGGTGCAAGTGCGAAGGTAAATGTTGTGATATGATTATTGATAGTGGAAGCACTGACAATTTGGTGTCAGAAGAGATGGTGAAAAATTTGAAGCTCAAGAGACAGAAACACCCACATCCATATCGGATTGCCTAGGTACAGGATGACCACAAGGTCATGGTCAATGAACAATGCCTGGTGAAGTTCAAGATTGGCGGATACCAAGATGAGGTATTGTGTGATATCATATCTATGGATGCATGTCATATGTTGTTGGGTAGACCATGGTAGTTTGACAGATGTGCTGTACATGATGGTCGTGCGAATACCTATTCCCTGACAAAGGATGGAGTGCGACATAAGCTAAAACCATTGAAGGAGACTGAAGAAAAGGTATGTGGTAATGCAAGGATAACTTTTGTTGATGGAAGAAATTTCCTAGATGGTATGAGGCATGAGCATGTATGTTTTTCTTTAATTCCAAAAGCCGGTAAAGAGGAAGTAGAAGATGTTCCTGTAGAAGTTGTAGATTTGTTGAATGAGTTTCAAGATATTGTATCCGATAAGGTGCCTGATGGATTACCACCAGTCAGAAAGATCAGTCATCAGATGGACTTGATCGCAGGAGCGAGTTTGCCGAATAAGGCAGCACACAGAATGACACCTACAGAAAGTGAGGAGTTGAACAGACAAGTACATGAGTTGTTACAGAAAGGATTGATTCGAGAGAGTCTGAGTCCCTGTGCTGTACCAGCGGTATTAGCACCAAAGAAGAATGGAGAATGGAGGATGTGTACAGATTCTAGGGCAATAAATAAGATTACAATCAAGTACAGGTTTCCATTGCCACGAATGGATGATATTATGGATTGTTTGAGTGGAGCTGTGTATTTCACAAAGATAGATCTGAAGAGTGGATATCACTAGATTCAGATCAGAGAAGGAGATGAATGGAAGACTGCCTTCAAGACAAAGGAAGGACTATATGAGTGGTTAGTCATGCCTTTTGGGCTAACCAATGCACCGAGCACTTTCATGAGGCTCATGAACGAGGTTCTGAAAGAATTTTTGGGTAAGTTTGTCATTGTTTACCTAGATGATATTTTGATCTTTAGTAAGACATTGGAGGAGCATATGATGCATATTCATATGGTATTTGAGAAGTTGAGAGAAGAGAAATTGTTGATTAATTTGAAGAAGTGCAGTTTTGTGAAGAAAGAGTTAGTGTATTTGGGATTTGTAGTTTCAGCAGAAGGTCTGAAAATGGACCCAGAGAAGGTACAGGCTATTCTTGAATGGCCTACTCCAAGGAATGCTACTGAGGTAAGATATTTTCATGGTCTAGCTAGCTTTTATAGAAAGTTTATCAGAAACTTTAGCAGTATTTGTGGACCCTTGACTAAAACAATGAGAGGGGATAGAAAAGAATTTAAGTGGACTAATGGGGCGGAAAAGAGTTTTCAATTGTTGAAACAAAAAGTTACAGAACAACCTATTTTAGCACTTCCAAATTTTAATAAGGTGTTTCAAGTAGATTGTGATGCTAGTGGTACTGCAATAGGAGCTGTTATGAGCCAAGAAGGTAAACCTATTGCTTATTTCAGTGAGAAGTTAAATGATGCCAAGAGGAAATATTCTGTTTATGATCAGGAATTTTATGCTATAGTTCAGGCATTAAAGAAGTGGAGACATTATCTGCTTCCTAAGGAGTTTGTTTTGTATACTGATCATCAAGCTTTGCAATATTTGAATAGTCAAGGAAAATTGAATCAAAGGCATTTGAAATGGGTTGAGTTTTTGCAGAGTTATACATTTGTTTTGAAACACAGAAGTGGAAAGTCTAATAGGGTTGCAGATGCTCTTAGCAGAAGGAAACTATTGCTGACAGAGATGCAGATTGAGGTGGTTGGGTTCAAGGAACTCAAGAATTTGTATCCAGAGGATTCTAATTTTGGTGAAGCTTGGAAGGCTTGTACAGAACCTGTTACTCTAGACAGGATGAAATGGATGGATTTTATCATCCAAGATGATATGCTATTCAGAGGGAGTCAGTTGTGCATTCCACAAAGTTCTATGAGGGAGAATCTCATCAAGGAGAAGCATAGTGGAGGATTGGCTGGACATTTTGGTCGTGATAAAACCCTTGCTTTGGTTGGTGAGAATTATTATTGGCCACAATTGCAGTAAGATGTGAAGAAGTTTGTACAGAGTTGCAGAGTATGTCAGATGGTGAAAGGAGTGAAGTAGAATACAGGGTTGTATTAGCCATTACCTATACCAGAGAAGCCTTGGGAGGATATCAGTATGGACTTTATTCTTGGTTTACCGAGGACACAGTGGGGACATGATTCAATTTTTGTAGTAGTTGACCAATTTTCAAAGATGGCACATTTCATTCCCTGCAAGAAGACTAATGATGCTATTCATGTAGCAGAATTGTTTTTCAGAGAAGTAGTGAGACTTCATGGTTTGCCAAGGACCATAGTTTCAGATCGGGACACTAAGTTTGTTGGATATTTCTAGCTTACATTGTGGAAGAAGTTGAAGACAAATTTGAAGTTCAGTTCATCACATCATCCACAGACTGATGGACAGACAGAGGTGGTGAATAGAAGTTTGAGAAATTTGCTGAGATGTTTGGTTGGAGATAAGCCAATAGGATGAGATTTGATTTTACCACAGGCAAAATTTGCATACAATAATTCTATCAACAGGAGCACTGGTAAATCACCATTCCAGATTGTATATGGAAGTAGTCCAAGAAATGCATCTGAATTGAGGAAGATAGATAAAGGAGAAATAAGTAGTGCCAAAGCTGAGGATTTTGTAGAAAACTTGAAGAACATCCATGGGGAGGTGTTGAAGATGAGATCACAGCAGCACAGTGGAGTATTCTAGCAACTAGTTCAGACACTAAGGAGATCGAGGATATACTAGATAGTCATGTTGGCAGAAGCACAAGGAACAGGACGTATGAAGAATATCTGGTCAAGTGGAAAGGATGACCTGTTGAAGATTCATCATGGCTAACAAGGGTGGAGGTTAACCGTCTTGGTTTTCCTCTACACACCTAAGTCGTGACAGGGTCACTTCTCAAATTACCCTAGGTGTCTGATGCAGGAGCATCCTGGGTGTAAGAGCAATCTTGCATCACCCAAAAATATTTTTGTTTTTATTTTCAATAAGGGCTATTTAGTGCAGAGCTACTATTTATGGAAAGTTACTATTTTTGGTAATTTTTGTATGTGCTCAGAATGATCTGATTTCTTTCTTGGAGGTTCATTTTGGTCATATAAGTCTGCCAGTAAAGTTTCATTTCCAGATCAAGTGTATATTGGAAGATATTGAAGATTTTCGGTATTGGCAGCAGGGTACAAAAACTTTGAACTCAGTTTTGAAGGCTTTAGAGGCCCTGGATGAGGTTGAAAATTTTGGTGATGGGCGCTTGCACAGGTCAAGCCTATAGAGCACTTCGTGGCATTTCTGAAATGGGGTTATAATAGCCGAGCGGGTCAACGGGTGATGACTTATGGTCTTCGAAAGTTGGGCCACCTGAAATGGCAAAAAATAATTTTTTTCAAAATTTTTGTTCGGGTTTCAAAGGTTATCTTGAGCCGAATATGATGTAATAAAATGTAAAATAAAATAATTCTAAGTTTGGTCGGCCTTATTGGCTAAAAATTCTGGAACCTTCCCAGGCGGTGGAAAATTGTCTATATAAGGAAGGCTATATTATTGTCTTAGGTAGTTCAGAACAGTTCTGGGTAGTAGATCTGGGTAATAGTTCGAGGCTTTGTCCTACAGAATATTGTAAGGGAATGCCCATGTGGCTTTGCATATTGTAATTCTGAAAGTTCGTAATTCCACATTTGTGGAGATAATAAGATGCCAATTTTCTGTTCTTGCATATTGTTGTTGTTTCTCTATATCTGTTATGTGTTTGTGGCATTAAGGGGATCACCCTTCATCACACTCAGATTCATAGAATGCATATGTCATAGCATACTCAACAATGGGATGGTCTTCCAGATGTGCAAGCTCATCTAGGAATGTTCTATTTGGTTTCATCATGGACTCAAGGTGTGACCTTATCCTATCAAGTCCAATTGGTTCCTTCTTACAATATATGTATGTACAAATGTCTTCAACATGCATTACACCCATAGGGGTTCTTGAAAATGCACCTTCTAGGTCATCTAGGGTTGACTTAAAAGGGTGCCTCTCAAAAATGTATATTTTTCTCTCAAAAACATCAAACACAACTGATGTAGCCATGAATTGGTTAATGATTCAAATCAGATTCCAAAGATTTTTGAATCATCACATCAAAATAGGGCTTTTTAATTGATCAATCACACTTCTTTGTTGGTAAATCAAGCTTCTACACAAAAAAATTCAACTGCTAGGGCTTCTGTGGTCTCCAATCACTCTAACTTGAATCGAATGAGTGATATGTAAGTTTTCATAGACTATAAACTAAAATTTAAGGCATTAATGCTTGCCATGTAAACCTAAATTCAACTAAGAATTTCCAAATTCCATTCTGCAATCGATCAGGTAGTGCACTCTTACACATAGCATCAAATGGTCTCCAAAATGTTAAATCCAAAGGCGCATACTCTGAGGGTGAGTATATTGGACATGTAGGGGTCTAGAGCTAAATTATCTCCCCTATGACCTTGAAGGTCATTTATAAAGATGTAGAGGGTGCATCCATTGTAGATGCATACAATACATACTCATCAACCTTATGCTTCTTTTCCTCTAACCAAATCAAGCTCACATCTTCTAAAGCTTTCACAAACTTGACTTCTCCTTCTTCATTCAATATTGGTACTTCTATCTTTTTAGGGCTTTCCTGAATTTGTGTTCTTGATCTACAAAACTTTTAGATGTGTCCAGCCTTGTTACAAGAGTGACAAATAACTAGAGGCCTTCAATTCCTCGACGCATTGATATCAGTTACCATTTTACACTGTCTAGCCAAGTGACCATTATAATTACATATTTGACATGTAATACTCTGAGAACTTCTTGCATTTGGTTGATTTTGATTTCTTTGATTATGCTGAGTCTTGTTCTTCTAACTTGTTCTACAATTCATAGCTCTATGACCAAATTTATTGCATGAATAATAGTAACCATTGAAAGGTCTTACCTATTTACAATCCCTTGTAATATGTCCATGCTTATTATAGGCATAAAAATTTCTATCTACTGGCTTGAGCTTATCCTTAGATGGTTCAACATTGTCTTTAGTCTGATTTCCAGTCTCCTTAGCATATATAGTGTCTTCTAGTGCTTTCATCCTTGCTCCCATGTCATCAATTTGATTTTGTGCTTCATTAAATCCAACACCGCTGGTATCTCCTTTAAGATTTCTTGCATATAACGGAGACTCTATCAAATCAAAACTATTGTGTAATTTCTCAATGTGATTCTTTACCTTTTTCAACTTAGATTCCAACTTTTCTTTGTTGTTTCTTAGCTCCAAGATTTCCATATTTTCTTGTCTCAATTCTTCATTCAGTTGAACATTCTCTTTGATCTGTTCATCATAAAATTCTTGATTGTTAGTTATCTATTCATCCAACTCTTCAATCTGATCTTTCAGAGATGTGTTCTCTTCATTCAGCTTCTTAACCATTTTCCCTAAATCTCTGTTAGAAAAATCTTTCAAATCTTTTCTTAGCTTCTTGATGAAAACTTGTGCACCACTGATTTTCAATTTTAGTTCTTCAACTTCTTTCTTAGATCTGTCAAGGTCTTCAAGAGCTTCCATGAGATTCTTCTTTAGATGGTTTTCTTCTTTCGAACCCATTGATCTTCTCAAGTGGTTAAACTCCTCTTTAAAGGACCTGAGCTTTGATACCAATTGTTAGGAATGGGAACACTGAGAGAGGGGGGTGAATCAGTGTTCACTTGATTTCTTAAGTACTAAAATGAACATCAATATGACCAAGATAAAAAATCACAACACATAACACCAATATGGTTACGGGGAAACCCAAATAGGTAAAAAAACCGATGGGAATTGACACCCACTAAGAACTAGACTAGTGTTTTATGATACTTGTTAGAAGATCAATGATGCAAACCAAGGTAGGAGGATCCAATTAAGGAAAGTCCAAACCTTGCATCTTCTGAACAACACAATGGATAAACCAACACAAAAAATGTTTTCAACTCAAATTTTCATTAATATGCCTGACTATAAGGTCTTCTATGTTAGGGTCAATTACAATCAGAAGTAATTCTGCAAGATCAATAAGATCCAATACAACTCTAGCTAGCTTAGCTCTAAAAACTATCAACAACTGATAAAAACCCTAAGGAAAATATAAACTTGATCTCGAAAGCCTCCAAGCAATCTCCTTGTTTCCAAGCCTCAACCACCAGCTTTGCTACAAACAAACTATCAGAAATTAATCTGATCTGCAAGATCTTGTAGGATCTTTTCCACAACTTCACCTCCCAAATATGCTATCAGAATCTCCTATCTGATCATCTAGATCTACCCCTAAACAACTACTCTAAACATCCTATAAATACTAATCAATAGCCACAAGTCAACTGGATGAAACCATTAACTCCTCCTAACAAATATTAAATGCAATATAAGTCAACTCTCAAATAGCCTTTCAAACATTAAATTCAACATGTTAGACTGTAACAACAACTACCAACAATAAATGCACCAAGTCAGCCCAAAATTTGCATAGAACTCCAATTAGCAAACTAGAATTACCGAGCACTAGTGAAATAACCAAGCATGCCAAGCATCACCGAGCATCAATTTCAACCAAGCACCATAGGCATCTCTGAGTAACATTTTCTCTGAGTGCTAGAGATTACCAAGTTCCCTTTAGTGACTAAGCTTCCTTCAATGACCGAGACCATCGATCAAGGCTGCAACTGAGTAACAATGACCAAATGACACACCTCCATGCAGATTGCATCAAGTACCATAGAATGCCCCTACATCAAACACCCCAGGTTCAAAAAGATGTTCATATGTGACAAGAACATCTTTTGAGATTTAGCACATAAACCCTAAATTGGTTCTTCACATACAAGTTCTCCACCTTTTGAGATTGCATACTTTTCCATTTTAGATTTCTCTGTCTCTTCAAGTCTTTCCTTGAAAACACATAGGTCTATCCTTCACACTAATCAACCATACCTTCAGTATCCACCAACTCAACTTGGCTACCAATACTCAAGCTTCTCCTACAGAGTATTGTATCTAGTAAAGGCATCAAGGAAAACTTCCTGTCATCCTTCTCAATAGTAAAAACATTTCTGACACAGTCATACATAGCTTTGCAATCATATTGCCAAGGTCTACTGAGCAATATATCACAACTATTCATCTTCACAATATCACATAATACAAGTTCCTTATACTGGCTAATCTGAACATCAATAAAGCATTGTTCTCTTACTTATAGAGCATGATCATCTTGCAACTAGCCAATCCTATAAGGATGTCGATGTCTCATTCTATTCAAACCAAGTTTTTGAACCATGTCCTTAGCAACAAGGTTATTAGTACAACCACTATCAACAATAACATCATAGAGTTTACCTCTAGACTTGCACTGAGTCCTAAACAAGTTACTCCTGCGACAAGGTTCCTCCTTTGTGCCAAGCAATGCTCATTGAAGCAGCAAGTTCTCAGATTCAGGTTCATTCTCATTTACCATAGAAGCACATCGGTCATCAAGCTTCTTCTATGTACACTCAAAAGAATGGTGTCCTTCCTCTCCATAGTTATAGAAAGTACCCTTAAAGATAACTCTACCTATCTTCTTCTTTAATTCTATAGGTTTTTGTTAATCTTTTGCATCAGTCAGTTTATCCTTCACCGAGTGATCAATCCTTTCCTTCCCTAAGGGATTACTATGTTGTCTCCTCTTCAATTTTTCTTTTGCCTTCAAATCATACTGATAAGCATCTTCAATAGAATCTATCTTCGGGATACCAAGCTCATCCTAAATATTGAATCTCAAACCATTCACATACCAAACTACCTTTTCCTTATCAAGCTCTTGGTATCTAGACTGAATATTAAGTTTGCAGAACTCCTCGGTATAATCTTTAACAATCAAATCCTTCTGCTTCAGATTCTACAACTTCATAAACAATTCAAGCTCATAGTCCACTGGTATGAACTTATCTTTCAATTTTTTCATCATCAACCTCCACCGATTGATCTTCATTTTACCTTCATCTTCTCTATCTCTTTGCAATTCTTTCCATCAAAGAGCAACATGTCCTTTCAACTTAGTTTGTGCCAATATCACCCAAAGAGGATCTTCAATTTCTTCTAGCTCAAAGAAATCTTCAAGTTTGCCAATCCAATCAATCAAGTTCTTGAGTTTCAATGTACTAGAGAAAGTAGAAACTTCCATTCAGTAACTACTACTTAATCGAGTGCCAGAACTAGGAAATTGAGTAGTTCTATCTTCACTAGATCTATCCCTCTAGTCATCACCATTAGATCTAGTAGGTTCAAAGTCTTCAGCAGCTTCCTCATAGCCATCTTTAGTACCAACATTCTAGGGCACACTAGTAACAACTCTCATGATCTTAGCAGCCATTTCATTCTTCATCAATAAAATCTCAGATCTAAAATTTGATTTCACCTTCTCTATAATCCTAGATTCCATAGTATTATAGAGATCTACAATTACTCTAGGGTGTAATCTTCTCAGAGGCATCCTTAAAGATAAGAGAAACCCTCTACAACAAACCCTACACTAAAAACCTTGTGGAAATCTCCAAGTTTTATGCAAGTTAGATCTCAACCTACTACCTTACACAAACAACTAGGGCAATATCCATAAGTTCAATGCTACGGATCTGTAACTCAGATCATATGATCTCTTTCCCAACAAGATCAACTTTGTAAGATCAGCCTTGCTAGGTAAACCTTTTCTCCAACAAGATCAAACCTTCTCTCTGATAACACCCAACGTAGACCAAGGCAAGAGGAACCAATTAAGGACAGTCCAAACCTTGCATCTTTAGAACAACACATCAGATAACTCAACACAAAAAATGTTTTCAACTCAAATTTTCATTAACATGCCCAACTATAAGGCCTTCCGAGTTAGGGCCAATTACAACTAGAAGTTATTTTGCAAGATCAACAAGATCTAATACAACTCTAGCTAGTTCAGCTCTGAAAACTATCAGCAACTGATGAAAACCCTAAGGGAGATCTAAACTTTACCTTGCAAGCCTCCAAGCAATCTCTTTGTTTCCAAGCCTCAAGCACTAGATTTGCTACAAACAAACTATCAAAAATCAATCCGATTTGCAAGATCTCACAGGATGTTTTCCACAACTTCACCTCTCAAATCTTTTATCAGAATATCCTATCTAATCATTCAGATCTACCCCTAAACAACTACCCCAAACATCCTATAAATACTAATCATTGGCCACAAGTTAGCTGGATGAAACTATTAACTCCTAAAAAATATTAAATGTAATACAAGTCAGATCTCAAATAGACTTTCAAACATTAAATTCAACATGTCAGCTTGTAACAATAGCCACCAAAAACAAATTCACCAAGTCGGACTTACAAATCACATAGAACTCCAGTTGGCAAACCAAAACTACCAAGCACCAGTGAAATAACTGAGCATGCCAAGCATCACTAAGTACCAGTGTCGACTAAGCACCATAGGCATCACTGAGTAACACTTTCACCAAGCACCAGAGATTACCAAGTTTCCTTCAGTGACCAAGCTTCCTTCAATGATTGAAACCATTGGTCAAGGTTGCAACTGAGTAACACAGGCCAAATAATACACCTCTATGCAGATTGGATCGAGTACCGTAGAATGCCCCTGCATCAATCTGCAACCTTGTTAGGATTTGTTCTTTACAATGCTTTTAGTACAATGAACTCATCAAAGGTTAGACCCTATTAGGATTCTTTTAGAATAACCCTACTAGGGATGGGGACACACTATCCTAGAGCTCACTGCTCAAGTGGCGAAGGCTACAATATCCTGATCTCAGATACACACTATATCTGTTGGATGAACTATTGTTGTGACAGTGCTTGTCTAATTAGTTCCTTTTGTGTGCTAATGCTTTAGCCCCTTGTAAAGCTCTAACTCATTCTATCTTCACTTTGCATGTCTCTTCTCTACTTATCTTGACTCTATATCCACTTGCATGCTTAATTACAAAGGTGCATCTTATATTTATATGCACTAACATCGATTACATAGCTGACTACATACAACACTTCCAAGTGAATTGGCTCAAGCATGTTTACAAACAAAGATTTTTACATGTCCACAACCTAATTACAATATGCACATAGGCTTTAGAAAAAAATATTATAACCACTAATCAAAATACTAACAGTCGATTGCATACTCTATTCTATTTTGGCATTCATTGATTGTACCCCTTCAATTGTCTATATCTTCGACATACTATCTCATCTGATCATGCACTTTAAGACATAGCATGAATACACACTTACAAGCTTAACTTTAAGGGTGCATACCATAACTCAGTCATACACATGTGCATTGATGCTCTGATCTACTGGTGCTCTTCTAACTGTCTAGTCTTCTATACTTAGCCATATTCTGATCTTATGATAATGTGTGATGACTCCAAAACTCTATATTACTTTGTTGCCATAATGACAACACTATATCTAGTCATATAAAATATTATAGTCAACATGCCAACACTTGGACTAACCATACACATAGTACCAACTTTTCCAAAGAAATCCCTCAAAGGACCAGACCTAAGATACTCCCCTTGGGCCTCATAAATCTTGTTAAACTCATCAAAATCAATCATTTCTAGATCAAAAAAAGGGTCATTCAATGAAAAAACTTGTCTGATGTCATCTTCTATAATACTTATCAAAACCTTTCCATTAATATACCTGACTACTCTGGACACTGGGTCATAGCACCTAACAACTTGTATAAGGATGTCAACATCCCTGAAAATACTTGGCACAATAAGTTTCCCCACATCAAATTGCCAAATGTTACTAAGTGGTGCGTATGCACTCCTTTGAGAATATGAATCCTTAAAAAATATTAATGTAGTGTACTTTTCTCCAACCTTAGCATCTTTCATCCACATTCCTCTGTCATATAACCTATCATCTATAAAATCTATCAGGTTCTTGGGTAGTGATTCTTTCATTCTTGATTTTTTAATCTCTAAGGGAGGAAGTAATAGGAGTAGGTCCTCATAAACCCCTCTTTTTTGGTAATCCATGTTAGGAATGAATGTTGAAGCCTTTTGGCAGTCATTCTATAGAAGTGGTTGTTGCATTCATGACTATGACTGTCATTGATGTCAACACAATGATATTCTTGAGTTTAGCAGAGAAGCAGGCATAGTTTTGTTTTGCACACATGTTATATTGCTGATTGAGTTATGTGAAGTTGATGATATGTTTTTTGGTGTGTTATTAGCCTATGGTTAAGAGAGAAAAAAGAAATTCATTTATTGATGAAAGTTATAAGCATTTTGGTGGAAGCAATGTTCTGGCAATATTCCAGTGTAGCGGTTTTTGGTAATCGGAGGATATCTCCTAACCGGGATGCAATCTGATTCTATGTAGTTAAAGGGAAGTTTGAGACTCATTTTTGGTGACATGGTTCATAGTGAAAACTTTGAGGTCACATGATTGGGAAGTTATTGTATCTGGAAGCCGACAGTTTTATGTAATTCTGATGTAGCGTGTTGAAATTATTATTTTGTATTTTCATGCCAACTCATTTGTAATTATTTGAGTGTGGTATAAAGGAAGGAATGTTTTCCTTTTTATCAAAGGAATGAAATAATTATGATATGAAATTATGAAAGTTGTGATGCGAATGTATGCATGAAGTGAAGAAAAAAGCTAATTCAGTGATGAAGGAAGACTTGAGAAGTACAAAGATCTGGATTTGTGATCTTGTGTAGAAGAGAGTGTGGTTTTGGCACAGTGTGAAGGAGGTAACATATTTCATATTATTCTATTGAATAATCCTAAGATCTATTGGATAGTGAGTTCATAGATCTTGCCTTGAAGCTGTTTGGGCAGTGGGTCCTTCTGTCTTCCATAACTCCTAATAGGGTTAGAATCTTTTAACAGGGATTCAAAATCTCCTAACAGAGATTCATATATACTAAATTTATTTCATAAGACTCCTAACAGGGTCCATCCTCTAATAAGGAACTTTCATAGTAGTACATCATTTTGTGGGCATCATTCCAACCGGGGTTTACTCTTTGATCAAGAGGTTCCCTAGTTAACATATCTTCTGTTATTGTGTCATTGTGTATGATTATGCTTCTATGGTTGGTTACTACATTAATTATATGGTTTAAAGCTATTGAAGTTGATATTGAAGTTAATGATGATAAATGGTTTAATTATCAAATAACCGATTCACCCCCCCCCCCCTCTTAGTTATCTTGGTGGTCTTTACTTTCTAACAATTGGTATCAGAGCCAGGTTCTTGAAAGAGAAGTTTAACAACTTAAGGAGATCCATGGAAAATTTCAAGAAAGAAAGCCCTAAGTTTGATGGAGTAAATTTTGACATCTAGAAAGAAAATATGAATACACATCTCTTGTGTTTAGGACCAGGTTGTTGGTTGATTACAAAAAATGAAAGGACTATAATTGAAGAAGACAATCTTGAAACAATCTCTAAAGATGAGGTAGATCTATTTATGTGTAATAGACTTGCAAGAGAAGCACTTTTATCAGCACTTCCAGAGAATGAATATAGTTAGGTAAAAGGTTTAACTAAATCTCATGATATTTGGAAAGCTTTACATTCTACTTTTGAATGTGATGAACATGCAAAGAAAGCTAGGTTACATAATTGGATTTGTGCATTTAAAGACATAAGAATGATGGAAGATGAATTTGTTAGAAGCTATATTGGTAGGATATCAGAAATTATTGCAGGAATAAAGTCTTGTGGAGGTGAAAAGATAGAGAATGAAGTAATATGGAATATTTTGAGAACATTGACACTGGTATTTAGGCAGACTACACAAATGATTTAACAAGTGATACCTTGTACACCAAACTTTTCAAGAGAGACTCTTCTTGGAAGATTGGAAGTAGAAGAGATGAATTTGAGACTATCAGGAGAACTACCAAGAGTGGAGATAGCATTCAATGCTCTTAGCATCAGACTAACTTTATCTAGAAGTACAAGTGTGAATGGAGATTATGCCAGCAGTAGCAGATCCAAATCTGATGAAGATAAGAAGATTGAAGAAAGTATTGCCTTGCTTGTGAAATGAGAACTAGATGGTAAGAAAATTTTTAAATGTTGGACATGTCAATAATTGTTGGCATTAAGTATTATTGTCATCAGTAACAACACTTATTCAGACTTTGCATGCTTACCAAGCAGAACAGTGCTTACCGAGCAGAACAGTGCTTACCAAGCAGGGCAGTGCTTACCGAGTAGAACAATGCTTACTGAGTAGAAGAATTCTTATCAAGCAGAATAATGCTTACCAAGTAGAATAGTGCTTACCGAGTAGAGCAATGCTTACCGAGCAGGACAGTGCTTACCAAGAAAGACAGTGTTTACTGAGTGACACTATCTAGCAAGTCTCTAGTATATACCATGTTCGAAACTACAACCAAGTGGTTAGGATGGACTGTGCCTCCACTTCTACTGAGTGCATGATGATGCTGAGTAACACAGTGGATGCTAAGTATCAGAAAGTCACTGAGTTAGTTTGCAGTAACTGAGTCACTATACTTGGGTCGACTCAGTAATATTTGTGTTAGCTTGTTTAAGAGCTGACCTTGTAATTATGTTGTAATTATTTTAGATTGATATATAAAAAATGTTTTATATCATATCCAAATAGAAGAAAAATAGCAAAGTATGAAAAAGAGAGAAAGGCAGAGATAAGCAAATTACAAAGGGCTACAACAGTATAAGAAGTAGCAAAGATCTATCCATCACAGAAGGTGATTAGTACATCAGAGAATCTCAATCAACAAGTATAGTTGCAAGCAAGAGATCTACTGTTTCATCCTAACAGGTGAATCATCTTGAAATCCTTTAACCGGGTAGACTTAATAGTCTTTGTAAAATCTCTTAACTGAGTGCATACTTCATTGTATATTTGTAAATCCTCTAACAAGGTGGACCTAGTAGTCCTTATTGCTCCTAATAGGGTAGATCATCAGAAGTGATCATTGTAAGCCTTAACCGGAAAACTTTATACTGCAGTATTGAAGTTTTGTCGGTATCATCTCCACCCTAGTTTTACTTTCTACTTGGAAGGTTTTTGGGTCACCAAATCTCTATGTTCAAAGTGTTATAAATGTTTTATTCTTTCTATTACTCATGCATGTAGTCAGATTATCAGTCTAATATTATTAAGATCTGAATCTGTTAAAAGTTTGAAGTTACTGATTCACCCCTCCCCTCTCAGTAACCTAGATAGTCTTGAATATTTCCAACGATTGGTATCAGAGCTCCATGGTTCTCAGAATAAAGTTTGATAGCTTGAGAAAAGATTTAGGACAATGGAGATATTTAGACTTAACAAAGTAATTGAGAATGAAAAGTTAGATTTGGAAATGGCCATAACTCAACTCAAAGAAGAAAAAGAGCATCTTTCCCTTTCCCTAAAAAGAAGGAAGGAACTTGCAAATCAGTTAATGACCACCAGTATGTTGAAGAAAAGATTGAAGACTTTTTCCCTTTAAGCAGCTCAGATGAAGCAAACAATGCAATCAAAGAACTTCGAGAAAAGAGTGGGTCTCTGTAAGAAGAAGTGAGAAAATTGAAAAGAGAACAGGAAATTCAGTCAACAAGATTCTGTGAAGTCTTGGAACAAAGAAACAAGATGGAAAGAACAACAAAATCTAGAATAAAACTCTTCAGCTAGAAAATCTTATTGATCAAATCTCCAATGCAAATGAAGAAATCTTGACTTTGAGATTAGAAAATGAAAATATAAGAGAGGAGCTGAGATCTGAAAAGCAAATCAATTTAAGAGTGATAAGTGACCTAGATGCTGAAAGGAAAATCAATGAGAGAATGTTGAAATCTCAAGAAGATATGAATCAGGTGTATGAGTGAAACCTTCATAGGCAAAAAGGAAAAGCAGGACTTGGATACAAAGAGGAAGGTGAATCCTCCAAACAAGGTACTCAAAAGAATCAGAAACCTACCTGTAATCACTGTGGAAAAATTGGTCATACTTCAAAAAAACTTTAGAGCAATGGAAAAGCAAAATTCAATGGAAAATGCTACAATTGCAATCAGCTTGGTCATAAAGCAAATGAATGCAAGGAGAAACCAAGATTTGAAGGCAAATGTCACAAATGTAGCAAACAAGGTCATAAGGCATCAAAATGCAGAACTAAAACACCCAATCCAATGGAACAAATTATTAAAGCAATGTTTGGTTGGGATTACAACACTTGGTGTAGATGTCATTACTGTGGAGAATATGGACACATTGGCATGAATTGTGTAAGGCACCACTTGAGCAAAAGGGATTCTACCATAAGATGTTACAATTGCACTAAGCTTGGTCACATAGCTAAAAACTACATGAATTTAGGCAAAGTTGAAGATGAAAAGAAAGCAAAAGCAAATAGCATTAGGAAGCAGATGAGATAGAAGTGGATTCCTAAACCTACCAAGCAAACTAGTCTTGAAGTCACTCATGAAGGGAGTGGCTCTATGAACTCTAACTAGTCTCCAAGAAAGCACTGGAACTGTATCTTCATAGACATATTCCAAAATAGTTCCTAAACTGAAAGGAAGAAAGATCCAAATCAGTATGCAAGATACAACAGGATCACAAGAAGGTCGGTATCAGTTACCACTAAGCAAGGTCAGGAGTAACCTAACTTCATTTGATTATCGAGTAAGGTCAGAGAAGTATGAATTTGTATGTTCTCTGAGTTGCAAAATCTTCATCGAGCATTTAATGCATAGTGGATGATAGTCTTTCAAATTCAATACCCTAATTCCTATGGAGCATTAATGAAAAAGTTTTAACAAAAAGCATGAAATCAAGTTCATTCTTCACCATGAATATCAGCATTTTGGGCAAAGAAATTTCTAGTGCAATTAAGCGATTCAAAGCAAAATTTTAAAGCAAAAATTTTTCTACCATGCTACCATGGCTTCATCCAGCACCAAAGTAAAGAAAGGTTTGGAAATATTAGTTCATGGAGAATGGAAAGCACCAGATTTCAAACTCATGCCCGCGGTTGCAGAAACTCTGGATCCAAGTGGAGCTCAGTCTCAAATTCCTCAAAAGGTACTTCTTGTAAACGACATTCACAATCATTTTAAAGGTACAATTCAAGAACCTGGAACCCTAGAGATAGATGTTGCTCATGATGAACTATGTTTTGATGGTGTTCTCAAACTGGGACATAAACATTTGGAAGAAAAGGGTTTAACACATATCACCCACTTGCCTTGGGGTTTCCAAATAAAATGGATAAGATATATTCTGATCCGAGTACATGAAGGTAAAATTTGGCTTGAGAAACTAGTGGAAATAACAAAGAAGATGATTCACCAAATCACTGGTCTTCCCATGCTTGCCCAAGCTAAATCTACAAAAACCCTAGGTCGGGTAGAGTTGGAAAAGAAAACCCTAGCCGAATGGGACGGTAGAGGTATGAAAATTAACAACATTACCGATGTAGAACTAAAATTTGGCACATATGTAATAGCTCACAAGATATACAGTTCAAGTTGGTAGAATAGTGTTCCATGTGAAGCAGTTGACCTAGCCTATAAAATTGTGAAGAACAATTTGTCACTTGACCTAGCAGATCTTTTGTTGAAACAGTTCAACAAGAACATGGAGAGCATCCAAACCTCAAAGAACAATCCATGTAAGTTTGGCTCACTGTTGGTTTGTTTATTTTTCTATGCTCAAAAGATTTTCCCATCAAAAGGCACAATAAAATGGAGAAAGGATGTACCTATTCTTTATTAGATAAATGAGTATATTGAAGAAATGGGTGAGAATTTTACAAGCATAATGGATAACTATTTTATATCTTTTAAGGAGAAGATGAATAACAAATTTTGAATTCCACTAAACTGGTGGAAGATTATAAAGATCATATTTGTTTCATGGTTGATTGTGATAGAGTATACATTCAGGTAGTAAGGCCCAGGATTGTATGGGTGAAACCTCTTCCTTATGAGGTAAACATTGATGAAACAAAGGATATAATCGAAGCCCTAGTAAATCAACCTGTTGATCCAAAGGCTCCATACTTTGGAACATATGATGAAGCTAAGATAAGAATTGAGCTAAGCATAAAACTTCCATAGGCGGTTATCAAAGGTAGAAAAAGGATGGCCAAGATGCAATCTAGCACATCTCTAATGTTAACCGAGAAAAAAATATTTCTATTTTTGTATTCAATAAGGGCTATCTTGTGTAGAGCTGTTATTTATGGAAACTTGCTATTTTTTAGTAAGTTGGTGTTACAATCTTAGAATGTTCTAATTTTACATGTGGAGGTTCATCTCAGTCATATCAGCTTGCTAGCAAAGTTTCATGGCTAGATCAGGTCTAGTTTTGAAGATATTGAAGATTTTTGGTATTGGTAGCAGGGTACATAAACTTTGAACTCAGTTTTGAAGGCTTTAGAGGCCCCGTATGAGGTCAAAAATTTGGATGATAGGAACTTGCACCAGTCATGCCTATGGAGCACTTCGTGGCATTTCTGAAATGGGGTTATAATAGTCAATCAAGTCAACTGGTGATGACTTATGGTCTCTGGAATTCGGGCCACCTAAAATGGTGAAAAATACTTTTCCTTCAAAATTTCTATTCGGGTTTCAAAAGTTATTTTGAGCTGACTTTGATGTAATCAATTGAAAAATAAAATAATTCTAAGTTTGGTCGGCCCTTAGGGCTAAATTTCTGGAACCTTCTTGGGCGGTGGAAAAATGCCTATATAAAGAAGGCCCATAGTGTTGTCTAGGGCAGTTCTAGGTAGTAGATCTGGGTATTGATTTGAGGCTTTGTCCTATAGAATATTGTAAGGGAATGCCCATGTGGCTTTGCATATTGTAATTCTGAAAGTTTGTAATTCCACATTTGTGGAGATAATAAGAAGCCAATTTTCTATTCTTGCATATTGTTGTTGTTTCTCTATTTCTGTTATGTGTTTGTGGTATTAAGGGGAGCACCCTTCATCACTCAATAGTGTACCATGCAGCATAGTAGACATGGCACACAAAATTGTAGTGAAAGATCTGTTGGTTTCCTTTTCTTTCTACTTGTAGGTTTACACTATGATTGACAAATTAATGTCACTGATTCTATCACCACTCCAAAGTCTGCAAGGAAAATGGATAATTAACAAGGATCAACAAGGATCCTCCTACACTTTGAGCCTAGATGCTTAGGTGGGTGTACCTTTGACTCACTTCTTGAAAGGAATCACAAAATATTAAGCAATTTGATCATTTACAAATTGGTTTAAAGATTTTATCATTTATATGTATGGTGGATGATGATGAACTACTTCCACAGAATGGATTAGTGCCTTAACCTAGGGCACAAACTCACCAAATAACACATATCAACTGAAAATCCTAAATCAAATACTCCTAAATTTAGGATAAGTGCTTTTCCTATTATCCCCCTCACCCTCAAACCTGATCATCAAATTCCTACCCAACCATGAACTCAAAGATAATTCCACAACACTCTTTGTTTACCATATGCTAACTCACTTTGTCACATTAACATATATGAGCCCAAGGTCAGAATAAGAAAACAAACAAGAATCTGAGATTGGAATTAAAGTGCATTCTCATTAAAATCTATAGAATCTATGTATTACCAAAACAACAAAATGCTAGGAGACAAACCCAAAATCTAGGCTCTCCTTGTTTAGTCTTTACATTGATTTTCAACATAACATCAAGAACCACACAAAATAAAAAATTCAACCATATATACCCTCTAGTCATCTTAGAATCCCAAAAATAGGATGCAACAAGCTATGGATGACTAGGGCAAGGAGTTAGGGTTTTCACCAACCAAACCAACCAAAAATTCAATCACAATTTATTCCATGGCAGGAAAACCAAGCAACCTAGCCTGATCAGATCCTAGGATGATCTTCACTTATGATAAATCTCTTGATTTGTACCAAAAACCATGAATTTTCTACATTCACCCACCTGATTACCCACCTGCAACATGCCTCGAGCAACTTCATCATGGTACAAAAACTCATACAATTAGTCATCAAATACCTTGGGCCACTCTGCAATAGTTGATGAGATCATTCCTAGCAAACCCAACCGCTAAAACATTAAAAATTAGTCCTTCTATTGTTAAAAACCCTCTAAATATTCGAATTTCTTGAAGAAATGACTAATTGGCAAGTTTAAAATGTGGCCGTAGATCTCATCCTTTCCTACGAGATTGGGTGATTGTCATTAATCTCCGTAATAGTTAAAAGGCCATTTTGAAAAGTCTCTCACCACATCACCAAACTATCAACCAATTAGAAATGAGCATGTCAGCACCATGTAGCATCACGGACCCACCTTGACTTTTCTTTACCTTTGTATCAGATGGCAGGTGCATGATCATGAGGGGAAAGAATATTCCTCACTTTCAGGCACCCATCATCGATCATTCTGACAACTATCAAACCACTAACCTCGACAAAGAGATGGTCCCACTATCAACCACCATGTCACAAACCTATCAACCAATGAAAAGCCTCCATCTTTGCAACACCTCGCACTGGACCCATTGACACCAACCCCGGTCAGATTCGAAGTCAATGGATGTCGCATGATCTCATGGGGTAGGAATATTCCATGAGATCATGCACTAGCCATAGATCTAAAGACCTTCATTGTAGGCCCTACTGATAGTGTTGGAGCTTTTCCTTGCAGGACCAAACTTGAATCAAAATATGGGCTTGAATTTTAGGTTAGGCACTCAAGTTTGACAAGAAAATAGTCCAATTGATGAGGATTGAAAGGAATCCTCCTTCTTCTTTGAGCTCCACATCACTCAGGCAAGTATTGCCTTATCTGCACACTCAAGACACCTCATGATAAATAATAGGCCTACAGATAGATTATTGTGGAATAGTCTTCAAACCCCTTTAGGTATCCTATACCCCAGTGAAAGAAATTCATATGCAATAGCCCTACTTGCATAGAATGGGTATAAAAACTAGAGACCTATAATAACAACATGAAAGGGAAAGGGTGGAATTGAAAGTAAATGATTTAATGGCGGGTTTGAAAGGACCCCTGAGATACACTAAGTCTCTCATAGACCAGTGCCTTGTCCAATGGGCCACAAAGTCAAATACCCTATTGCAACAAAGAGCTATGAAACAAGAAAGAAATACATTCAAATATGTTGATGCCTTACACCAAACATACACCATTAATCAGGTCATACTTCAACAATCCACCTATGTACCCAAATGTGCTATCGCCTATTCAAAGGATATTAACTCTCCCCTTAGAAGAGACCTATAAACAAGTAATACATTAACTAGCATCCACTGGAAGACAAACATAAGATACCCTTGATACCCCAGTTCATACACACCTAAAAACCAATCCCAAACCTAGTTGCTTCTATGAAAAGAACTCTATTGCAAACACATAGGAAATGCAAATAGAAAGATGGAACCACCCTTGATGCTTCAATCAATAGGTCCAAAACTCAAATGGAGACAATCTAAATAATAGTAGAAATATATTGAATCTCATACATAAGAAAAATCAATTACAATACATATCATATTCTCTGAGCCAACCAAGGAGAAAAGAACACTCTATATATAGAGAAGTAGAGAAAATCTACAGGAAAAGGAACCTTCATGGAACCAATTCTCCTCAAAATTGTAGAAGAAGGAACCCTTACAAAATAAAATTTTTAACCATTTATACCACTAGCTACCTTGGAATCCCAAAGATAGGATGCAACAAGCTTTGGATAGCTAGGGTTAGGGTTTCAACCACCCAACCAACTAGAAATGGTCATAATGTTATTATAGGGGTGGAAACCTAGGCAACTAGGAGAAAGAAAATCTTGGAATGATCCTCAATCATGAAAAATTCTCTGAGAAGGTACTGAGAATCATGAACAATGCTGAAAATTTCAACCCTACAACATGCCTTGAGCACAAAACCACATAGTACAAACCCTGTAGACAATCACTCAACACCCTGGACCACACTGCAAGAACAAGCACTACCAAACCAATTGAAATCAACTGTTAAAACCATAAATTTTGGTACAACCTGTCACTGGAAACCCTCTGCAAATTCAAATTTGAAAGTAAACAACTACATTATGGTACTTGTAGCAAATTGATGGTCAAAATTTAAATCTCCATCAACTTTAAGTCATGACCATCCGATCTCTCTTTTTCATGATTTTTTATTATTTAGTTTTTAATATAACCCTAGTCACATTTAGCAAACTGGTGACTGAAGGTTTCCACAATGTCATAGGATACTTTATGTCTCCACTAAATAATTTAGTGACTATGTGACCTTCCCTTGCTAAATTGCCAATCATTTTGGAACACCACCATTTCTTCTCACAAATGAGCGAATCCTTTGAACCTTGTCAGCACCACTAACCTCATTTATCTAGACTGCCAAAACCTTTTGACCCCACCTGGGCCCTCTTTATGCCACTTGTCATCATGTCATTCATTTTTGCTACTTGGTCATCACTGACACAGGACCCACCCTCTTTAAGCCTTATAATTGGATGACAGGTGTAAGATCTCATAGCTCTAACAAAACTCATGAGAACTTACACCAACCGTAGATCATGTCCTTGTCACTGATCTCTCTAAAAATGACCACACACTATAGTATCATCCATGTCGACCAATAAAAATTAAACAATTCAGAACCACCTGGCAAAAGTCCCACTGCATTGTCATCCCTTCCTCCAATGAAAATCATTCACATTAGCTCTAAATGTCAAAGGACCCACATTGACTACGTGCCTAAGAAAAAGTAAAATCGATGGCTGGCATAAGATCTGATAGCTCTGACAAAACTCATGAGAACTTATGCCAACTGTAGATCTACTATTTATGTTAGGACCCTCTAACAAGCTAGCAACCCAGGACCCACTAACAACTACCAATGTGTCAAAACATGGACCAATAAGACGTCCCCATTTGTGCATACATGTCAATGGACCCACCTATTTGAGAAGCTCTATCATAAAGGAGAATCAATGGACATCTTAAGTTTTCAAGCCTCTGACACATCTCATGAGAAGATACACCCACCATCGGATGGAGATGGTGTCAGAGAGCTGGGCCTAAGAAAATACAAAGCCAAAACATTAGGAAGTATTAAAACAGTCGGACTTAGGAAAAATTAAAACTTGCAGGGCACTGGGGATAATAAAGGGGACCCCACCAACACATGAAGAACCTAACCGCATGACATAAAGTGAACCCATTTAAATAGCACATGTAGATAAAAGGTTTTAAGTGGCCTAAAAAGTTGACTTAAAATTCTAACAAGGCCAGGATAAAAACAAAGGGTTTTTCATGCAACGGCTACATTTTTGAATTTTTGAACTAAGGGTTTATGCCAAGGACACAAAAATGATTGCAAAGATGAGGAGAAAATTGCTAGAGCCATGAAATTTTTGCACGTGCTAATAGATAGGATCCACCTCAACCAATGAAAAGCCACCAAGTTAGGATGACTGAGAAAATAAGGACCCACCGCGCATAGGCTGCAACATGTTGGAAGATTGGGTGGTTGTCACATGATCTCAAGGAGAAGGAATATTCCATGAGGTCATGCACCCGCTGTTAGATTGAAAGTAACTATGATGTTAGGCCCCACTGACCATGTGAACATGCAACCAAAGGGAATGAAACCACTAGCAGAGCTGCAAAATATTAAGGGTCAAACCGCTGGGAAGCATGTGAATTGGTGACTGACCGAAAAAGTAAAGCGCATGTGCATTTTTTTAATCAATTAAGTGGCCCAAAAAGGTAATAAAGAAATATAATAGGGCCAGAATAAAAAGGTTTTTTTTTTTAGGAATGAATGCAAAGTGTTTTGGCAGTCATTCTGTAGCAGTTGTTGTTGCATTCATGACTTGGATTGTCATTGATGTCAACACAGTGATATTCTGGATATTGGCAGGAAAGCAGGTATAGTTTTGTTTTATGCACATGTTGTATTGTAGATTGGATTTTGCATAGTTGATGGTATGTTCTTTGGTGTGTTATTAACCTATGGTTAACAATGCAAAAATAAATTCATTCATTTGTAAGAGTTATGAGCATTTTGGTGAAAGCAGTGTTTAGACAGTGTTTTTGTGTAGCGATGATCGAAAATCGGAGGATATCTCTTAGCTGGGATTGAATCTAATTTTGTGTAGTTAAAGGGATGTTGGAGACTCATTAATGATGATGTGGTTCATAGTGCAAAATTTGAGGATATGTTTGGAGAAAGTTACAGTAACTGGAAGCCAACAGTTTTATGTGAATTTTGTGTGTAGCATGTAGAATTTATTATTTTGTAATTGAGGACAAACTCATTTGTAATTATTTGAGTTTGGTATATAATAAGGAATGTTTTCCTTGTTTTAATATGTACTATGAAGAGTGAGATGTGAATATATGCATGAAGTGAAGAAAAGAGCTAATTCAGTGATGAAGGAAGACTTGTGAGTACAGAGATCTGGAATTGTGATCTTGTGTAGCAGAGAGTGTAGTTTTCACACAGTGTGAAGGAGGTAAGATATATTTCATTTTATTCTATTGAATAATTCTAAGATCTTTTGGATAGTGGGTTTAGAGATCTTGCCTTGAAGTTGTTTGGGTAGTGGGTCCTTCTGTCTTCCATAAACTCTTAACTGGGTTAGAATATTTTAAGAGGGATTCAAAATCTCCTAACAGGGATTTATATGTACTAAATGTATTTCATAAGACTCCTGATAGGGTCCATCCTCTAACAAGGAACTTTCATATTAGTGCATCATTTTGTGGGCATCATTCCCACTGGGGTTTACTCTTTTCAAGAGGTTCCCTAGTTAACATATCTTGTGTTATTGTGCAATTGTGTATGATTATCTTTCTATGGCTGATCAATACATTGATTATATTGTTTAAAGCTATTGAATGGATAAATTATCAGATAACTAATTCACCCCCCCCCCCCCCCTCTTAGTTATCTTGGGGATCTTTACTTTCTAACAATTGGTATCAGAGTGGCGGGTCCTTGAAAGAAAAGTTTAACAACTTAAGGAGATCCATGGTGAATTTTAGAAAAGAAAGCCCTAAGTTTGATGGAGTAAATTTTGACAGCTAGAAAGAAAAGATGAAAACATATCTATTGTGTTTAGGACCAAGTTATTGGTTGATTACAAAGAATGAGAAGACTATCATTGAGGAAGACAATCTAGAGGTAGGAACTAAAGATGAACTAGATCTATTCATGTGTAACATACTTGCAAGAGAAGCACTTTTATCAGCACTACCAGAGAATGAATATAGTTAGGTAAGATATTTGAAAACATCTCATACAATTTGGAAAGCTTTACATTCTACTTTTGAAGGTGATGAACATGCAAAGAAGGCTAGATTACATAATTGGATTTGTGCATTTGAAGATATCAAAATGATGGAAGATGAATCTATTAGAAGCTATATTGGTAGGATGTCTAAGATTGTGACAGGAATAAAGTCTTGTGGAGGTGATAAGATAGAGAATGAAGTGATATGGAAAATTCTAAGAACTTTGACACCAGTATTCAAGCAGACAACGCAGATGATTGAACAAGAGATACCTTGTACATCGAACTTTTCAAGAGAGACTCTTCTTGGAAGATTAGAAATAGTAGAGATGAACTTGAGATTATCAGGAGAGCTACCTAGAATGGAAACAAAATTTAGTGCTATTAGCATTAGACCTACAAGAAGTACTAGTGTGAATGGAGATTATGCTAGTAGTAACAGATCTGAGGAAGATAAGAAGATTGAAGAAGGTATTGTATTACTTGTAAAAAGAGAACCAGATGGTAAGAAAATCTTTAAATGTTGGACTTGTCAAGAATATGGTCATTTTGCATCTAAATGTCCTAAAAGAGTTAAGAAGTATAGAAGCAACTTTAAACCTAGGAGATCTAAAGAATGTTATTATACAAATGATGAAGATTTTGAAGCAGGAATTGAAAAACATTTAAGTGACAGTGATAATGATAACTTTGAGGAAATAGGATTTGTAGCAATTAAAGAAGAAAGTTTTGAATCTGCTAAAAGGGAAGAAAAAGCATTAGTTTCACAATTTGAAAAGAAATTTGATTGGATTATAGATAGTGGTTGTTCACATCATATGACTGGAGATAAAAGAAAGTTTGTTAAGTTAGATAATTATGATGGAGAAATTGTTAGAGTTGGTAACAATGCAACTTGTTTGATTAATGGTATAGGATCTATTACTCTTGATGGAAAGACTAACACTGATGATGTTTACTTTATTGATGGACTAAGACATAGTCTACTAAGCATTGGACAATTGGCTAATAAGGGTTATCAAGTTTGGTTTTCTGAAAAAACTTGTGTGATAAAAGATAAAGATGGAAATCTAATTGGAAAAGGATCTAGAACTAGAGGTAATATATTTTAGTTGAATCCTACTAAGATGACATGTTTGATAACTAGGATTGATGACAGTTGGTTATGGCATAAAACGTTTTTTCATATAAACTTTGATAATATTGTCAAGGTGAGCACTACACTTGCGGTAAGAGATTTACCTAGAATTATGAAACCTACTAACATGATTTGCAAAGAATGTATGATGGCAAAGTAGAAAAGGAGTTCATTTCCCAATAAGAAGTTAACATCGGTAGAGAAGTTGGAGATTGTTCATACAGACTTGAGTGGTCCTACTAGGACTAGAGGATTCTATGGTGAAAGGTATTTTATGATTCTTGTTGATGATTTTACAAGAATGATGTGGATTGCATTTTTGAAAGAAAAATCTAAAGCATTTGAGAAGTTTAAGATCATGAAAAGAAAAATTGAGAATGAATCAGGAATGAAGATTAAGTGTCTAAGATCTGACAAAGGTGGTGAATTTACATCTAGAGAGTTTAACACTTTTTGTGAAATGAATGGCATTAAGAGACAATTTTCAGCCCCTAGAACACCAAAAAAAAATGGTATTGCAGAAAGAAGGAATAGGTCAATAACTGAAGCAACAAGAGCTATGTTATTTGAAAATGATTTAGTTAAAACTTTTTGGAGAGAAGCAGTGAAAACAGCAGTATACACTATGAATAGAGTACAAATCTGAGTAGATACAAACAAAACACCTTATGAATTATGGTTTGGACATACACCCTCAGTTAATTATTTTAGAATTTTTGGAAGTAATGTTATATAAAGAGAGATGATGATATAGGAAAGTTTGATCCTAGAAGTGATGAAGTAATATTTCTTGGATATTCTTTAAAAAGAAAAGCATATAGATGTTATAACAAAAGAACTAAGACTATTGTTGAAAGTGCAAATGTAAAATTTGATGAGAAGTTTAAAATTCAGGAAATAATACTTGATTATGAATCTGATGGAGAAGCACAACCTCAGCCTAACATTGAAAATGTAGAATTATTTTTTGAAACTAATAGTGATTTGCTGGATTAAAGTCATATTGAAGAAGACAGAGAAGAAAAAAGAGAAGAAAATAGAGAAGAAAGCAGAAAAGAATCTACAATCGGAACAAGATCGGTAACTATGACACCTAATAGGTATACTTCAAGACATCACCTTGTTGAGAAAGTTATTGGAAGTTTAGATAGAGGAGTTTTGACTCAAATAAGGTACATTTATGTTTGATTTCTCAAATTGAACGTAAGACTACTAATGAAGCTTGTGAACATGAACATTGGATCAATGCTATGAAAGAAGAACTAGAGAAGATTGAAAAAAACAAGACATGGGAATATCCAAGAATATCCCTAGACCTGAAGACAAGAATGTGATTGGAACAAAGTCAGTATTCAAAAACAAGATGAATGAACAAGGAGAAGTGATAAGAAACAAAGCAAGATTGGTATGTAAAGGATATTCACAACAAGAAGGAATTGACTATGAAAAAACTTTTGCACCTATGGCCAGACTTGAAGCAGTGAGAATGTTTCTAGCATATGCAACTTACAAGAAATTCAAAGTGTATCAGATGGATGTGAAGTCAGCATTTTTTAATGGTGAATTGGAAGAAGAAGTCTACATTGAGCAGCTTGAAGGTTTTCCTTTGACACAAGAAGGAGATATGGTATGTAAGTTAAAGAAAGCTTTATATGGATTAAAACAAGCACCTAGAACCTGGTATGCAAGATTGGATAAGTATTTATTCAAATTGGGATTTATAAAAAGAAACAATAGATAGTAACTTATACACAAAACAAATTGAGAATGGTTTGTTGGTTATACTTATATTTTTTGATGATATTATCTTTGAAGGAGAAGATGAAGCTAGTGACAAATTTGCAGATGAAATAAAGACTGAATTTGAGATGAGCATGATTGGAGAAATGAAATATTTTTTGGGATTACATATAACACAAAGCAAGGAAGGTATATTTGTAAGTCAGACTAAGTATTTGAATGACTTATTGAAAATATTTGGAATGGAAGATTCTAAACCTATTGAAACACCTATGGTAACTAAACATAAGTTGTCTAGCAAAGATGAGACACCAGTAGTTGAGCAGAAAAAGTATAGATCTATGATTGGAGGATTTTAGTACTTGACACATACAAGACCTGATATAGCACATTCAGTTGGGATTGTAGTGAGATTTCAAGTAGAACCTAGAGAATCACATTATGCAGCAGTAAAGAGGATACTAAGATATCTGAAAGGAACAATGGATTATGGATTATGGTATGAGAATTCTGATGATTTTACCTTATGTGCCTATACTGATGTAGATTGGGGAGGTAGTGTTGATGACAAGAAAAGCACCAGTGGTGGAGCCTTTTTTCTTGGAGAAAAATTGGTCTCTTGGCTAAGTAAGAAGTAGAATTGTACTTCACAAAGCACAGCAAAAGCAGAATATGTTGCAGTAGCAAATAATTGTAATCAGATTATTTGGATGAAGTAGATGTTGAAAGATATTGGAATAAAGTTTGATGAGCCTGTTGTTATACATTGTGATAACACCAGTATAGTGAGTATGTCAAAAAATCATGTTTTACATTCTAAGACTAAACATATTGATATCAAGTATCATGTTGTAAGAGAAAAAGTTGCAGAAAAAGAAGTAAGAATGGAGTAGATAAGTACAAAGGAGCAGATATATTTTCAAAGCCTTTACCTAATGATACATTTGTGTATCTAAGAGGTATGCTTGGGGTTATGCCCCAACCTATTTTTGAGAATTGATGTAGATGATTGCATCCATCCAGTGGTATATGAGCACTATCTTTCTTCTGGATTGGATGTTGGAACTTCCTTTATGGGGAGTTTATGAGTTGAGTCATGAGGACTCTTGTTATTGTATTTTTCTGAAAAGTGTCTTTTGACATTAAGTTGTTGTTGACTTAGTGATAGAATTTCTATCATTGATGTCAATGAGGGAGAGATATACATGAAAAACATTATGGATTGTATGAGAGAGCTGAATAGGAAAATGAGGCAAGATTTGATTTGATATTTTGCAGTGATGTTGTAGTATTGGATTTTTGGAACATTGGATGTTTTTCATCTATGTTGCCATCAATGCCAATGGGGGAGATTGTTAGGAATGAATGCAAAGTGTTTTGGCAGTCATTCTGTAGTAGTTGTTGTTGCATTCATGACTTGGATTGTCATTGATGTCAACATAATCATATTCTGGATATTAGCAAGAAAGTAGGTACAATTTTGTTTTGCGCACATGTTGTATTGTACATTGGATTTTTTTTAGTTGATGGTATGTTCTTTCGTGTGTTATTAACCTATGGTTAATAGTGCAAAAATAAATTCATTCATTTGTAAGAGTTATGAGCATTTTGGTGAAAGCAGCGTTTAGACAATGTTTCTATGTAGCGATGTTTAGAAATTGTAGGATATCTCTTAGCTGGGATGGAATCTAGTTTTGCACAGCTAAATAGATTTTGGAGACTCATTAATAATGATGTGGTTCATAGCACAAACTTTGAGGATATGTTTCGAGAAAGTTAAAGTAACTGGAAGCTGACAGTTCTATGTGAATTATGTGTGTAGCTTATAGAATTTATTATTTTGTAATTGAGGACAAACTCATTTGTAATTATTTGAGTTTTCTATATAAGAAGGAATTTTTTCCTTATTGTAAAGTGTACTATGAAGAGTGAGATGCAAATATATGCATGAAGTGAAGGAAAGAGCTAATTCAGTGATGAAGGAAGACTTGTGAGTACAGAGATCTGGAATTGTGATCTTGTGTAGCAGAGAGTGTAGTTTTGGCACAGTGTGAAGGAGGTAATATATATTTTATATTATTCTATTGAATAATTCTAAGATCTTTTGGACAGTGGGTTCAGAGATCTTGCCTTGAAGCTGTTTGGCAGTGGGTCCTTCTGTCTTCCATAAACTCTTAACCGGGTTAGAATCTTTTAATAGGGATTCAAAATATCCTCATAGGGATTTATATGTACTGAATGTATTTCATAAGACTCCTAATAGGGTCCATCCTCTAACAAGGAACTTTCATATTAGTGCATCATTTTGTGGGCATCATTCCCACCGGGGTTTACTCTTTTCAAGAGGTTCCCTAGTTAACATATCTTGTGTTATTGTGCAATTATGTATGATTATCTTTCGATGGTTGATCAGTACATTGATTATATTGTTTAAATCTATTGAATGGATAAATTATCAGATAACTGATTCACTCCCCCCCTCTCAGTTATCTTGGGGATCTTTACTTTCTATCATTTTTCACTAACGACTAGATATTTGAAAATTTGAAATTAGGGTTTAAGGGTAGAGACCTAGAAAACACTTGCAGAGACCAAAGAAAATCTATAGAGTCATAAAAAATTTTACAGGTGCTAACAATGGCTTTGTCTGGGGATGATGGGCAACCTGTGCCTATGCAAGAATGTAGAATTACTAGATGAAGTAGACCACCAACTGGAGAAAAACCTACAAATTGAGAAAATTAAAATAGGAAGGAAACACACCACTATACAAAATGTACACCAAAAATAGACCTAACTACTATTCATGGAGAGAAGGATACCTTCAATTGAAGTATTTCTTCAAGAATTGTCCATAAACTGGCAATTCCTAAACATCACCATTTAGTTCCTTTACAATATAAGAATCATGGCCCCATTTTTCATGAACTAGATATGGCCCCAACCAGATTGAATCAAACTTACCATGTTTACCTTTGTCCTCCAATCTAGCATTCCAAATTAATGCCAAGTCCTCAGGCTCAAACCTCCTTTCAACAATCCTTTTTTTATACAAATTCTTGACCTGCAATTGCAACTTGGCATTTCTTGAAACTGATTCTCTCCTAGTTTCATCTAGCCTGATGTGGTCTTCAATTCTCAACTGCATTTCATCATCTATATCATCATCATACAACTAAACAAACCTATACATCTCCAATAAGTTGTTTTGAGGAATCCTTGCATGTAGCCCATATACTAAATCAAATGGTGCACAACCAAATTTCTTCTTCACAGTTACCCTGTCAGCCCATACAGCTAGCAATAACTTTGCATTCCATGCTCTTTTATTCTTATCAAGGATCCTCTTGAGGATTTTTATCAAGCTCTTATTTGATGATTCTACCTATCCATTCCCTTATGGATGATAGGGTGAGGAGTATGACATCTGAATTCCTAGACCTTGACAGAAATCTTTGTATTCAACAGACCTAAAACACATTGCATTATCACTAACAATCATCTTAGGACAACGAAACCTGGTAACAATATTATTCAACAAGAAATCAGTCACCACCTTACTAGTTGCATTTCTTGTAGGGATAGCTTCCACCCACTTTGTAAAATAATTAGTGGCAACTAATATCCATGAATGTCCCCTACTGGACTTGTTTGATATCTCTCCTATGAAATCTATTCCCCATTGTTGGAAAGGAGCTTGCACTTCAACTAGCCTCAAAGGTACATTTCCTAAAAACTTAAGCTTACCAGAGAATCTCTGACAAGCATTAAACCTCCTTACCAATTGTTCTACATCCTTGAAGATTGTGGGCCACCAGAATCCTACTCTCAAGATTTTTTGAGCAGTAGTTTTACCCATGTAATGTCCTCCACAAACTCCCTCATGCATCTCTTTTAACAACATGTCTGCTTGATTTTCATCAACACATTTCAAAAGTATGCAATCCAAATTTTTTCTATACAATTTTCATCTTATAATCACATACTTGATGGTTTGTAGTTTCAAAGTCCTTTTCTTGTTGTCATCCATTCCTACACGACACTTCATGTTCCTTAAGTAAAATATAATGTATTGATACCAGATGCAATCATCTATATCACAAGTATAATCAATCTCAGTCTGGTTTATATGGTTTTCATCAAGATTGGATTGAGCCATCAGTTTTGCCAATCCCTATCCTCTGACCAATTTGGTAATCTAGATATCAATATTGAATTCTTGAATTCTATTTATCCATCTACATCTCTTTCCAGACACCTCCTGCTATGAAAAAATATCTTTTACTGTAGCACTAGGTACAAAGGTAATCACAATTGCTCCCATCAGATAACATCTAAAAGCCTTGACAGCCTTTACCAGTGCATAAGCCTATTTCTCATTGATATCATATTTCAATTTAGTAGCCTACAAAGATTTACTAAAAAATGCAATAGGCTGCTCATAACCTTCATTATTCTTCTGCAACAAAACTGTAGCAATAGTATGAAAAGATGCAAAGGAAAAGATATGCATTGGGATATTGTAATCAGGTGCCTTGAGTGCAGGTGTATCTTTAATAGCTTTCTTGATATTCTTGAAAGCTTCATCAGGCTCACCTTCCCATTTGATCTCAGATCGTTTCTTCAACATCTTAGATATTGGCCTAGTAACTTCAGTGAAATTTGTAATAAATCTTCTCAAGAAATTCACCTGACCAAAGAAAGACTAAATTCCTTTCACATTTTTGGGCTTAGGGATTTTATCAATGGCTACGACCCTCTCAAGATCAATTCTAATTCCTTTCTTTCCAACCAAGTGGCCAAGCAACTTACCCTCAATGACACCAAATGCATATTTCCTTAGATTTAATGAAATGTCATATTCCAAAGCCCTCACAAATATTTTTTCTAGATGAGTACAATGATATTCTCCCTTCTTGGAATAGGCAGTTAAATCATCTTGATAAACAACAAGGAAATCATTTATAAAATCTGAAAAGGCAACATCCATTTCCCTCTAAAAATTTGCACCAACATTTGTGAGACCAAAAGGTATTCTCACATAAACATATGCTCCCGAAGGTGTAGTAAAAGTTGCCTTAAATTATTCTAATTCTTTTACAATTACTTGATTATAACTAGAGAAACAATCCATCATAGACATTAATTTAGATCCGGTCACTCTTTGCAGCATACCCTCCATGTTAGGCAGACAATAGTTATCCTTCAATGAGTTGCTGTTCAAATTTCCAAAATCCACGCAAAGTCTGATGTCACCATTCTTCTTCCTGATAGGAACCAAATTTGAAACCCAACAAGATGTTAGGAATGAATGCAAAGTATTTTTTTCATCATTCTGTAGCAGTTGTTATTGCATTCATGACTTGGATTGTCATTGATGTCAACACAGTGATATTCTGGATATTAGCAGGAAAGAAGGTATAGTTTTGTTTTGTACACATGTTGTATTGTAGATTGGATTTCATGTAGTTGATGGTATGTTATTTTGTGTGTTATTAACCTATGGTTAAGAGCACAAAAAGAAATTCATTCATTTGTGAGAGTTATGAGCATTTTCGTGAAAGCAGTGTTTAGATAGTGTTTTTGTGAAGCGATTTTCAGAAATCAAAGGATATCTCTTAGCTGGGATGGAATATGATTTTTTTCAATTAAAATGATGTTGGAGACTCATTAATGATGACATGGTTCATAGCACAAACTTTGAAGATATGTTTGCAGAAAGTTACAGTATCTGGAAGCTGATAGTTTTATGTGAATTCTATGTGTAGCGTGTAGAATTTATTATTTTGTAATTGTGGACTGACTCATTCATAATTATTTGAGTTTAGTATATAAGAAATAATGTTTTCCTTTTTTTAATATGTACTATGAAGATTGAGATGCGAATATATGCATGAAGTGAAGAAAAGAGCTAATTCTATGATGAAGGAAGACTTGTGCGTACAGAGATCTGAAATTGTGATCTTGTGTAGCAGAGAGTGCATTTTTGGCATAGTGTGAAGGAGGTAATATATTTCATATTATTCTATTGAATAATTATAAGATCTTTTGGATAGTGGGTTTAGAGATCTTGCCTTGAAGCTGTTTGGGCAGTGGGTCCTTCTGTCTTCCATAAACTCTTAACCGGGTTAGAATCTTTTAACAGGGATTTAGAATTTCCTAACAGAGATTGATATGTACTGAATGTATTTCATAACACTCCTAATAGGGTCCATCCTCTAACAAGTAAATTTCATATTAGTGCATCATTTTGTGGGAATCATTCCCACCGGGGTTTACTCTTTTCAAGAGGTTCCCTAGTTAACATATCTTGTGTTATTGTGCAATTGTGTATGGTTATCTTTCCATGGTTGATCAGTACATTGATTATATTGTTTAAAGTAGTTGAATGGTTCAATTATCTGATAACTGATTCACCCCCCCCTCTTATTTATCTTGGGGATATTTACTTTCTAACAATTGGTATCAGAGCAATAGGTCCTTGAAATAAAAGTTTAACAACTTAAGGAGATCCATGGTGAATTTCAGAAAAGAAAGCCCTAAGTTTGATGGAGTAAATTTTCATAGCTAGAAAGAAAAGATGAAGACACATCTATTGTATTTAGGACCAAGTTATTGGTTGATTATAAAGAATGAGAAGACTATCATTGAGGAAGACAATCTAGAGGCAGGAACTAAAGATGAACTAGATCTATTCATGTGTAACATACTTGCAAGAGAAGCACTTTTGTCAGCACTACCGGAGAATGAATATAGTCAGGTTAGATGTTTGAAAACATCTCATGAAATTTGGAAATCTTTACATTCTACTTTGAAGGTGATGAACATGCAAAGAAGGCTAGATTACATAATTGGATTTGTGGATTTGAAGATATCAGAATGATGGAAGATGAATCTATTAGAAGCTATATTGGTAGGATGTCTGAGATTGTAATAGGAATAAAGTCTTGTGGAGGTGATAAGATAGAGAATGAAGTGATATGGAAAATTCTAAGAACTTTGACACCAATATTTAAGTAGACAACACAGATGATTGAACAAGTGATACCTTGTACATCAAACTTTTCAAGATAGACTCTTCTTGGAAGATTAGAAATAGCAGAGATGAACTTCAGATTATCAAGAGAGCTACCTAGAATGGAAACAACATTCAGTGCTCTTAACATTAGACCTACAAGAAGTAATAGTGTGAATGGAGATTATGCTAGCAGTAGCAGATCTGAGGAAGATAAGAAGATTGAAGAAGGTATTGCATTACTTGTAAAAAGAGAACCAGATGGTAAGAAAATCTTTAAATGTTGGACTTGTCAAGAATATGGTCATTTTGCATCTAAATGTCCTAAAAGAGTTAAGAAGTATAGAAGCAAATTTAAACCTAGGAGATCTAAAGAATGTTATTATGAAAATGATGAAGATCTTGAAGTAGGAATTGAAAAACATTTAAGTGACAGTGATAATGATAACTTTGAGGAAATAGGATTTGTAGCAATTAAAGAAGAAAGTTCTGAATCTGATATAAGGGAAGAAACAACATTAGTTTCACAAGTTGAAAAGAAATCTGATTGGATTATAGATAGTGGTTGTTCACATCATATGACTGGAGATAAAAGAAAGTTTGTTAAGTTAGATAATTATGATGGAGGAATTGTTACGGTTGGTAACAATGCACCTAGTTTGATTAAGGGTATAGGATCTATTACTCTTGATGGAAAGACTAACACTGATGATGTTTACTTTGTTGATGGATTGAGACGTAATCTACTAAGCATTGGACAATTGGCTGATAAGGTTTATCAAGTTTGGTTTTCTGAGAAAACTTGTGTGATAAAAGATAAAGATGGAAATCTGATTGGAAAAGGATCCAAAACCAGAGGTAATGTATTTACGTTGAATCCTACTGAGATGACTTGTTTGATAACTAAGATTGATGATAGTTGGTTATGGCATAAAATGTTTTTTCATATAAACTTTGATAATATTGTCAAGGTGAGCACTACACTTGCGGTAAGAGATTTACCTAGAATTATGAAACCTACTAACATGATTTGCAAAGAATGTATGATGGTAAAGTAGAAAAGGAGTTCATTTCCCAACAAGAAGTTCACATCGATAGAGAAGCTGGAGATTGTTCATATAGACTTGAGTGGTCCTACTAGGACTAGAGGATTCTATGGAGAAAGGTATTTTATGATTCTTGTTGATGATTTTATAAGAATGATATGGATTGCATTTTTGAAAGAAAAATTTGAAGCATTTGATAAATTTAAGATCATGAAAAGAAAAATTGAGAATGAATCTGGAATGAAGATTAAGTGTCTAAGATCTGATAGAGGTGGTGAATTTACATATAGAGAGTTTAACACCTTTTTTGAAATGAATGGTATTAAGAGACAACTTTCAGCCCCTAGAACACCAGAACAAAATGGTATTGTAGAAAGAAGGAACATGTCAATAACTGAAGCAACAAGAGCTATGTTGTTTGAAAATGATTTGGCTAAGACTTTTTGGAGAGAAGCAATGAACATAGTAGTATACACTATGAATAGAGTACAAATCATAGCAGATACAAACAAGACACCTTATGAATTATGGTTTGGACATACACCCTCAGTTAAGTATTTTAGTATTTTTGGAAGTAAATGTTATATAAAGAGAGATGATGATATAGGAAAGTTTGATCCTAAAAGTGATGAAGGAATATTTCTTGGATATTCTTTAAAAAGAAAAACATATAGATGTTATAATAAAAGAACTAAGACTATTGTTCAAAGTGCAAATGTAAAAGTTGATGAGAAGTTTAAAATTTAGGAAAGATTGTTTGATTATGAATCTGATGGAGAAGCACAACCTTAGCCTAACATTGAAAATGCAGAATTATTTTTTGAAACTAATAGTGATTTTCTGAATGAAAGTCATACTAAATAAAATAGAGAAGAAAACATAGAAGAAAGCAGAGAAGAATCTACAGTTGGAACAAGATCAGTAACTATGACACCTAACAGGTATACTTCAAGACATCACCCTGTTCAGCAAGTTATTGGAAGTTTAGATAGAGGATTTTTGACTCGAAATAAGGTACATTTATGTTTGATTTATCAAATTGAACCTAAGACTACTAATGAAGCTTGTGAAGATGAACATTGGATTAATGCTATGAAAGAAGAACTAGAGCAGATTGAAAAAAACAAGACATGGGAATTGGTCCCTAGACCTGAAGACAAGAATGTGAATTGAACAAAGTGGGTATTCAGAAACAAGATGAATGAACAAGGAGAAGTGATAAGAAACAAAGCAAGATTGGTATGTAAAGGATATTCACAACAAGAAGGAATTGACTATGAAGAAACTTTTGCACCTGTGGCCAGAATTGAAGGAGTGAGAATTTTTTTAGCATATGCAGCTTACAAGAAATTCAAAGTGTATTAGATGGATGTGAAGTGAGCATTTTTGAATGGTGAATTGGAAGAAGTCTACAATTAGCAACTTGAAGGTTTTCCTTTGACACAAGAAGGAGATATGGTATGTAAGTTAAAGAAAGCTTCATATGGATTAAAACAAGCACCTAGAACCTTGTATGCAAGATTGGATAAGTATTTATTGAAATTGGGATTTATAAAAGGAACAACAGATAGTAACTTATACACAAAAAAAATTGAGAATGGTTTGTTGGTTATAGTTATATTTGTTGATGATATTATCTTTGGAGGAGAAGATGAAGATAGTGACAAATTTGTAGATGAAATGAAGACTGAATTTGAGATGAGCATGATTGGAGAAATGAAATATTTTTTGGGATTACAGATAACACAAAGCAAGGAAGGTATATTTGTAAGTCAGACTAAGTATTTGAATGACTTATTGAAAAGATTTGGAATGGAATATTCTAAACCTATTGGAACACCTATGGTAACTAGACATAAGTTATCTAGCAAAGATGAGACACCAGCAGTTGAGCAGAAAAAGTACAGATCTATGATTGGAGGATTGCAGTACTTGACACATACAAGACCTGATATAGCACATTCAGTTGGGATTGTAGCGAGATTTCAAGGAGAACCTAGAGAATCACATTATGAAGCAGTAAAGAGGATACTGAGATATCTGAAAGGAACAATGGATTATGGATTATGGTATGAGAATTTTGATGATTTTACTTTATGTGCTTATACTGATGTAGATTGGGGAGGCAGCGTGGATGACAAGAAAAGCACCAGTGGTGGAGCCTTTTTTCTTGGAGGAAAATTGGTCTCTTGGCTAAGTAAGAAGTAGAATTGTACTTCACAAAGTATAGGAGAAGTAGAATATGTTGTGGTAGAAAATAATTGTAATCAGATTATTTGGATGAAGTAGATGTTGAAGGATATTGGAATAAAGTTTTATGAGCCTATTGTTATACATTGTGATAACACCAGTATAGTGAGTATGTCAAAAAATCATGTTTTACATTCTAAGACTAAACATATTGAGATCAAGTATCATGTTTTAAGAGAAAAAGTTGCAGAAAAAGAAGTAATATTAGAGTACATAAGTACAAAGGAGCAGAGAGCAGATATATTTACAAAGCCTTTACCTAAGGATACATTTGTGTATCTAAGAGGTATGCTTGGAGTTATGCACCAACCTATTTTTGAGAATTGATGCAGATGATTGCATCCGTCCAGTGGTATATGAGCCCTATATTTCTTCTGGATTGGATGTTGGAACTTCCTCTATGGGGGAGTTTATGAGCTGAGTCATGAGGACTCTTGTTATTGTATTTTTCTGAAAAGTGTCTTTTAACATCAAGTTGTTGTTGACTTAATGATGGAATTTCTATCATTGATGTCAATGGGGGAGATATATACATGAAATACATTGTGGATTGTATGAGAGAGCTGAATAGGAAAATGAAGCAAGATTTAATTTGATATTTTGCAGTGATGTTGCAGTATTGGATTTTTGGAACATTAGATATTTTTAATCTATGTTTCCTTCAATGCCAATGGGGGAGATTGTTAGGAATGAATGCAAAGTATTTTGGCAATCATTCTGTAGCAGTTTTTGTTGCATTCATGACTTGGATTATCATTGATGTCAACATAGTGATATTCTGGATATTAGCAGGAAAGCAAGTATAGTTTTGTTTTACGCACATGTTGTATTGTAGATTGGATTTTGTGTATTTTATGGTATGTTATTTTTTGTGTTATTAACCTATGGTTAATAGGACAAAAATAAATTCATTCATTTGTGAGAGTTATGAGCATTTTGGTGAAAGCAGTGTTTAGACAGTGTTTCTGTGAAGTGATTTTCAGAAATTGGAGGATATCTCTTAGCTAGGATGGAATCTAATTTTTTGTAGTTAAATGGATGTTGGAGACTCATTAATGATGACTTGGTTCATAGTGAAAACTTTTAAGATATGTTTGGAGAAAGTTACAGTATCTGGAAGCTGACAGTTTTATGTGAATTTTGTGTGTAGCATGTAGAATTTATTATTTTGTAATTGTGGATTGACTCATTTGTAATTATTTGAGTTTGGTATATAAGAAGGAATGTTTTCCTTGTTGTAATATGTATGATAAATATTGAGATGTGAATATATGCATGAAGTGAAGAAAAGAGCTAATTCAGTGATGAAGGAAGACTTGTGAGTACAGAGATCTAGAATTGTGATCTTGTGTAGCAGAGAATGCAGTTTTGGCATAGTGTGAAGGAGGTAATATATTTCATATTATTCTATTGAATAATTCTAAGATCTTTTGGACAGTTGGTTCAGAGATCTTGCCTTGAAGCTATTTGGGCAGTGGGTCCTTCTGTCTTCCATAAACTCTTAACCGGGTTAGAATCTTTTAATAGGGATTCAGAATCTCCTAACAAAGATTTATATGTACTAAATGTATTTCATAAGACTCCTAACAGGGTCCATCCTCTAATAAGGAACTTTCATATTAGTGCATCATTTTGTGGGCATCATTCCCACTGGGGTTTACTCTTTTCAAGAGGTTCCCTAGTCAACATATCTTGTCTTATTGTGCAATTGTGTATGGCTATCTTTCTTTGGTTGATCAGTACATTCATTATATTGTTTAAAGTAGTTGAATGGTTAAATTATCTGATAACTAATTCACCTCCCCCTCTCAGTTATCTTGGGGATCTTTACTTTCTAACAGAAGAATGCCTAATGGGCTTGATAATTCTAGCATCTCTTAGCTTCATTAATTCTTCTTGCATCTTAGGTGCCAAAGTAGGATTTATAGGCCTCTATTTTTGCCTAAAGGGTTTGGCATCTTCTTTCAAAGGAATAACATGTTGGAACAATTCTTCTCTATAAACCTTTAGGTCATCATATGACCATGCAAAAACATGCCTAAATTTTCTTAGTAATTCAATCAGTGACTTCCTTACCTTGTGAGACATCTCTCTACCAATGTAAACCTTCTTAGGTGCTTCTTGTGTTCCAAGATTTATCTCATCCAAATTTATATGATCTTCCCTTTTAATATCCTTTTTAACTCTATCTTGATTATAAAATATAGTTTCTAGAACAACAAGTCCCTTAGGAACCTTGTTAGTTTTAAGTTGAATGACTTCATTACCAAGGACAACCTCCTTTCCTTCTGCAGTCTCAACCAGGGCTGAACAATCTAACTCCTAACCATGATACTGATCTTCACAATTCAAAAATCTCAAGATATCCTGGTCATCTTCAAAAACTTGCCAATTCTCAACATTATCTGGTATACTAGGCCTAGTCTGAATTTCAACTTTAGAGAGGCCAGCAAAAGTAACATCACTAGGATTGATTGCAATATTGGCTAACAAATCAGCCATCTTGTTATTACTTCTATCCTTCCACTCAATATTGAAGGCATCAAAATGCGCAATCAAATCCCACACAACACTCCTATATTGCTTCAACCTTTTGTTCTTGGAAGCATATACTGACCTTATTTGGGACACCACTAATTCAGAATCCCTAATAACTTTTATACAATTAATTCCATGCTTGTGTGCCAATCTCAATCCTAGCAACAATGCTTCATACTCAGCTATATCATTGGTACAAAAGAAATTCAATGTGAAAGAGAACTTGTAAGTGCTCCCATTAGGAAAAATGAGTAAAATACCTACTCCTACTCCATCTTTGTAGCTAGCACCATCAAAGTACATCACCCACAAATCACCCTTTACAGACCTAGAACCAACCTCATCAACAATACATGGTAATATAGGCTCCTTTTCAAGTACAGTGACCTCAGCTCTAAAAGCATTGACATCAGTATCTACAAAGAAGGTAACCTCATTATCAATATCCTTTTCAATCATATAAGTTACCCTTGGTTCTCTTTCAATTTTAACAAACTGATCATCAATCTTGAAAGTTGTAGAAGAGAGATCACACTGCAAAAATCCACCCATGGAAGCACTCCATTTCCTAGATAATAGCATACCATAATGGGGTGGAATGTCTACCACCAAGACACTCATAGTCAATTCTTTCTCTAGATAGGCTGCCAATCTATATGGCATTGCATTTATAGTCCCAATGACTGGTACTTCCCTCTGATCCATTGCACAACATCTTCCTTGATTTGTATCAACTTTGAGACCTAACTTTTCCATGATCTTAAAAGGCATAATAGTATTAGAAGCACCTGAATCAATCATACAATTTCTTAACTTCATTCCATTCACAAGGATACTCAGGAAGAATGGATCTATATTTTCAAGGCTAGTATTGATAAAACTATCCAAGTATATAGGTGGTATATGAGATACCAATCCTTGAACCTCAACTTCCTTCAAAACTTTATCCCAAGGTCTGTTGCATGTAAGATCATTATTATGAACATTATCTACCCATGCAATAGCCCTATCTTTATGTTCAGGGATCCTCAACAATTCTGACAATGGATCCTTGACAGTTATCTGAGATAATACAACCAACATATCAACAAGAATAGAGGGAGGAATCTCAATTTGCATTTCCTTATTCTCTTTTTGTTTATCTAATATGTTAGTTGTAGCTATGATCTTTACCTTTTCATCTTTAGCCATTTTTTTAACTGGCTTTCCTATTTCATTAGAAACCTTTTCAACTCCAACTCCCTTAGGTTTCTATTTCTTACCTTTTACATTTTTGAACCTTACTAAATGATCATCCTTTGATCTATTCCCACTGAATTCCCCAGAGTTGGTGTTCTTTATAAACATTCCCACAACTTTCCCATTTGTATCCCTTATGACCATGCCTCTAGTTTGCACTTGAGTTATCATTTCTACAGTAATTCTATCCATTTCTTCCTTTGAAGGTCTTCTCAAGTTTACTATTTTTGAGGAAGAAATCATGTTACATGTCTTTTCATCAATGTCATCATTATCAGAAAAAACCTCCTGATGGAAAAGTGCCCTATTGTGTCTTTTTAGGCATATATCTACTTCTTCATCAATATTAGAATCATCTTCATATCCCAAATATGAAGTTTCCATGTTGCATCCAATGTCATCATGATTTTATTCTTGATCTAACTCCTCATTGTTATCATCTTGGTATGCTGACATGGATTGTGCAACTACACAATGCTCTGCAAAATGAGGGGACTGGCATGCTATACACCATGGTGTATCCTCTATGACATTTAGAGAGGACCTTTGTAAAGGATTAGGGACAACTTTATCATTATTTCCTCTTGCAGTAGGGACAATAGGCTTGCCATCCTTCCATTGGGTGTTGTAGGGATAATTCTACAATCTATTCTGCCTACTCAAATTATTGTTGAAATGAGGTTTTTCATTGGTAGGAGGATTATCAATTCTATTAGCAGGTGCTTTTAAATCCTTCAATGCACTCAACATCTTATCCAATCTATCTTCCTTTTGTCTCATGTTTCCAACATTCTTTTCATTATCCCGTTTATACTTCTTGTCTCCAAAAAACTTTGGATCATCTCTTTTTCCACCCAACTTTCCTAATATTTTCATATTGTTTTCAATATTAACAACAATCCTAAAAGCATCTCTAAGATTTCTTGGTTCCTTGTCCCTCAACAGGTATCCCATTTTTCCATCAAAGGCATTGAAGTATGTGGTTAAACAAACATTGTCATCTAACGTCATAACTTGAAACAACTTATGCATACCCTTCTGAAATCTCATATTGAATTCAGCTGTAGACTCATTCTAATTTTTCCTTATGGTGTTGAACTCATTCAACATAAAACTAGAATTAGGCCTATCACCATATTTTTCTTTGAAACATCTCTAAAAAGAATCCCATGTATCAATACATCTGTCAAGGAGTCTCTTAAACCAATCTCTAGCATCCTCCACTAGAGATTGAACAAATAATTTCATGACTAAATCCTCATGTTCTATCTCATAATCATTTAGCATGTCAACAAATAACCTAAAATGTTCCTCACAACTAATTGCATTGTTACCAGAAAATTTAGGTATCTTATCTCTTATATTAGTTGGAAAAGCATTTGGGTAGCTAGGTATTCCATCAAAACTAATTTTCCTATAGCCTTCTACTTGCATAGGTCTTCTTTGAAAACTTGAACTGGTGTTAACCCTAGGATCAACATTTACATTTACATTCCCATCTACTTGTGCATTCGACTATTGCTTAGGATCAATATTTATCTTAGCAGATGAAGAAGGAATTTAACTAGTAGTAGCATTACTAAGAGGAACAGTAGTAGTCATAGATGACATACCTAGTTCATCAATAGATAGGCCAAGAGCATTTGTAGATGAAGCCTTCAAGAACTGGATCATTCTTCTTTTTTTTGTAATGGAAGCTTCAATTTCAGCCTTCTCTAATTCTCTTGCTAGGTCCTCATCTTCTTTTCTTCTTCTTTCTATCTCTATGTCCTTATTTGAATTGGGTGGTGGGACCCTTGGTATTGTCAATGATTTTCTTGTTTGGTGTCCCACCATCTTTTTCTTTCCCTTCTCACCAATAGCAACAACAGGCCTAGTGATCTCATGCCCATCTTTATCTTTAGGGAGGGAAGCATAACTTTGAACCTATCTAACCACAGGGCCCTCTTTATCAAACTCATGGTCTTGTAGTAAGCACTCCTGCTCACTTCTCAAAGCATCAAGATCACCAAAAACATCATGTTGTAAAGTCTTAGGAGAAGAGGCAAGCATCTTCTTTCTCTCCTTCAACTCATTAATCTTTCTAAGAAGAGATTCTCTTTCTATCAGAGCATTCACCTTTTTAGCTTCTCTCTCCTTTTGTAACCTCTTATGTATGGCATCCTACTCTGCCAACTATAACCTTAATGCACTTAAATCATTTGGGTCTATCATAATATCATCAAAACTTGATGACACATCCATATTAGTGAGATTTTGATATCGGAAATGGACTTGTCTTGGTCTCATGTGTTTCCTTCTGAACATATCCTCATTGAGATCTAAATTTGGTCCAAAACCCCTTTCTCTGGCTTGTTCATCTTGACCTGTAGGTAATAAACCTTTGTCTTGAAATACTACCTCTGGGGTATCATAAAATTTATCTTTAGAGAGACCACTATCTAATTTAGAACCTTTGTATTGTGAATCTTCCTCATTAGAGGATGCAAGTGGTGCTCTATTTCTATTATTTCTTTGTTCTCTCATGGGAGTACTAGTAGACTCACCATTTCTTCTGATCCAACTCTTCTTTTCCTATCTATGTAACTGTTCCAGAGTAACCTCTAGATTTTTCTTGACAAAGGACCTAGTATTCCTTCTTTTGTCCATGATCTGTAGTTTATAGCACTAGTTCTAATCCTTTTGAGTCACCACCCACCAAAGTGGGAAATCTTTAACCGAATACAATAGGAAAAACAAGAGTCCACTTAATAGCTTTATTCTCTAGACTCTCCCCAGCAAAGTCACCATTTTGTTGGTTTCCTTTTCTTTCTACTTGTAGGTTTACACTATGATTAACAAATTAATGTCACTCACTCTATCACCACTTCAAATTTTGTAGGGAAAAGGGCCAATTAACAAGGATCAATAAGGATCCTCCTACACTTTGAGCCTAGATGCTCAAGCAGGTGTACCTTTGACTCACTTCTTGAAAGGAATCACAAAATATTAAGCAATTTGATCATTTACAAACTGGTTTAAAGATTTTATCATTTATATGCATGGTGCATGATGATGAACTAATTCCAGAGAATGGATCAGTGCCTTAACCTAGGGCATAGAGTAACCTAATAACACATATCAACTAAAAATCCTAAATCAAATACTCTTGAATTCAGGATAAGTGCTTTGCCTATTATCCCCCTCAGCCTCAAACCTAATCATCAAATTCATACCCAACCATGAACTCACTGAAATCACCTTAAAGACTTTAATCCTAACTCTGTTAGGAACTCAAAGATAATTCCACAATACTATTTGTTTACCATATGCTAACTCACTTTGTGACATTAACATATATGAGCCCAAGGTTAGAATAAGAAGACAAAAAAGAATCTAAGATTGGAATTAAAGTGCATTCTCATTAAAATCTACAGAATCTATGCATTACTAGAACAACAAAATGCTAGGAGACAAACCCAAAATCTAGGTTCTCCTTGTTCAGTCTTTACATTGATTTTCAACATAACATCAAGAACCACACAAAATAAAAAATTCAACCATATATACCCCCTAGTCATCTTGGAATCCCAAAAATAGGATGCAACAAGATATGGATGACTAGGGCTAGGAGTTAGGGTTTTCACTCACCAAACCAACCAAAAATTCAATCACAATTTATTCAATGGGAGGAAAACCAAGTGACCTAGCCTGATCAGATCCTAGGATGATCTTCACTTATGATAAATCTCCTAATTTGTACCAAAAACCATGAATTTTCTACATTCACCCACTTGCAACACACCTCGAGAAACTTCATCATGGTACAAAAACCCCTGCAATCAGTCATTAGACACCCTGGGCCACTCTGCAACAATCAGCGGGATCATTCCTACCAAACCTAGCTACTAAATCATTAAAAATCAGTCCTTCTGTTGCTAAAAACCCTCTAAATATTTGAATTTCTTGAAGAAAGGACTAATCGACAAGTTTAAAACATGGTCATAGATCTCAGCCTTTCCCAGTAGATCAGGCAGTTGTCATTAATCTCCGTAATAGTTAAAAGGCCATTTTGAAAAGTCTCTCACCATATCACCAAACTATCAGCCAATAAAAAATGAGCATGTCAGCACCACATAGCATCATGGACCCACGTTGACTTTTCTTTACCTTCATATCAAATGACAGGTGCATGATCATGAGGGGAAAGAATATTCCTCACGATCAAGAACCCATCATCGATCCTTCTAAAAATTGTCAAACCATTGAGCTCTGCAAAGAGATGGTCCCACTCTCAACCACCATGTCACAAACTTGCCGACCAATGAAAAGCTTCCATCTCCGCAACGCCTGGCACTAGACCCATTGACACCAACCTCGGTTAGATTCAAAATCAATGAATGTCACATGATCTCATGGGGTAGGAATATTCCATGAGATTATGCACCAACCGTAGATCTAAAGACCTTCACTACAGGCCCCACTAATAGGATCCACATCACAATCCACCTCGACCAATGAAAAGAAGCCAAGTCAGGATGACTGAGCAAACAAGGACCCACCATGCATAGGCCGCAACATGTTGGAAGATCGGGCGGTTGTTGCATGATCTCCAGGGGAAGGAATATTCCATGAGATCATGCACCCACCATTAGATTGAGAGTAACTTTGATGCCATGCCCCGCTAACCATGTGAACATGCGACCAAAGGGAATGAAACCGCTAGCAAAGTCACAAAATGTTAAGGGTCAAACTGTCGAGAAGCGTGTGAACTAGTGACTAACCAAAAAAGTAAAGCACATGTGCATTTTTTTAATCACTTAAGTGGCCTGAAAAGGTAATAAAGAAATATAACAGGGCTAGAATAAAAAGGTTTTTTCACTAACGGCTAGATATTCAAAAATTTGAACTCAGGGTTTAAGGGCAGAGACCAGAGAAAATCTACATAGTCATAAATTTTTTTACAGGTGCTAATAAGGTCACCAAGTTGATCTTGTTGAGGTACTATTACATCAACTCCAAGAGAATATGAAGACTATAAGGAAAAATAAATCTAATACATGTAAGTACGGATCTCTACTTGCATGCATATTCTTCTATTTACAAAAGTTTGTGCATGGCATCGGTAAAGTGAACTAGATACTAGATGTATCGATAATAAAACGAATCAGTGAAATGATGAACAAGTTAGGAGACAAGTTGAATGTAGAGTTTAATGCTTACTTCACTAAATTTCAAACCAAAATGCAAAAGAGAAGCAAAATTTTGAGGGAATTAATACAAAAATTTGAATATGACATATGTTTTGTGGTAGACACCGATTACAGCATGATAAAAGTAGTTGAGCCTAGGATAAAATGGTTGGCACTAATGGGATATGAGATGAATCATGATTTCACACTAAAATCTATTAATGCACTACTTGTAGTACCAAAGGATCCCATAGCCACTAGGTTCGGAGTATACGAAGATGCCAAATCTAGAATATCTACTAATATTAAGATTAGTAAAATTCACAAAAAGGTAAAGAAAATGAAGAAGGATCTCACTGCTAAATATGGAGATGAGTTAGAAGCATATGAAGGAATAATAGTTGAACAGGCAACTGAAGGTCAACTACAGTTAGCCAACAAACCATATGATAGTGAGGAGACCGAGTCAGACAAAGAAGTAGATCCTACACAGGTTCCTCCACCTAAAATTCCTACAAAGATTTAGTCACCGATACATGAAGTTATCAAGACATGTTTGTCTACTACATCACAACCTACTGAGAAATAAGTAGTAAAAGTAGCAAAAAGAAGAGTAACTACACCAATGAATAAATACAATAAGAGAAAGAACAAGATAACAGTAGAGGCACCAAAGAAAAAGAGAAAATACATAAGAAATAAGGAAGATTTAGAGGATACAGAGATAGAGGATGATATAAATCAATTCAAAGTGCCTAGTAGCAAGACCAAAACAATAGATGAAGTCATTGAGGACATAATTGAACATGGAGACCTCGCTTATCCTTTGCTAGATAGATTTGAGAAAATGTCAAAAGAAGATCAAACTAAAATTGAAGAGGCTGTCATCCAAATGATGATAAAGTTTAAGAAAGTTCCAATGGAGTTTGCATGTGCATTATCAAAGAAATTGGATGATATAATTACTGAGAAATGGGTTGTTGCATTAGAAACTGAGAAGAGAAAGAGATAATGCTCTCTAGTTTGGGCAGCCACATACTTAAGCTTTGGGAAAGTTAGTGAATACTTGACCAAGTACCAAGAAAACTTTATGATCAAGAATAGAGCATTAACTATTATGGATGACAATGTAGCAGATATCGATGTCACTATAGATTCTATATGGACATCAATTCTAAAAGAAGAAGAAAAAGATGAGAAACAAACATTTTTAAACTTGTCTAAGAAGAGACAAAATTCTAAGGGCAAAGGCATTTACATTGATGAAGGACCAGAAATGAAGTCAAAGAGTATTGGTATATCAGATACTAAGGCAATCAATATCACTGAGGGCAAGGAAGAAATAAAAGTTTCATAGGATGCACCAGATAAAGTTGAAATCCAACTGGAGAAGAAAAATGATGACAATGTACTAGTTGTAGACATCACACATGGTGATCCTGATGACCAAGATGATGAAGATGTAAATATTGCACCAAAAAAAGATGAAGCACAAGACACTTCCAGTCTGTTTACATCACTACTAGGTGAACTTCCTGTACTTTCTGAAGTAGAAAAAATTCTTTCCCAAGTACAACCCGAGCAAAACAAAGATACAACTGGAGATCAATACACAGAACAACCTATAGAGACAAATGAGCCTACACATACAAAGGAACCTTCCACCGAACAAAGGAAATAGATGACTCCAAAGAAACAAAAGAACCATAGGCAATCAAGGTGATTCCATCGAACACCACTACCGAGGAGCAGAAAAAGGAAGAACAAGTGCAAATAGAGAAGGACACTCTGAAGACTAGAGATAGGTTGATTGCTATCATAGAGAAGAAATTACCCCTAACACAGAAGAAGAAGAAGAAAGGAAAAGGGCCGGTCACCCTAGATGAAGTGATTATTTTACTTGAGTGTGACCTGAGGACCCTAAGCCCTGAGGAATTGAGTAAATATGGGGAGTTCACGAAAGGCAACGCAAGAGAAGATAAAGAAAGAGTACAAAAGAAAAGAAGTACTAAATGATGTGCAGGATATCCTCCAATAGGTAGTACCTAAGATACACATTGATGAGGATATACCTATTATAGATCAACTTACTACACTTGCAGAGCAAATCAACACCCCGGACACCAATGCAGATAAAAGAATTAAAGAAATGGCAGAATCCAAAATACAACACAAATTAGCCAAGAAAATCAGCCATGAAGTGGCAATACTTAAGGTCAAATTATCTGAGGTAATTACTGACACAAAATCCATCACCTAGATAATTTTTCAATACTTATTGAAGTTATGTACTCTAGACATCTTCACCGTTGAAGTCAGTGAAAAGATCAAAGGTTTAGTAGAAGAAATACAGTTGAGTACCAATGTAGCTATCATCGAGCCATATGCTTTCCTAAAGAATATTGACAGAGTTTAGGAACTCTAGTAGCTAATAGCAGATTTAAAGAAACAAGAAGTGCACCTCACAAATTAGGTTACTGAGTTGAAAATTGAAGTCATTCCATACCTGAAGATTTTTCAAGCCCACATTGTCAAAGCTGAGCTATTAGTTGCAACACCAAAAAATTTGGTGTTAGAAAACATCTTTGACATGCATGCACAAGTCAATCTTGAGCACATTGCTCTCACCAACTTGAAAGCGGAATGGGAAAACCTCTTGGAATCAATGAAGAAAACCCATCAGTCAATTTTTGATAAACTGTGAGTATACTACCTCAAATTTTGTCTTTGGCATTACTATCAAAAAGGGGGAAAACAATGTATCAGATGTTATTATGCCAAATATTATGTACATGGATGCTATGTATACTATATTACCAAGAACATGCACCAAGGGGGAGTACTCAGTACTTAGAAATTTTTTGATATGTATATGGTGGAGATATAAGGAGATATAAGTCACATAGAGATTTATTTTTTGTCTTTATACATTCAAAGTTTTGATACTAATGCCAAAGGGGGAGATTGTTATCTCTATTAAGCCTTCTAAGGTTGTCATTAGTACCATAGGTATGTATAGATATCAGTTGGTTACTTATAAAGAGCTAATCAGTAACATAAAGTAGAACAGACTAGTTGGTAAAGCCTATACACCGAGTAGCAGATAGTTTACCGAGTTCCAACAGACACCGACACCAACAGATAGTAAACATTGAGCATCGTAGTATACATCGATCAGTCTACATAGTGTTTACCGAGGATAACAGGAAATGACATAGTAATCAGGAATGGCACATTCTTCTATGCAAATAGTTACAATGGTTTGTAAAATGTTTTACCAAGATCAAGGAACATTTAATGTAACGATATTCATTAAATACAATGTATATATTTTGTAATAGATGATCTAGGTTATCATTGTACACTGTAGATCTTAGGGTTATGATTATAGTGTGTAACCTAATTATGTTAAAGCAGCAAAAAAAAACACTATATATTTATGTGTTCACATCATTTTTTAAGAGAGCTGATATATGAATCATAGAGCACTTGATACATTTTGCCTATCTTCAAGTCTATCAGTTTATAGAACAGAACTGAGCATAGTAGAATTCAGTTTGAGCAGAATTAGAAAAGGCTACCGAGTAGATTTAGAGTAGAGATTCATCACAAGTAAGGTGATAATTTTTATCAGAACTTATAGATCTATAACAGAAAATTGAGTGTCAAACAAGAAGATAAATTCCTATTGCTTTCTGACAATTGTAATAGAGTTTTTGGATAAAATCTCTTTAACAGAGTAGACTTAACAGTCTTATGTAAATCTCTTAACCAAGTGCACACTTCATTAGTGTTGCTAAAATCCTAGAACTAGGTAGATCTAGCTGATCTAACATGTCACTCCTAACAAGGTGAGATCATCAGAAGTGATCAAAACTTGTAGCCCTAATAGGCATACCTTTTCTATCTATAGTAGTGAAGAATTTATGGGTGTCATCCCCACCACAATTTTTACTTTCTTACAAGGGTTTTTGCGTTACCAAAATACTTGTGTCATGTGATTGTGTTATGAATTTCATGTTGTTTACTTATGTTAAGTGGATAAATGATTCATGCAATTATATTCAAGGTATATTGGTTGGTTATCACTATTTACAGTATTAGATCTGAAAGGTTTTACAAGTAAAGATTTTGAAGACATTGATTCACCCCTCCCCTCTCAGTATCTATCTCTCCTAATTCCAACATGTCTATCATTTTTTGTAGTTCTCCTTGCATCTTAGGTGCAAGAGTAGGAATGACAGGTCTCAATTTCTATTTGAAAGGCTTAGTAGCTTCTTTTAATGGGATTTCATGCTGGAACAAATCTTCTCTATAGGCCTTCAAATCCTCATAAGACCATGCAAAAACATGCCTAAATTTTCTAAGGAGATCAATCAAATTATCTAGGATCTTAGGGCATAGAGACTTGCCAATGTAAACATTTTTTGGCACCATATTTCTTCATAAATTTATTTCCTCCAAATTATTTATCTTATCAATAAATTTGGTTGAAAAAACCTTGTCTTTATTATCAAATGCCCTTTCAAGAGTAACCAGTCCTTTAGGGACCCTATTTGATTTTAATTGTAACACCTCCTTTTTGAAAATAGTTTCCTTCCCATTTATGAAGTCAACATAGGTACTTAAATCCATTTCTTTGTTGCCAAAATGGGATTCACATTGTAAGAATCTTAGTATGTCTTGATCATCAGAAAAAACTTGCCAATTTTCTAGATTGTCAAGGACATAAGACCTAGACTGAAATTCTATTTTGGATGTGTCTACAAAAGTAATGTCTTCTAGCCTTAGAGATAAATTTGCCAATAAATCAGCCATTCTATTTTGGCTCCTTCCTACCCAACAAATACCAAATGCACTAAAACTTTCAATCTCATCCCATACTGCATTTATGTATTGTTTTAATCTCTAATTTTTTTATGCATACTTTGACCTAACTTGGGAAACTATTAACTTAGATTCACTTACTACTTTCAAGCACTTTATGCCATGTCTTGTTGCTAATATCAACCCAATCAATAGAGCCTTATACTCTGCAAAATTATTTGTGCATGAGAACAATAAAGTGAAATAAAATTTGAAAGTGTTACCATTTGGAGATATTAACAGTATTCCAGCCCCAGATCCTTCTTTTGAACTTTCTGCATCAAAATACATAGTCCACAAACTTTCAAGGTTAGCCCACTTTTCTTTGTCATCAAATATAATGGAAACTTCATCCCCTTCTTCTAATTCCTTATCTTGAACTTGGAAAGAACTAATATCAGTATCAAGGAAATAATTCATGGTGTCTTCCTCCTCCTCAATCATATGAGGAGTTCTGGCTTCCCTAGAAACTTTGATATTTCTTCCCTCAATATTGAAAGTAGAAAATGACAAATCACATTAAATACTACCTCCCATATAATCACTCCACTTTTTGGATAACAACATTCCATATTGAGGAGGGATATCAACCACTAGGACACTCATAGTTAACTATGTATTTGGGTATGTTGCTAACCTATAAGGTAAAGCCTTAATGGTACCAATAATTGATGCTTCCCTTGAGTCCATAGCTTGACACCTCCCATGGGGTGTATCAACCTTCAATCCCATTGAATTCATGACTTTTGCAGGCATGGCAGTGTTTGATGCAGTTGAATCAATCATATAGTTCCTTAATAATTTTTCATTTATTACCAAAGTTAAAAAGAAAGGATCAAATGTCCTAGATGCATTGCTGACAACATTTGTGTCCAGATAGATCTGAGGAATTTTAGAGATAACTTCCCCAATTTGATTGTCAGGTATATCATCTAAAGAAGCTACTTGCTTATCAGTTTCATTAGTCCTTGGGGTATTTGTAGGAGTGACACCATTCACCCAATTTAGGGCCTTTTCTTTATGTTCTTCTATCCTCATCATTTCTAACAAAGGGACCTTGATAGTAATTTGTGAAAGTAACTTGCTCATGTCAATAGGGACATATTTTGAATCAATTATATCCTATTTTATAATGACATCCTCTTTATTTTCCCCATGTATAGACAAATTGGGATGCTCCTTGCATTGGGTTTTAACCTCCTTTTGAAAAGAAGGAGCCGTCTCCTTTGGGGACTTAGCTTTCACTTTATAAGGAACATTTGGTCTGGAAAATTTAACATTCTCTTTTACCTTGACTTTTTCAACAACATTAGAAACTATCTACTTGTCTTGAGACTGCTTTACATTCTTGTCTAATTTCTTAATAAATATACTAGCAGCTTAGAATTTGTATCACCTACCACCCTATTTCTCAGATTATAATTTCCCTTGGCCTGGGTGACCATATCTATAGTTATTTGAGCAATATCTTCATCAGACAGTCATCTTAAAATAACTAATTCTTCATCTTTTAATGCATTGCACTGGACTTTATCAAAGTCATCACTTTCCTCATCAGAGAAAACTTGCTAATGGTATACTTCATTTCTGACTTGAGAATTAGAAACATCTTTATTCTCATCTTCTTCAATAGAGTCAATTTCATCCCAAAGATGTGAAGAGATCATAGCACAACCCTAATTATCATAAGGCTCTTCCTCACTATTCTCTTGTTCCTCTCATGCAAACATACTCTAAGAAACTACACAATAGTTAGGGTCATGTGGTGACTAACACACAATACAATGGGACCTCATCAATCATATTCACTAAATTTCTTTGAAAAGGATTAGGATTTTTGTCATTTGGTTTATCTTTCCTTTCTGGGAGTATAGGCTTTCCATCTTTCCACTAAGTATTATAAGGATAATTTTGCATCCTTGGTAGTCTATTAAGATTATTAAAAGTTGGCCTATCATTTCTTGCAACCCTATTTTTCTTATTTTCACCAGGCTTTAAGTCCTTTATAGCCTTTAAAATTTTCTTTAGGCTATCATATTCCTTTGGTTTTACATTTACAAACTTTCATGATTCTTTCCTATTCAACCCTTGTGGCTTGCAGTCCTCCCTTCTTCCCAATTTTCCTAATATCCTCCAATTACTTTCTATATTGATGGCTAACTTATAAGCCTCCCCAAGATTCCTAGGATTTTTATCTCTTAAAAGATATCCCATTTTGGTATCAAAAGCATTTAAATAGGTGACAAGACATAACCTATCATCTAGCCTAATGACTTGCAATAGCTTGTGCATGGCCTTTTGAAATCTAACATTGAAATCAATAACATCCTCATTTTGATTCTTCTTAATGTTGTTCAACTCTTTTATCATAAAACCCTCATTTATTTTTTCACCATATTGTTCTTTGAAACAATCCTTAAACTAGTCCCATGATCCTATACTAGCATGTGGTAATCCCCTGAACCAATCCCTAGAATCCTTAGTTAAAGATTGAACAAATAATTTCATTATTACATCATCGGGTTCAATATTGTAACCATCCATTACATCAATAAACTTCTTCAAGTGTTCTTCACATGTAATAGAATTACTTCTAGTAAACTTAGGAAGTTTTTCTCTAATTTCATTAGGGATAGCATTGGGATATCTTGGGATACCACAAAAAACAAGTTGTTTGTACCTTTCATGAATGGGCCCTGCCTGTGACGAGCCAGCACCTTGAGATGTAGATGCCTTAGTGTTTGAAGTAGTAGAAACTGTTATCTCTATTTGAGCATTAAAGATTTTCATTAGTATCAAAGATAATCAATTACTTACCTATGCTCTATAGTCAGTAAAAGAAAGTACTTCAAGCTCCTCATGCTATTCAGTTAACTACATAATCCTATACATCGAGTGATCTCAAGGAAATAATGAGAACAAAAGATTTTAGTTCAAACCGAGCACCAAAGTAGCTTTATCGAGCATCTATGTACACCGATATCGGGTGTCATTAAACATCGAGCATACTAGACACTGACCTCCAATGTAATTACCAAGTAGTATTTATAGTGTTTACTGAGCGATATAGAAAACAACATAGTAACCAGTTTGTGCACATCTATCTATGTACATGGTTACAACATAATCATGAAATGTTTTACCAAGATTGAGGATCATTTATTATAGATACAATCATTAATTATGATGATGATCTCTATGTAATTTCTAGATCTAGGTTAATTTAGTACATCATAGATCTTAGGGTTCATCCCAAGATATTGTAACCTAATTTTATTAAGCTGCAAAAGTAGTATGTTACATATTTTTATTTCATGTCATTTTGACATAAGCTTGACAAGGAAGATAAGTTTGGTATGAACAAGAGAATGAGATCTTCAAGAAAAATCCAACTTCAAGACATCAGTTATTAGATAGAGAAGAGTATAATTCAGAGATATTCAGATTAAGCAGAATCAGACAAGGCTACCGAGAAGTTCAGAGATAAGATCTACACATACAAAGGTGATATCTATTCTATACTACATTGATTTTTATCAAACAAGGTTGAGTTGTCAATTGCAGATACATCCTATTATTTTCTGATAATTGTAACAAAGTTTGGTAAAACCTCTTAACAAAGTAGACCTAACAGTCTTTATGTAAATCTCTTAACTAAGTGCACAATCAAGTAGTGTTGTTGAAATCCTATAACTAGGTAGATCTAGCTGATCTAAATTATTACTCCTAATAGGGTAAGATCACTAGAAGTGATAACAACTTGTAGCCTTAACCGATATACTTTATTATCTGCAGTAGTGAATATTTGTGGGTATCATCCCCACCGTAGTTTTTACCTTCTAAAAAGGGTTTATGCATTACCAAAATACTTGTGTTATGTGATTGATTTATTGTTGATCTCATGCTATTTTCTTTTACAAGTTAATTGAATGAATGATGCATACAATGGATACAATACATAGTTGAGTTTACTACTATTTGCTGATAAAGTTTTGGGACTTAAAGTTTTTGAGGGCACTGATTCACCCCTCCCCTCTTAGTGCCCTATCTTTCCATGCCAACAATTGGTATCAGAGCTTTGATCTCTTATTGGATAGTTTAACCACTGAAGAGTAAAGATCTAACCATGGAGAGATATAAGTTGGGAAAAATAATAGAGAATCAAAAGATTAAGATGTAGATGTTCATTGAGAAGTATAAACAAGCTAAGGATGCATTGAAGAAGTTACTGGTTCAGAGAAAGAACTTGGCTATTCTGGAAAATGAGACTAGTTACCATGAAGAGGAGATTGATGATTTATTTGATAACATTGGATCTAGTTTAGGAAGTATTTTTGATGGTTCTAAAAGTGCAAACTCTGATTTGTCTACAAAGAATCTTCACTTAACAAGTGAAAGCCCTATAGATTGGTCAAGAATCATAGATGGTGAGAATGATTGATGTAATGAATAATGCTAGACAAGTTGAGCAAGAAAGGAACCTAGCTTTTGAAGACTGAAGAAAGATGACTAAACAAATTCAAGCAAAAGAAAATGAGATATGAAGTCTCACCGAGCATCATTTTTAAATATCCAATCAGATGATGATTGTAAACTAGGAGATCAATCAAGTAAATGGTGAGTTGTCTAGAAAACTTGAAGATATTGGAGTACTCAGGGAGGAGAATGAGAAACTAAGAAATGAATTAAAGATACAATTACAACACAATGAAATGATGAAAATGGCTGAAAATAGTTCTAAGAAGATTGATGATTTTCTAACTAATCAAAGAAGATTTGGAAGCAAAGCTAGATTAGGCTACACTGGAGAAGGAGAATCATCCAAGTTAGCTAAACAAGTGAATAAAAATTAGAAACCCAAGATGCTTTCATTCTATCACTGTGGAAAACTAGGACATACTTCAAATGTCTGCAGGAGTCAAGCACAAGGTAAACCTCAAGTCACTCCTAAGTTTAATGGTTATTACTATTATTGTGGTAAATTTGGACATCAATCTTATGAGTGTAGAGCTACACTGAATAAGACTTCTAACAATCCTACCATGGAGAAACTATGTTACACTTGCGACAAACATGGACACACTTCACAAGAGTGTAAAGAAAAGATGAAGCAAGTCTGGATGCCAAAACAAAAGAACAAGCCTTATCAACTGAAGAGACAAGGTAGTGCATACACTTTGGATTACAATACATGGGTCAACTGCATAATATGTGGGAGTTATGGACATATTGTAGAGAATTGTATGAGGAAGAGATGGGATGGAAAATCAAGAAGCTAGACAAGAACTGGTATGGTATACTTACAATGTCATAAAGTCAGTCACCTAAGCAAGGATTGTAGAGACCGAGCACCAGAAGAAGGACATCTATTTGAGAGTGGAAACACTATTGTAGATATCATGAGGATTACAAACACTATGGAGAAAGGCATCAAATGAGAATGTTGAGTCAAGCAATGTAGTCGGTGAAACCTTGTCCATTGGATTGGGTGACATCGGTACCTCCACCTAAGGTCAAATAGGTATGTATGGAACTGATATTCCAAATTGATCTTATCTTGCATATAGTTCCTTATATTTGATGGGCACATACCAAATCTACATGAATAAAGATGCATTGTGGTTTATAAATTTTGAGCTAACAAAGTCATACAGTCGGTATATGCAAGACCGTGTACGTTACCAATCGGTAATCATTATTCAAGGTTAACTAAGTTTCAGTATCAACCAAGTGGAAAATTTTGTGTTAATCAAGTTGCTGATGTTTTGTGGTAATCACCGAGTTGATAGTTGTCGCCATACTAGAAGTAGGTCAAGCATTTATTACAAAAGTTTTGAGCGAGAATTTGAAAAAGGCTATAAATACACAGAAGAGTTAGTTCATTCTTCACAAAGTGATTTCAAAGAGTGACATTTTCATAGAGAAAATTCAAGCTCAGTTTTCAAAAGCATTCAAGGTAGTTATAGATTGAACCAAGCACGTTCTTCAGCTATTATGAGTAAGGACAACTTCTATCGAGCACATTCAATGTGTTTGACAAAAACCTAAATTGATTATAATGATATAAAAAGTAACTAAATCTAAGATTTTAGAAGAGGAAGTGAACCTTATTGTTTCAGCTAACTATGATGAACCCCACTACAAAATTCATTTGGAAGTTTCATCAAAAATAGATTCAGCGGGAGCTTTCTCAAGCATCCCACCTAGGGTTTTGCTAGTTGAGGATGTCAGATCCTACATCCACTATAAAATTGGAGAAATTGGAGATTTCGAGACTATCATAGCTTATCAGCAACTTTGTGGTGTAGATGGAAAACTAAAATTGGAATTCAAATGGGTCAAGAAGATTGGTCTCACTTATGCCCTAAATTTTCTGAAAAGCTTTAAAACCAAATGGATTAGGGTTGTGCTCAGTCGGTATCATGATGGCATATTTTGGTTGGATGAACCAATCCAAATAACAAAGTAAATTATTCATAAGGTTACCGGATACCCAACAACTGACAAGGCGAAGGCATTTCATAGTGCTTCAAGGGTCAAAATTGAGAAGAATACAAAGACAACATGGGATGGTTGAGAATTGAAAATTGCTTTGATTAAGGATCTAGAAGTTAAATTTGTAGCACATGCTATTGGTTACAAGATCTATCAGTCGAGTAGACTAAACAATGTTCCATGTAGTGTTGTCGACATGGCATATAAAATGATAAAGAAGAATCACCGGTTGGACTTTGTCGAGCTACTTCTGAGGCAGATAGAAGAAAATATGAAGACTATTTGGTTGGCAAAGTCAAACACTTGTAAGTTTGGATCACTTCTAGTGTGCTTAGTTTTCTATATTCGATGATTTTTCCCTTCTATCGGCAAGGTAGATTGGTCTACTGACAAACCATTCATTGTGCAAATTTTTTATATGATTAATGATTTGGGAGACAATTTGAATAAAGTTGTAGATGATTATTTTGAGCAATTCAAGATAAAGATGAATCTTTGGAGCAGGATTCCTAGTTCATTGGTTGATAAATATGAAATGGATATATGTTTTCTTATGGACATCAATCACACCTTGATAAAGGCTATGGAGCCCAGAAAAAAATGGTTAGCTCACATGGGATACAAAATGGATATTGATTTTGCTTGAAAACAAATTGGCTCTGTTGGCTACACCGAAGGACAAAAATATAGAGAGGTTTGGAACCTATGAAGAGGATAAGACAAGAATAAAGATAGGTCTTGTCACCAATAAAATAACTAAAAAGTCAAGGAAAATGATGAAAACATTAGTTGAGAAATTTATAGATGAATATGACTCATCTGACGAGTCACCAGTTGGAACTAAAACCAAACATCAGTTACTACTAACTAAAAAACCCCATGATAGTGAAGAAACTGAGTCTGATAATGGAAAATATTCAATACTGGTTTCCCCCTCTCCAACTCCAAAGAAGAAGTAGTTTTTAGTGTAGTCTAGAGAATAAACAAGGTCAAGAACTACAATTTCACAACCTTTGAAGAAGGGATTTGTGAAGATTTCAAAGCCAAAAGCTACTTCACTGACCAAGACATATACAAAAAGAGGAACCATGGTTGTAGCTGAAGCACCAGGGAAAAGGAGAAGGCTAATAAGAGGAAAATAAGACCTTGAAGATGAAGAGAATGACATAAATTAGTTCAAGGAGGTCAGCAACAAAAACATGAAAATTGATGAGGTTGCTAAAGATATAAATAAAAATGGAGAACTCACAGATATAGAACTTAGTTGGTTTGACAACATGTCTACTAGGGATCAAAATAAAATATAGGAGGCATTCATCCAGATGATGATACACTTCAAATGAGTTCCATTGGAATTTTCCAAGAAACTACCTAAGGCATTAGAGGAAAGAATAAATCAGAAATGGTCCTATGCCTTGGGCAAAAAATAAAATGAGGTAACAATCCCTAGTGCTAGAAATTCCTAATTTTTCTATTAATGAAATTGAAGAATTCATGATGACTTACTCTAGGACATTCAGAGTAAAAAATAGGGTTATGCAGATATTAGATGAAAATCTTGCAGACATAGATGAGTCTAGCCAACTCATTTGGACATCCATAGTAGAAGCACAAGAGCAAGCTGAAAAGGCAACATTTCTAAACTTATCTAAGAAGAGACAAAGATCAAAAGGAAAAGGCATCCACATTGATGATGTTGATTTGGAAAAGAATACCAAAGAGATAGATGCATCAATTATCGAGGTGATTGATACTACACTTGCCAATATGGACATAAACATTTCACAAGATGCATTGGATCAGGTTGAGATCCAGGTTGAAGATAATAAAGAAGTAGATGTACTCATTGAGGACATTACTAATGGTGATTCTGATGATAGAGATGAAGATGAGGATGTGAATATTGCAGGAGATACAACTTAAGATGAAGGTACTATTACGCTCCTAATATCACACTATTAATGGGTGAACTTCCTATCCTTGTAGAAGCAGTTAAAATTTTGACAAAGGAATAACCTCAAGGCTCTAACCCTGAGAAATCGATGGACACATCAGGGGAACAAGGAGTGGGAACACTGATAGATACAAACAAGCCTGAAGAAAAAGAGCCAAATGAGATAGACACAAAGGGCCAAGAGGAATCCAAAGTAACCAAGGCTACCCCACCAGACACAACATCAGAGGCTCAACCTCAGTCAACTAACACACAAGTTCCCAAGGAGTAGAAGTAGGAAGAAAATGTGTCAACTAGGTAAGTTACTCAAAGCACTGAGGTAAAGGATATTGTACCATTTGTAAAATGCTCACCTCAAGAGCCAGAGAAGAAGAAGAAGAAAAATAAACAAGGAAAAGGGCCAATCACACTAGATGAAGTAATTTTTATACTAGATTGTGACCCTAGGACCCTAAGCCCTAAGGAACTTAGAAAATATGGGGAGTTGTATACCAGGAAAGTAGCACAATAAAAGTTAAAGATGGAAAGAAAGAGTAAGGAAATACTAGAGAATGTAAAAGATATCTTACAATAGGTCATACAAGAGGTACAAATTAATGATGATACTCCCATTATGGACCAACTTGCCACCCTTGCAGAAGAAATCAATGCCCTAGATATAGAAGATGAAAAGAGAATAAAAGAAAGGGTAGAATCAAAGATCCAAGAAAATCTTGCAAAGAAAATCAGCCAGGAAGTGGCAATAAACAAGGTGAAGTTATCTAAGGTAATAACTGAAATTCAGTCCATTAATCAGTTAATAAGTCAAATTTTGATTAAGCTATGCACTGTGGAAACCTTCACTGCTGAGATCAGTGAAAATATTAAATAGCTTGATACTAAAATCCAAGCCAGTGCACAGGAAGCTTTAATCGAGCCACAAGCTTTTACAAAGCATATCTTTAGAGTTTAGGAACTTAGGTGGTTAAGAGTAGATCTCAGGAAATAGGAAGAAAAAATAAGTGACCAGGTCACCGAGCTACAAACCGAGTTACTTCCTTACCTAAATTTTTTTGAGAAGCACATTGTCAAAGCGCAAACACTTGTTGCAACACCAGAAATCTCTGTGTTGGAAAACATCTTTGACATGCATGGCCAAGTTGGTCTTGAGCACATTTCTCTCACCAACTTGAAAGAGGAATGGGAAACCTCTTGGATTGATTGAAGAAAACTCATCAGCACATTTTTGATAAGCTGTAAGTATCCACTTTTGTATTTGGAATTAATATCAAAAAGGGGGAAAATAATGTATATGCAAAATATGTAAATAAATGCTAAGTATACTACACATTACCAGGAGCATGCACCGAGGGGGACTAAATTTTTCAAAATTTTGTTAAGTTATGGTATTTATTTATATATGGTAGAGTTAGAATAAATTTTAAAGACATCAGTTCTATATACATTCAAAGTTTTGATACTAATGCCAAAGGGGGATATTTTTGTCTCTATTTGAGCATTAAAGATTGTCATTAGTATCAAAGATAATCAATCGGTTACCTATGCTATATAGTCAGTAAAAGAAAGTACTTCAAGCTACTCATGCTAGTCGGTTAACTACATAAGCCTATACACTGAATTATCTCAAGGCAATACCGAGAACAAAAGATTTTAGTTCAAACCGAGCACTAAAATAGTTTTACTGAGCATCTATGTACACGATACCAAGTGTCATTAAATACCAAGCAGACTGGACACCAAGTACCAATGTAACTACCAAGTAGTATTTACAGTGTTTACTGAGCAATACAAAAAATGGCATAGTAATAAGTTTTGGCATATCTATCTATGCAGATGGTTACAATAGAATCATAATTTTTTTTACCAAGATTGAGGATCATTTATTGTAGAAAAAATCATTAATTATGATGATGATATCTATGTAATTGCTAGACCTAGGTTAATTTAGTACACTTTAGATCTTAGGGTTCATCCTAAGACATTGTAACCTAATTTTGTTAAGCAACAAAAGTAGTATGCTATATATTTCTATTTCATGTCATTTTGACATAAGCTTGAAAAGGAAGATAAGTTTTGTATGAACAAGCGAAGGAGATCTTGAAGCAGAAGCCAACTTCAAGACATCAGTTATCAGATAGAGAAGAGAAGAATTTAGAGATATTTAGATTAAGTAGAATCAGATAAGGCTACCGAGTAGTTTAGAGATAAGATCTACACATACAAAGGTGATATCTATTCTATACTACATTGATCTGTATCAGACAAGGTTGAGTTGTCAATTGTAGATACATCTTGTTATTTTCTAATCATTGTAACAGAGTTTGGTAAAATCTCTTAATAGAGTAGACCTAACAGTCTTTATATAAATCTCTTAAACGAGTGCACACTTAAGTAGTGTTGTTGAAATCTTATAACTAGGTAGATCTAGCTGATCTAAATTGTTACTTCTAATAGGGTAAGATCACCATAAGTGATCACAACTTGTAGCCTTAACCAAAATACCTTATTATCTATAGTAGGGAAGATTTGTTGGTGTCATTCCCACCGCAATTTTTACCTTCTAACAAGGGTGTCTGTGTTACCAAAATACTTGTGTTATGTGATTGATTTATTGTTGATTTCATGCTATTTTCTTTTACAAGTTAATTGAATGATGCACAGAATGGATACAATACATAGTTGAGTTTACTACTATTTGGTTATAAAGTTTTGGGACTTAAATTTTTTGAGGGCATTGATTCATCCCCCCCTCTCAGTACCCTATCTCTCCATTCCAATAGAAACCCTAGGTCCAACTAGTGGGGGAGCATTTGTTGCCTATTTTTCAGTGTTTGCAAGATTTCCACCTTGTGTTAGGGAAGAAGAAACAATATTTGTAGGTTTTGAAATTTTCTTAAGAAACATAATATTTTTTCTGATTTCTACAGCTATAGCTTCTAGTTCTGCTTTCTCTAGTTTTTTGGTTAATATCTCCTTTTCTCCTTTAGCTCTCTCAAGATCAACATATAACCTTAGAACTTGGTCTAAAGGATCTTTGGCACTTATAGGTTCATTAATTGAAATCCCTACAACATTTTTTTTACCTTTATCTTTGGGGTTTCTTACCTCATATATTTCTTAGATAATAGGTTGTTCCTTTTTTTGTTCAGGTATGGGAACATAGTCTATTGCTTCTAGATCTAATAGATTCCTTTTTAATTGTTTAGATCTTATCATAGCTTGTCTAATTTTATCTTCATTTTCCTTTTCTCCCTTTTGGACTCTAATAGAAGTTTTCTCATAGATCTTCCTTTTGAGTTCATAAACTTCCTCAAATATTTCCTCAGATTCTAGGAGGGTTGTTCCAGATTCTAATTATTGAGCATGGAGTTCCTCTTGATGACCTTCAAAGATAGGGAGGCCTTGAGGTAATGAAGAACCAAGGGTAAAGGGAGGAATAAAATCTTTTCTTCTTCTACTCTTTCTTCTGGACCTCCTTTCATTTCCATGGTATTTATTAGGGACTACCCTTCTATTGTGTTGTGATTTTTCTCCACCCCTTTCAAGGGGAGAGTAGTAGTCCTCATTCTGGTTCAAACCCAAATTAGTAGCTTCCTCATATTTCGATGTATTCCCCTCTTGATTGGGTTGAATATGATTTTCTTGTCTTTTATTTTATTTTTGTTTCCATGTAAGGGACATATCATTACTATTTCTTTCCTATCTCATCTGACCACTTCTAGAGGTAGCTGGAAGCTCTTCTTCCAAGTTTTCTTCTGGATGCTCTTTCTCCAGGACTAGTATTTCTGAAACTCATTGTAAAAAAGGTGATTTTCTAATTAGAACTAGTGTAGAGATCTCTCTAAGTCACTACCCAACTAGGTTGGGAATTTTGAAACACTACCCTCTAGTAATCAAGATGAGCTTTGTAAGGGAAAGAGTAAATATAGAGAAAAGGAAACAACTCTATGTTTTTCAATGGTAACTAACTACTTTAAAATAACCAAGCCAGGAGTCCAAATCAACTGGGAACCTATGTTATTTGACACAAATTTATAATCCCAGAGATCTCAACTAGATTTAGCATGACTTTTCATCTCTATCCCCAGCAAAGTCACCATTTTTTTGGTGACTCAGATGGGCTGAATCAATCTGGGTAGTGAAATATTGATTGTATGTAACATAACCAGATATTCTCAACTAATTGAAATACGAAGGCCAGGAGTCTAGCTCAACTTTGAACTTGTGTTATTTGACCCAAATTTATAATAGCAGAGATCTTAATTGGATTTAGCATGACTTTGCATCTCTATTCCCTAACAGAGTCACTAATTTGTTGGTTCCTAAAATGGATTTTACACTCAAAGAGACACCAATATACCTAAGACTAATTTTTGGAATGGTTAGTTCCAAATATGGGGAGATCTATAGGTAACTAGACCAACTATAGGGACAAGACTACCCTCTGCACTTCTGGCTCTACAAAACCAAGGTGGGTATACCTGATCCAATGGATATAACTCTTCTCAAAACTCAATACTTGATCTAATAATAGATAATAGTGAGAAATTACTAAATAAAAACCTATAATTCATTGGCTCTCCATCACTATCACTATAATGTCTCCACTAGGGAACCCATAAGGAATCAGGTCTATGACCTAAAATTACAACTAACAATTTTTATTTATTTTTACATTCTAACATATCATCACTACCATTCACAAGTACATTCCTTAAGGTTCCCTTAATGAATTCAATTACCATTATCACATATTTCATTTTATTACTTAATCTAACAAATTCTATTTCCATTACAACTTCAATTTACATTAATTCCATTTCACATCAAAACCAATTACATTAATGAACTAGTGGAATTCATTTTCCTTAACATTATCTATGCTTAACTCAATTGTACCATCAAAACTCAATTAAACCTTTCCAATAAGAGTCCTTACTTTCTATATTCATTTCAAGATAATAATAGAAAGAGCATAAAGTACTTAACCACGTATTGCTAACCATTTAATGAATCATTTTTTAACCACAAGTTTAACTTCCACAAATTATCAACTATAACCTTGTAAACATCTAGTGAAGGATTTATATTTAAACCTTGTTTGAACAATCACACATTACTCACATTGAACTATACATTTAAGAAGTCACATCTCATTACTTCTTTCGATAACATACATGTTTCTTTTTCCTTTACTATTTCACCTGGAGATACCCTTGAACCCTTAGCATATCCTTTCACTAACCATATATCAAAATAAGTTTACATCCACAAGAAATTTCATTACAAAGATTTTCATAGAACCATTACTTTCAATTTCATTTAAAATTCACAAGAGATATAAAGTGGGAAATTACTCATAGATTTAACCATATTCGATCCCTTTTTAGATTCACAATTCTACCTTTCACATATATATAACTTATTCCTTACAATTTTCTTTTACAAACATAATTATAGTTACTGCACATTGCCCGAAGGCATATAGAAAGATAATTACATCAAGTTTCCCAAGGGCTTATAATACACCTTTACATCTTGATAAAAAAAGATAGAGATACATGATACAAGAACAAAATCTTTACCACTGAACAACTCAGAATCTAAGCCATGACACGAACCATGAACCATACCTTGAAAGATATTTTCCACACAACCATGTGAAACTGGTAAAGTTCCACCCCCCTTGCTAGGAGATAGAACCAATGTACTCTCAAGACCTTAAGGCAATCTAAGTCTCAAAAACCAATAAACCAAAGCTCAAAAGAACAAGAATAAAGCACATAAAATATCATCATATTATGACACTGAGGTTAAGATTCTAGGAGACCACCTAAGTGAGTGTCATCACACAACTTATATATTGGGATCCTTCCTAGCAACCATGTAACCCCGGTCCCCCCTTTATGAATAGGGATCCATCCTGGTAGTTATCCCTAGTCCCAGGTCTCCAATCAGGTCTGTGTGGCCATTATTATGTTTTCTTTCATTATCTTTTGAATCCCCCCTTCCCAGGTTAATTTTTAAGGTTATCACTTTTACAAACCCACCCATAGGATCATCTGGCAACCACTTTAGGGTTCCAACATCTATGGTGAGCCACTCACTTAAGGCTCCTATTCCCTTACCCCATCATAAGCCACAAATACAAAATAATACTTCCAAGTCCTAATTCATAGGTTTAGGAAACTCCCCTGCGTACTCAGGCCCTCAGAGCAAGTCCTAACCTTTGCCATATACATAATAGGAACTATTGGAAGAATGTCTATCACAAGACATCTCAAAGAAAAACATCAAACTTTTCACATGTACAGGTGAAACTTTTCCAAGGCTCATTTATAGGTCTAAGGAACCCTCCCATGCACATAGGCCACCGAGACAAGTCCTAGCCTCATAACTAAACTCAAGTATATGACAAGTGCAAAAACTTCATACGTAAGCCATATAACCCCAAAAAAACAAATAAAAAATGTACAAAGGTGATACAAACTTCACACATCACAAATACAAAAACATCATAAGCACTTTCAAGAACTAGAATCAAAGCATAGAAAAGAATAGGAAAGTTTAAGAACGTTTGGGGAACATTTAGGAGACCTTAGAGGAGTCCCAGTCTATTGGACAATCTTAACTCCAATTCTGATCCCTAAAACACATCCTAAACCTTATTCAAGCATCTAAATGCACCATATAAGCCCAAAAAAGAAAGAAATGAACATATTTAAAGTTTACACAAAATATCATATGCCAAACACCATGCTCTGCAAAATCTCACGTGCCTAAAATTTGGCTAAGTCTGATTTTTTTATTTTTTAAGAAATATCAAAATTAGAAATTGCATCTTAACTCCTATGAATCTGGAACCTATCTCAATCATCTCAGAAGGTACCTAAACCCTTTATACAAGTATAACTTAAATTATAAGAAATTAAAGTACGTAAAGTTTGGTCGGTTGATACTAAGTTTGGTCGGTTAATACTGAGTTTGGTCGGTTAACACTACATTGCTCAGTTGATACTGAGTTTGGTCAATTGATACTAAGTTGGTCGGTTAACACTAAACTGACCTAGCTCCGTTAATACTAAATTGACAAAACTGCAAAATATGATTGTCAGCACTGACTTGCATGTTGAACTGGGCATAATGGGGACTATGGTTGCCTAATCTGAGCATGACCCATTTGAGATCTCCTAGTTTCCCTTTATAAATGGCTCATCAATCCATCCTATCTATCTAACAAATCTATTCTAGATCTGGACAAAGAAAGATGGTGCACAAACTGACAAGACCAGTAAGGTTGAAATAACAGTTCTAAATTTTGGAAACATTCATAATACATTCAATAACAATATAATACACTATCCTACATGATCATAGCCACTTCTACCCTCCTAGGAATATTTCACCATAGTGAACATACAAGCATTCATAAAAATCACTTCACGGAAACATATTTCAAATACACAAAAAAACAAACATATATATATAGTTCTCATTTTCAAATAGAAATAAACCATCATATTCTCATCAAGTAACCTATCATTCAAATACATAATCATGCACATGGGAAGAATGGAGATTCATCCTAGGGTCCTATGGAGAATCATCCTCCCTTGGTTGGAGACTCTGTAAACTTTCCAGCCTTGAGTAGATATCCTTCTGAAAATCTTCCTCTAGCAATCAACTCCAAGCAATCCTCACACATAAGACTTCACCAACCAGACCCTCTCAAACTCACATAACTTTCACCAAAAATTTCTAGAGAAATCCTTTATAGACAACTCAGAAGAAAAACAAATCTTCCAAAAATTATCCTCCCCCGCATACAAAATCTTCAAACATTTATCCTCCAACTATGTGGTTGGAGGAGTTGCTTTACGGGAAGCAACTTCTCCAACTTCTATAGTTGGTTGAAAAATCAAACCAATTATTCCCGTAAGCACTTAACAAAGTTTTAATGAATTTAATTAAAAATAACTATGAAGGAAAACATAACAAGAACTTTCAACAAATAGCTTTCAAGAAAACCACTTAGCACACATGGAAACCAACTTGCCTAACTTCTAGGAGGTCTCAAGTTCAACTCCCTCCTAGATAGCTAGTTTTACTACAAAGAGCATTATTTTTATTATTACTATTATTAATATTATTTTCACCTTTTTAATACATTTATTTAATACACTTCATTGAATTCACTTTAAATAACATACCACTAAAACAATTGATAAATCCATACAATATTACTATTTATATAAGCATGGGTATATGCATGTGCACCCACATATACACATACCTCTATAACATACAATCAATGTACACTTATATATAATAAATATATATACATATATATACTAGTTAGGGATAAATTTAACTTAGAATGACATCAAAACATAATTCACAAGACCACATCACATAGCGCATTCAGATCCCCCAATTAGGGTAATCTCCTAAGCAAAAATCTAAGTCCATGGTAACCTTGAGAGTAATCTTGGTAATACCTCCACACAACAATATTTTGAGGATTTTGAAGGCATGCTCAGACCTATGTAACCAAGTGGAGTCGATGACCTGTACCTACTTCCTGCAACACCAACCAAGTACACCAATATATACATATGTACAACCAATTACAAACAAGGAGGGAGAGTGTGACATCATGTGGACCTCCTAGAGGAGTAACTACAACTACCTCCCCTCTTTCGATGGTCACATCAGATAGTCACATCAACAAGGCATAATTGGATTAGTGTGGTTAGTATCAAAATGATCTATTTTCTATATTGTATAATAAATCATAACATAATCATGTAAACATAAATCCTCTATTAACTTTCACAAACCCCTTTAACCATCAGATATGTACTCAAAATGTCCCATTATCCGATCAAGATAAACAAATCATATAACCCCAAATGTATTAATCATATCTAATCCCAAGTAACATTTTTAGAGAAGATAACAGATCCAACCCTTAAGCGATTATAATCAATTAACCTAAGGTAAACATAAATATTAATAATGAGCATTTCACAGAGAAGCATATAAGCCTATCAGGTGATCCTTTTAGTATTAAGATCCTAAATTATCATACACAAGAAGATATAAAGGACATACTTATGTGAATATTATTATTTCCCAAATTAAAATGTGAAGTTATCATGATTCATAAGAAACCATCTCAAGAAGGATCAATCTCTTACAAAATAACCATGAAATCACTTATAGCATGATCTAACTCCCTGGTGAGCATAACCAAGATTTGATAGGGTTGGAGGGGCATTACAGTCATAGGACATTCACTTTTATAATAATAATAAAAAAAGATTTAAAACTAGTTTTGATTTTTCTATTTTGATTGCAATGATCTCAATCAATTCTCATCAAATAAAGATATGCTTATTTAGTCTAGTACCTTATCCATTGGGCTATTATTACTAAAATAAGGAGAATACAAAGACCTTTACTTAATTTAATTCATAGCCATAAACACAAGTACTCAAATCTTTCCTTCTTATAGATAATCCGTATGCAAATCAATATGAAAATGTATTTCATTCAGAGAAGTATTTAATCCAATTCTAAATTAGAACTCAAAATGAAGATACATACACAAATGTCTTTGATAAACTCAAAAAATTCATAGATTTAACACAAAGGAGAGATGAAGACCTAATACTTGTATGAAGTGTAATTAATTTGATTCTTTGTATACAATATGCTTTAGAAAACAAGCTTGCAAATAAAAGCAGCAACCTGCAACTTTCTTCTATTAATGATATGAACAAATACAGAAAATTACAATCTCAACTAAGACTTAGGGTTTCAAAAATATACTCTCTAGAAACCTAAATTCCCAATGCCCTTTATGATCATGAAAAATCATTTTATAAGAAGGATTGCAACAAGCATCTGATCATATTAGGGTTTACAAAATTTAACCCTAAAAATACAACAACCTCACAGGGTTTACAATAAATGACAATCAGATCTTTGATAGATAGTTTTATAGGCAAGCCATCTGTCTTTAAGTCTTTAACTCCTCTCTCAAACCACTCAAATAATTTGAATTTCTCCTTTTCTGATATACCTACAATAAATACATCTTAACTCTTACCAACTCAAAAAATTGTGAGCCATCAACCTTTTTCTTCCTTCAAGAAGTCGATGGAGCATCCACTTTTTTAACATGAGGGATGTACTAATATCTCCATTCATTGAATGCTTCCTCGCTTGGAAACATAAAATTGATAATTTTAGCCCTCTTGCAAGATAACTACTGCCACTTGCTCTCCATCTGTCTGATTTCCTTTGTATCAAATCAAATCTTGATTTAGCAATTATTAACATCTCAATAGTGTGGATTAAGAAAAGAGTATTTTCCAAAGTTAAAATACTTGTAATCCTAGTAGAAAAGTCTTCATCCATTCTATCTGTCCACTTAACCAATTATTTAAGTTCACCATTTCTTTTAAATACTCCTCGAATTAATTCACAACTGGAGAATGTTAGCTCTTTCTTTAGTAGGTTGGACTTCCTCTCAAAATCATCCATAATTATTTTGTTTTCCACCAAACTCTTCACAAACTTGTGCATTGGCTTGATTAGTGGATCAGGGTCAAATTGACCTTTTGAGAGTGTTAGTGATTTTTCTTGCAGGCATCCTAATACAAGCCCTGAGTTCTTAAATGGAACTCTATGATTCCTAAACTCCTAATTCCAACAAGAAAAGAGTAATTAACAAGGACCAAGTCCTTCTCCACTTCAATTTATTGGCTACAGGAAGTTGTACCTATCAGATCTACGTCTTCAAATTATTACAACAATAGTTTATATCCTTGATACAAACCTAATCTTCTCAGCTTTACATCATACATGAAAGTAAATAGTCATTGATTTTGATTTGATGATGAAAGATGTAGAAACAAGCAGTGACTAGTGCCTCATTAATTGGGCAACAAAGTTATGTGGAATTAAATCCCTAGAACTCTTATGATTTGAAAAAAAATAAAACCATAATGAAATTCCTTACAGATCATTCTCTCTCTCTCTCGTACCTAGACATCATATTCATACACACTGTTAAACTCTCATAATTGTGCCAAAGATTTATTCACTCCTTGAAAGAAAATAAGAACACAAATTCAAAGTCACCTTGTAACTAGCATATTAGAGCACCTTACAAAATAATACAAAAAATTTAAAACAATACACATGAAGACATCACCAATACAGGATTGGGATTCCACTATTTTTCATTCAAAAATCCCTGGCTCATTACAATCTAGAAAACTATGAAAACCTAAAAAAATAAGAGCTCCTAAGCCATAATACTAACTTTGTAGTGATTATTCCATCATTTTCTTTCTCCAAAGATCAAGAGGTGAAAAAAAATAAGCACCAAAGTCAGCCCGTCAGACATATTCAAGAATAAAATAGTGAAATACATAGGAATTTGATTTGGAATTGACCTAGGAAAGTGGCTAAATGGATTGGTAGAGACTTGAAAATCTTTAGGCAAGTACACTCCCAAGTCTATAGTATGGAACAACATTTAATTATGCCTGACCATAAATAGGGTGCAAACTAGGAGACCTCAAAGTAGGTCATTTAGAAAACTAGACAATGCAGACACAAAGAAACTTAACAATCTGCAAATAGAATGATACTAGAAAATAGGTCAAATGGGCACATGGGGGACTGAAAAATGGCATGAAAAATATTTCTTTATCATGCCTACAACATGATACAAAAATCCACACATTATGATCAATCATAGGGAAATAAATGCACTTCCTCAAAGTGGGCTACTTAGTAAAAATCAGGAAACACAATGCTGATTTTTGGGAACACCCTCAAACAACCACTTCAAAAACATGTCAAAATAGAAACCTAGGACTTCAAACCTATTACATATGTCAAATGATAGGTGATTAATACCCTATCCAAGTGACTCATCATGAAAATCAATAGGCTGCATTTTTAATGCCTTCAAACTTGGCCTCTTTTAAAGACTTTCAAAGCATTGATCTCAAACTTAGAGAAAATTTTCAGAAAAATGGACTCAAAACATACTCAAATTTTTGAGCTCCAACAGTGGCTCTGACTAGGGACATGTGCCCCATGTGGGCATATAGAGAAATTAGAATCTCTGGTACAACAGACCAACCAAACTCTTCCTTTCTGACTTTCCTCTCTCTTCAAAACTTGGAACCCCTTTATTGAAAGTAAACACACAATTGAAAGGAAAGCAACTGTACATGGATCACCTTATTTACAAAACTTCAAACTCTGACAGTATGAATCATCCTTTACCTCTATCAAAGACATAGTTCTCGATTCCATGAATCCAAGGTAATATGAACACATTATTTTCATTGATAAAATCAATCTCACTGTCACTTTTTTCTAGCATATTATAAAGAAAATAACCAATATTTTCACTATAATGAAATATTTGGAAACCATCAAAAATTTGAAAATGGTAATCATTGTGCAACATAAAAATGTTACACTCTTTGAAAAATCTGACCACCCGAGGAGGAAAACACTCCGACTCAAACATAAAGTAGGAAATATGATGGCCTTCTTGAAAAGATTCTTGAACATAAAAATAAAATTTTTGGAACTCAATTCCATGTATACCATGTGAATGTTCAAACAAATCATTTTGAACCACAACTTGTGGCTTTAAAATCAAATCACTCTAAAAAACATTAGCATGCTGGATAGGGAAGATGAAAGACTCAAATTCTGGCTGAAAGCTGATACATTCTTCTTGATTCCTTTTAGTCTCTTTTAAAAAAAAAACATCATCATTCATTTCATTGTGAATTAAAACATATGAAAGGGGACAGACAACTGATACCTTCTCTTCTTGGCTGCAAACATCTAGCTTATCTTTAATGCACACTTGCATGTCAAAAGAAAAGTAATCATACTCACATTCATTTAGCTCAACCAAGGAATCTAAAACATCCTCATGCATCAATCCATTTAGATTAATGAAATCTGATTTATCTTGATAAATCAAATTTTTATCCTCATAAGGATGATTCACACAATCCATATCATAAATCAATTCATCTTCATTGTCTTCAATGCTCGGTGGTAGAAGAATCAAACTGTCATCATGTAATGCATTTTCATCAAAAGAAAAACACTCACCTTGCATTAACTTTCCTCCAACTGACTTCATTAGAGCTGGAAGTTCAGACTCATCCATATCTAAAAAATCAAAATCTAAAAATTAGTTATCCTCAGCAAATTCCATTTCCTAGGCAAATTCTTCAAACAATGGATTAGAGACAACATGGAATTATTTCCGATAAATATTTAGACAAATTTTTGGCTGGTTCATATCAATGTCTTCATCAAATAGTACATTAATAACTTCACAAGACATGTCATCACATCCATCTTCTCATATATCTTCAGAAAAGAGAGAAAAATTAGAATCTGAATTAGAACATGACTCACCACTACTGTTGTCATCATACAAAAAATTATATTACACCCAATCAAATAATATTCACAAGTATCAAAGGATTTTCTCCACCATTTTCCATCAATCTTCAAGACTTTATATTCAGCTACATCGCTATTAGAACAATTGGAAAACTAAGAAGAATGAATATCTGCAACATGAGAAAAATCTTGTGATAGGGGATTAGAAACAAATTCATTCTCAATGCTATCCATGTCTTTGCAAACTTGTTGCAATTGCAGTAGTAGTGATAAATGTTCCTTATCCATGGATTCATAACAATCATCATTTCTCTCAGCATTTGTATTAACATTAGTTAATGGGAAATCATTTTCAGGATTACCCTCATTATACTTGTGCAAATAATGCAAAGGGGTGAATGTATCATTAGTAATCTAGAAATGATCATTACCTTTATTAGCTAAAAAAGACTCAATCTCTTCATCAATTACATCTTCAATAGTGACATTCATTCCACTTTACATACAATGTTTTGATCAATGCAATTAGTAGGTGAATGAAAGTACTGATGATGCTCAACCTTTTCCTGATCATTCACTTTATTCTAAAAATACAAACCAGCAAAGGTATGCCTCCTTATAACTCCATATTTTAGATTACAATCAATCTCCATTGCAAATTCAAAATCCTAATATTGACTTTGTTGTTGTTTATCCCTTAGCAAGAAACCCATCTTTTTGTCAAAGGAAGCCAAATAAGCAACTACAGATAATGCATCATGAGGTCTACAACTCTCAGGAATTTTCTTTAGTATTTTTCCAAATCTGAGATTAAAAGTATGAACTAACTCATCTTTTCCTATGTGAATGTTGACAAGATCAACTAATAGATTGTACTCACATATGAATTCTACATGGGTTTCAATAAATGTTAATTCAAAATTCTAAAAGAATAGATAGAATGGTGGGACAAAAATGAAAACCATTCCCTAGCATTTCCTACTAGTGATTGTGAAAACAATCTCATAATTATATCTTCATTGCTAACATCAAAATCTTCAATTAGGTCCATGAATGCACTTAAATGTTTTTCATCTGATTTGTCTTTTCCCCTATTAAATTTTGGCAAGAATTTTTTGATTTTTGGGGGTATTACATGGGTAGCCAGGAATACCCTCAAAGTCTAGAGGTGAATAAAATTTTAAAGCTCTTCTATCTCTTGGCTGGGATACCTTTTGGGACACAACTGCATTAGGAGATACACAAGGCTAAGAAAATTTAGAATACATCTTTACTTTCTTTTACAAGTAACCAGAACCTTGCTTATGAAAACTCAACATAAATCCTTATGCAGACTTTATCAACAATGCAACTGACATATCCCTCTCCATATAAATTACATACACTATTAAATATAGCAGCTGAGTCTACTCAACATACTTGTATGCAAAGCACCATAATCTTTTACCTTTCACTTAGTGCTTATAATCATTGAATAGGGAAACATTTTCTACACACGTGATTCTCATAAAAATTTGGATATAAAAATTAGAATACCTGGAGATGTTGTGGTAGCTAGAAAATGTCGATCTAAAGTCTCCTTCAAATCACTCTTCAAAATATTTGTAGAGTCACCACCTCTTTGTAGAGGACAAAGTCAAGATTAACTAAGAACCTTTTCTCAATTCTGAACTTCCTTTACTAGAAAACACAATATAACTTCACAAGATACAATTGTCTATCAAGATTATAAAATATATTACAAGAACATACTGATCAAATAGAGATTCAGAGTCACCACTCACAGTTGGTTAGAAAATATAACACATTTTGAAAATAATTGACTCTATAACCAAACTAGACCAAAGTCTAGGATGATTCAGCAAAGCAAGGAAACAATCATCTTAAATTTTGATTCCCTTTATTTCTTCTCTAGTAGAGTCACCAATTTGTTAGTGATTTTTCTTGCATGAATCTTAATACAAGCCCTGAGTGCTTAAATGGAACTCTAGGATTCCTAAACTCCTGATTCAAAAAAGGAAAGACTAATTAACAAGGACCCTTCACTTTGAGCTCTTGGCTACATGCTGTAATACCCCAAAAATGGGCTATAAGTTCATTAATCTCCTATATCAACAAATCGAATGAAATCGACATCAAAGTCCTAACCTAAGGCACATCTAAACATCATCGAATCATAATTGATTATCTTAAATTCTGCATCGGGGAATATTCTTAGTAATATTCTTAATCATCATAATTATCTTTAATTTTATAATTATTTGGCAATAAATCACATTTATCCTAAAGTTTGATTAATTGAATATTTTCATATTTAATTAATTAGATTTAATATCTTGCCACTTAATTGTGTAATTAAATTTAATTCTATCTATTATTAATTGTATTATTTAATTTTGACAATAAATCCAATATCATATGAATAATTGATTAAATTCTTATTTAATTAATTAAAGCAAGTTGTCATTATTTAATAATATAATTTTTAATAAAAGTTTGGTAAAATAGTTAATAAACCCATAAATTAATTATTTTATTTCAAAAATCAATTAAGTTGAGAATAAATCACTTTATTTATTTATTAAATCATAATTATCTATGTGCACATTCAAGGACCAGTTAAACTCAAAATTGGAAAATCAATGCAAGTTGTTAGCTTTTTGAAACTCAACATCTTTTTGAGTTTTAAAGTGGATTTAAACTTCTAATTTGAGTTAAAGCTTAGCTTTTGCATGTTTTTGTGAGTTAATTATCCTTTATTTAAAAATAACTCAAAAATCAACCTGAGTTATTTGAGTGATTTATGGCTTTTTCTCATGCACCTCCAAAGCCCTAGATTTCTATAAAAATAAGGCTCAGTTCTTCATAATTCATCTCTCAATCTCTCAAATTTGCATCCAAGCATCTCATATTTTTGCACAATCACGCTGGAAAATTAGAATTGAAGAATCAAAGCTCTTGCAAATCGACATCTTTGTGAGATCAATCTTATTTTTGCATTCATATTGCATATCATTGTTAGATTAGCATTGCATATCAATTTTCAATAGCATAGATTTCATATCAGATTAATCATTCTTATTGCATAGAAAAATACCAAAAAATAGCTTAATTGCATTCAATCTCATATTTAGATCAATTGCATTCAAATCCTTCATTTAGGTGTCGTCTAGGTCACTGATCTCGATTACAATATGAGAACATTAATCTCGCACCTACTAGAAGGCAGTAAATCGCTTGGTTAGATAGTTTTCAATTTTGCATGATTTTGATTATAGCTAACCTCTAATGTTTTACTGAAGTATTGTGTTTATAGATTAGGTACAATTTTTGCACACACATTTCTAGTGCCCACCATGGGGCAACCCACCTTTGCATGCTGATTTTGATTCTTGGAGCTAAAACCCTAAAGTTTCAAAGATTTAATTTTATCTCCCAAAAGGATTAGAGTTTTGGTCTGAAATTATTTTTTTAGGTTGCAGACATATCAAGGAAGCTTTGAAAAAAAATTCAGAATTTTCTAAATTATTTTTTATTTTTAATAATTTTTTTTCAATTTTTCATAAAAAATTAATATCTGATGCAAATCAGCATATTGTTCTGAAATTTTTACATTTTCAGAAAGCTCTTCAAATTCTACAGGGGTTCTATTATTTTTGTTTTAAATTTGGATTCAATTTAATAGCTCAAATAGTCAATTTGCAAAAACTAGTCTATTTTGATAAAACGGGTCTCTAGGGCACAAATGAAGAGATTTTTCTAAAATTTTTATATTTTTCAAAAGCCCTCTATTTTTTAGTAGGGGTCTCTATTCTGAATTTCTATTTTTGTGGCCAAAATCATATCAAAAAAATTAGATCTTGTTGACTAGGTCAAATGTAGTGCAAAAAAATTAAAATTTTATGATGGGTATGCACTTATTTTTCATATGATTCAATGCATGATATGAGTTGTCATTTGGATTAATTTATGGTTATTATTTCTCCTAACAATTGATTTTTAGAGCTAACCCTATGGTTTTCATAAGTTGAATATATTTTGCATATCTTGTTTGCTTATTTGCTTGTTGGAGAGTTCGTCACTTGCTTGCATGGAAAAGCTCAACAAAAATTGCTAAATATCAAGTAAAATCTACTAAGTGTGTTGTGAGGACCACAAGGTATTCTCCTTGTTCTGAAAACATTTCAATTTGGACTTAAAATAAATCTCTCACGTGTCAAGCTTGTGTGCATCTTTTCATGCTTTTGATCTATTTCTACACACTTGCATAATTTGATACTAGGTTGTGATCCCTTAAGGATTCATTAAGTAGTCTTAGAATACTTGTGATTGATCTTGATTGCTATCTTGGGTTATTGGACTCCCTAATTCACCGGCCCCTCATTTCCACCCCGTGGTTGCAATCTCAATGCCATAAAGGGGAGGGGTCAACAGGACAGAAGCGTTAAGTGTTCCACTTGGCAACCCTTTTGTGCTTTTAGGAACTCACTTATTTTATAAGTTGGGGACTCATTTTCAGCTTGTGTGAGGTGTTAAGTGTTCCACCTTGTGGACTCATCTCATATTCGCTTTAAGCGTTAAGTGTTCCTCTTTCTACTTTTTGGGTACTTTTGGTAGATTTTCTTTCTGGAATATATCTGTGCTCACATAGTAATTAGGCCCTATGAACACTATTCATGATTCTTGAGAGATTAGATTCCTAGCGAAATCCTTTCTTGACGATGGAATCCTTCTAGGTAGGGAGGATACTTAGTGCGTTTCACATTCAACTTGGTTAGTGTGTCTTCTCTTATTGATCGACACATTCTCTCTCCAGAGAGGTTGATAGATCACGTGGGGTTGATATCACGAGCTTTGGTGAATCAAAATTGGTTAGTGCATCTTCTCTTATTGATTGATACATTCTCTCCTCAGAGAGGTTGATAGATCACGTGGAGTTGATATCACAGACCTTGGTGGAACAAAACTTTGTCTTAGCGTTTCAAATTAATCTGCTTGCTTTGTTTGGGTTAAAAGTGAAAAGGTGTCAAAAACCTTGGATCTGGAGCCAAGTCCCCTTGTGGTATAAATCTATGAGTCACCTTTAGAGAGGGTTAACCGTAGCAGACAATCCCTTCATAGGGCAAACTGCATTGACAGAACCTCAAGCGGTAATAGCCATTTTCACCATGGTAGTGACAGCCGCTATATAAATGTCTTTGTGGAAGAAATCTCCACGGGTATGGTTCATTGTTGGGTTGTCAAATCTCGCTAGCAGCTCTTGAAGATTAAGTTCTCAGACTGTGTCAAAACCCTGGTACGCTGGGATTGGAGTTCACCCCTTTGAATCATAAAAGTTGCAGAGTCAAACCATTACTAAAAACCCTAGAGAGGCCAATTTTTCATTCTCAGGTATATGTGTGTTATTGAAAAACTTTTCAGAACATACACAATTAGTACTCTTAGGGATTAGCACAATTTGGTCACTTGATTGTTCATGTGCAAGGTTGCTTTTTCCCTTGTTCATTGTTTTCAGACGTGCTTGGAATCACTTGCTTGTTGTTCTGCATGCTTATTTATCTACTTGGCTATTAAAAATGATCAAATCTGGTATAACCTTCAAAATTTGGACAATATAATTTGCAAACAATCCAAAACTGAAGACCTTAAATTTTGCAAAAATTGACCTAAAATCTTTTCTGGAGTCAAAAGTCATTTCAGGAAGTCAAAAGTCATATGAGTTTTGTCAAGTGTCATTTCAGTATTGCCCATCTGTCGTACGATTGAAAACCCAGTGTTGTACAAGTTTTCAAACTAGCAAATTCAAGAAAGTCAAAACCCTATTAGCAACTATCGTATGAGTTTTGTCAACTATAGTTTCATAGACTACCCAGTGTCGTACGAGTCTGCAGAGTGTCATTTGGGAAAATTTGAGAGAGTTGTCAGAAATTGTCACATTGCAAGATATCCAATGTTTCCAGCCTAGTTCCAGAATCTGTCGAACAAATCACTATGTCAGGAATAGAGCAGTAGCTATTGAGAATTAGTACACATGTCTCAAAGAATCAGTACACATGAGGAAGAAATTTTGATCACCGTTATGAGAAAACAGCTTCATGCTATGCAAGTCCAACTTGACAATCTTAAGAAAGAGAAGGAATCTAAAGAGTTCTCTGTGGAGGCCCTTCACCCTTTTCCATTTGATAAAGACTTGTACATGTCACCATGCCCCTAGAAAAAATTTGAGCAATATGATAACCCTTATGATACCTCTTCTACAGAGAGTGACACATCCAGCTTTGGAGACTATGATGACTATGATGACAGACAATGTAATGATACCTATGACACCTCTGTTCCTAAGAGTCCTCCTCATCGTTCATTCCTGCTTACTACAAATGGGCCATCACATTGGATAGATAGTGATGGTGATCCATATGATTCTGATTTTGAAAGAGATTTTGATGGCTTTTGTGGACAATACCTTGATGATGATCCATCTACTACTGCTGAGGACTATAAAATACATCGTGCTAGCTTGAAATGTCAATATTATAAGAATCCTTCTCCTAAGGACTCTCAGGCTGAAAATAAAGATTATACTCTCAAGGAAGATCATGTTAATGCTGAACCTTTGTCTAGCGATGGTTCCCTTCCATCCCCTACTGCCTCCAATACCCATACATTTCCTAAAGCTTTCGAGTCTTTCAAATCTTTCACAGAACTTTCATCTGACACAAGTCTTAATACTTTTCATGTGGTTCCCTATAGTTATCCTCCAGGGCTACCTCTTAAAGAAACTCAAGCTATCCTTCACTTGGCTGCAAATACTTTCAATAATGATAAACCTAAAGAGCCTAAGCCTTTATGCGCTACAATGCCTACTTCAGCTGGTCCTTCACCATCTCTGCAATAGTCTTCCATACCATTCCAACATGCTTGCTTGTCTTTAGAAGTGGCTCCATGTCAAGAGGACTCTAAAAATGAAGAAAAGAATATAAAGAAAGATCAAGAACCCTCCATGTCATCCACTCCTTTTCACAATGTCTCTTATCCACTTCATGGTTCTTTTGATCTTATAGACCCTTTTTCATGCATTCCATCATGTCTTAAGTCTTCTCCTAAGAAAGATCAAGCTACTACTTACACTGTTGAGCTTATTGAAAATCAAAATAACCTTACCCCACTTCCAATTTCCAAAGATGATACTTCCATTAAGGTTGTTAAAAATGGTGTTGATACTTCCAATGTTAAGCCTATTGAAAATCAAAAGAAAAATTATGTGCTTGTGTTATCCAAAGATCCTTGTCAAGATCAAAGTCTTCCATCTTCTTGTTCTACCACTCCATGTTCACTTCCACTTTCTACTCTTCCTAAGTCTTTGCAAGCTTTGAACAATACAATCAAAGAAGGTGCTCATATTCAAGATGTCCATGATTCTATTGAAAATTCTAATGCTCACTCTAAAGATGCTGATATCATTGGTTGTCATATAGATGTTGATGAACTTGTTGATTATCCTTTTGCATCTTCCACTTCCATCCTTGAACCTCTTCCACCACTACTAAGAGTTTCATGTCTACCTTCCATCTTGGGTCCTTATGTTTCTTCACTTTCCCCTCCTAACTCTCCTAATTTTCCATCCATCTTGGGTCCTTACATACCTCCATCTCCCATCTTTCCTCAAGATCAACATAGATGCATACCCTTGAATCCTTTTCATCCACCCACCCATCTAAACCAGTCATATCCTCCCTCTTCCACAAATCCCAAGTCTTTTGGAAGTAACTTGAATGTTCAATACAAGAATCCATCAAAAAGAGAAGATCACCATGTCTCCTCTAAACGACATGGAGGCATAAAGTCAAAAGAGATATCTAAAAAAAAAACTACAAGACAAGTATGGGTTCCAAAATCTATCATTGAAGATATTATCTCTAAATCATCAAAAGGAAATAAAAAGCCTACTACTATATGGATTCCAAAGTCTCTCTTGAAAGAGTCTAGTGTTGAACAAAAAGTGAAATTGACATTCAAGCTTCCAAAGGCTTCCACTACATCTCCTTCCAAAAATATTCTTCCATTTCATGCACCCAAACCTCAACCTCTACTATCCATTCGCCATATTCCTTCACGTATTCCTTCATTCACGTTTCCTCCACCCTCTCATCACCCTTCAAGGTGTGTGTTTACATTGATCTTGCCTTCCTTTCCATCTACCCTTTCACAATCCTTCCATTCATTAACCTTCTACCTTCTATCCTTTTTCCTCATTTGCCTATTTCTCCTATCTTCCAACCTCACTTGCTTTACATAAAACCCTATCCTCCATTTTTCTCTTCCATGTTCCTTTCCCTATCAGCATCTTTGAGCATATCATTTTGAATCCTTGGCATATCATGGTTTATCCTTTCAAGGAGCATTATCTAAAAATCTTGCCTTCTTCCAAAAAAGAAATGAAAAATAAAATAAATTGAAAATGTACCTTGGTGAAAACCTGGAAATAGGCACCTTGGTAGCAAAAGTAAAGAGAAATAAATTCATCCTATGGTGAAAACCACTTCCTTGTGGCACCTTGGATAAGTACCATGATGAAAACCTGGCAATCAGGCATTATGTGTAGTTAATCTACATATTTCATCCATTTCATCTTCTCTCTTTGATCTTGACAATGTTGATCTATACACAAACATTTGGCTATTTTGTGAGCTATCTTATGTTGATCTTGCTTTCATTCCCTTCCTATTTAGCCTTTATGTCTATTTTCTTCCATTCATTTTCACCTATCGCTATCCTTTTCCCCTTTGGTCTTGATCTAATAAGAAAAGAAAAAAGAGAGTAAAACACAGTGCTATGAAGCCTCTTGACATGTCCACTTTTTTGGATTGCATCCTTTCTTGCTCTTGCATTATGATTTTATGACTTATCCTATGCTAGCCTTTTATTCCTTGTCCAAATGTGCTTTACATGACAATTTTTCCCTAGCTTGGATATTCTTGAGGAGTTTTCCCTTGAGGATTTCTTCCCTTCATTCTCCTTCATTCTATTGTCTTCCATCTCTTCCACCAACTTGCTAATCCCTCTTGTTCTCCACCTTGCTAGACATTAGGACTGCATGATATGATCTTACTTGGGAGTTTGTAATAGAAAAAGATGCTATCAAGTATACCAATTATCAAAATTAGTATCAAAATCAGTATCAAAACCAGTATCAGAATAATTATCAAAATCAGTATCAGAATCAGTATCAGAACCAGTATTAGAACAATTATCAGAATCAGTATCGGAATTAGTATCAGAACTAGTATCAGAACAAGTATCAAAATGATTGTTAGAACAAGTATCAGAACACCTACTGGGGCTACACCTTTCACTTTAGTTTATGGATCTGAAGTGGTACTACCTATTGAGGTTGAAATTCCATCACTCAAAATCATAATGCATGGACTTGTCACTAACGATGACTACAGAGTGTCTAGGTTACAAGAACTGAAACTACTAGATGAGCGTAGATAAGTAGCGTATGATCATCTCAGGGTGTATCAGAAAAGAATGTCTAGAGGCTACAACAAGAAAGTCAGACATAGAGAATTTTAGGTTGGTGATCTAGTGTTGAGAGAAAATCCTAAAAATCAATCACATCGAGAACGCAAGGGGAAGTTCAAACCCAACTGGTTGGGTCCCTTTGTAATCACTACCACTTTTGGCTCTGGTGCCTATCAATTCTCAATGACTAAAGAAGAAAAACTCTGAGAACCAATCAGCGTTCTCCATTTGAAGAAATTCTACTCCTAAGGCATTCAATCTATAGTAAAATGTCCTGAAAAAATCTTAAAAATTGGAAAATGTCCTAAAAAAATGAACATCTTGGTGAAAACCTAGCAATAGGCACCTTGATGATTCGCAAAAAAATTAGAAAATATCAAAAGTACAAAAAAAATTTTGAAAAATGAAAAATACAAAAAAATAAAAAAAAGAAAAAGTGCCTTGGTGAAAACTTGGAAACAGGCACCTTGGTAGCAAAAATAGAATCTCTACCAAGATGGTGAAAACCTGGCAAACGGGCACCACTTGTTCCAAATGCTCCATCTATCAGCACAATCTTGGTCTTTCCCAGCTTTCAGTCTTGCTTTAGTTGTACATATCTCCCAGTTTGTTTCAACATTTCCAGTTTTCAATGAGTCGGTTTGTACACCAATCAGCTTGTGTGTTTGTATCCTATCAATGTTCAAACTTGGGGGCAATCAATGTCATATCCTATGGCCTCCAATGTATCTTAGATGTGTCATATCTAGCCAGAGTCCTTTGAAGCTTCATGTGAGTCACTCAGTCAGTCTTGTCTCCAGAAAGGATTTTGCATCTACAATATGACAATCAAACATCAAAACTCAATTGAAAATAATCTATGCTTTTTACGTATGCTTACTGATTCACATTGAGATTTTTGCATATTGTGTCCCTTCGAGCTCCTCAATGATGTCCTTTACAAGATTTAGAAAGTGATGACTGGGGGCATAATCTTTTCTTGGTTTTCTGCTTGTATGTGAAATCTAATAACTTTGGAAATTTTGGATTGAAATGGTGTCCGACTGTAAGAGCCTCTATCTCAAATTGGATGGCCATGCATACCTTGACCATTGATACCAAGAGAATTCAAGGAAGTTTGATCTAACTATTGTCTTTTTGAGTGAGTTCTTTCTCCTACTGTGAAACACGATCTTACCTAAGGATGTAAATGATAAAGGGTCACTACGGGTAATTCACATTGGATTTAGAATGATCTCTTAGCTGTTTGATGTGTTTGTCATGCAAGGCATATTCAGGTCATCACGACATTTATGTTTTGATGCTTGTACAAATTGCTATATCAAAATGGACATGATATTTAGGTCATCCTGGCATTTGTGCCTTGATGCTTATATCTAATCCATCATTCCGAAAACAAATCAATATTCATATGTCCATGGTTGTATAACCAGTGGGTGTTATATTGATTCTTGCACATACAAATTGATATTCATATGTCTATGGTTTCATGGCTAGTGGGCATTGTATTGATTTATCCGGTTACCTAAAAGTTCAATGATGATAACAAATTGACATATGATCAGTGACTAGGTCCTAGGTCTTAGGTTGCATTTTATTTTGCATGTCTCATTTTATTTTGCATGTCTCATTGCATTTTGCATGTTTGCATGATCTCACAATGATTAAACGAACTTCAATGCTTAAATGATTCTTCAAATCGCATCTTCAAGTCTAACAAGAGCTGAATCTCACATGAAGGTTCCTCCAATGAAACAACAAGTTCAATCCTTTTTCGGGATCAAAATCAAAATCTGAGATCATTCATATTATTAACTACTTGCATATTCGACATTCAATCATCACAAAAATCCAGTATTCAACTTAACTGATTAGCTTTCATCAAACTATCAAAATTTCAACTTGGTCAACCATGGTCAACTCATGGTCAAACCTAGTCAAACTTGGTCTCTAGGACCTCTAAACGATGCAGAATGCATTCACTAGACGTGTTTAACCACTTCTCAAATCAATTAACATGCTTCTAAACTCTCAACGCTGACTTTTCTTGTCAGATTTCAATTTTAATCCCGAAGGGGGCATGGTATGGCATATCATTCAAAGTCTGTAATCAAATTTGAAATCATATCTTTATGGAAATCAATATCTTTCATCAGTAAACAAGATAACAATCACGTCTAGTTACTAATTTATCAAAAAAGTCCTCATCGCTCAGGGCAAATCTATCATCACTTGGGGCATATCAGATTCATCGATCCATATCAATCTGGTATTCTCCTAATCTTGTAAACTGTATCAGTTTTTGCAACCATCAAATCATAGTGTTCTTTCCTTGGTTCTTTGGCAACTGAAGGATTCAGATGTGATACCTGCTAGTTCTGCTAAGACAATCAAGTCTAGAACGGGTCACTCACTTCTTATCAATCCTAAGGTTCAGAATCAGGTATTTTGACACTTTTTCGCAATCATCGGTTCATTGCTGCTATAGTAAACATTATCTCTGGTCATTCAAGAGCTATTATCTCCATATCAAATCAATATCAATCAACTTCTGTCTCATATCAATTATCAATTTCAAATCAGTTTCATATCGCTATCAAACACAGACTATCTTTGAACCACTGCGCTTCGCACAGTAATTCAAAGAGGGGCAAAATGTAACACCCCAAAAATGGGCTATAAGTTCATTAATCTCCTATATCGACAAATCGAATGAAATCAACATCAAAGTCCTAACCTAAGGCACATCTAAACATCATCGAATCATAATTGATTATCTTAAATTCTGCATCGAGGAATATTCTTAGTAATATTCTTAATCATCATAATTATCTTTAATTTTATAATTATTTGGCAATAAATCACATTTATCCTAAAGTTTGATTAATTGAATATTTTCATATTTAATTAATTAGATTTAATATCTTGCCACTTAATTGTGTAATTAAATTTAATTCTATCTATTATTAATTGTATTATTTAATTTTGACAATAAATCCAATATCATATGAATAATTGATTAAATTCTTATTTAATTAATTAAAGCAAGTTGTCATTATTTAATAATATAATTTTTAATAAAAGTTTGGTAAAATAGTTAATTAACCCATAAATTAATTATTTTATTTCAAAAATCAATTAAGTTGAGAATAAATCACTTTATTTATTTATTAAATCATAATTATCCATGTGCACATTCAAGGACCAGTTAAACTCAAAATTGGAAAATCAATGCAAGTTGTTAGCTTTTTGAAACTCAACATCTTTTTGAGTTTTAAAGTGGATCTAAACTTCTAATTTGAGTTAAAGCTTAGCTTTTGCATGTTTTTGTGAGTTAATTATCCTTTATTTAAAAATAACTCAAAAATCAACCTGAGTTATTTGAGTGATTTATGGCTTTTTCTCATGCACCTCCAAAGCCTTGGATTTCTATAAAAATAAGGCTCAGTTCTTCATAATTCATCTCTCAATCTCTCAAATTTGCATCCAAGCATCTCATATTTTTGCACAATCACACTGGAGAATTGGAATTGAAGAATCAAAGCTCTTGCGAATCGACATCTTTGTGAGATCAATCTTATTTTTGCATTCATATTGCATATCATTGTTAGATTAGCATTGCATATCAATTTTCAATAGCATAGATTTCATATCAGATTAATCATTCTTATTGCATAGAAAAATACCAAAAAATAGCTTAATTGCATTCAATCTCATATCTAGATCAATTGCATTCAAATCCTTCATTTAGATGTCATCTAGGTCACTGATCGTGATTACAATATGAGAACATTAATCTCGCACCTACTAAAAGGTAGTAAATCACTTGGTTAGATAGTTTTCAATTTTGCATGATTTCGATTATAGCTAACCTCTAATGTTTTACTGAAGTGTTGTGTTTATAGATTAGGTACAATTTTCACACACACACATGCAGGTGTACCTATCAAATCTACTTCTTCAAAGTATTATAACAATTGTTTATATCCTTGATACAAACCTAATCTTCTCATCTTTACAACATACATGAAAGTAAATAGTCATTGATTTTGATTTGATGATGAAAGATGTAGAAACAAGTAGTGATAAGTGCCTTATTAATTGGGCAATAGAGTTAGATGAAAGTAAAGCCCTAGAACTCTTATGATTTCAAAACAAATAAAATCCAAATGAAATGCCTTATACATCATTCTCTCACTCTCCTACCGAGACATCAGATTCATACACATTGTTAAACTCTCAAAATTATGCCAAAGATTTATTCCCTCCTTGAGAGAAATGAAGAACACGGATTCACAGTCACCTTGTAACTAGACTATTAGAGTGCCTTATAAACTAATAAAAAAGAATTTAAAACAATATACATGAAGACATCACCAATACAGGATTGGGATTCCACTATTTTTCATTCAAAAATCCTTGGTTCATTACAATCTAGAAAACTATGAAAACCTGAAAAAACAAGAGCTCCTAAGCTAGAATACTATCTCTGCAATGATTATTCCATCATTTTATCACTCCAAAGATCAATTTGTGAAAAAAAAAAACACCAAAGTCAGCCCGTTAGACATATTTAGGAATAAAACAGTGAAATACATAGGAATCTGATTTGGAATTGGCCTGGGAAAGTGGCTAAATGGATTGGCAGAGACTTGAAAATATTGAGGTAAGTAAAATCCTAGGTCTACAATATGGAACAACATTTAATTACACCTGACCATAAATAGGGTGCAAACTAGGAGACCTCAAAGTAGGTCATTCAGAAAACTAGACAATGCAGACATAGAGAAACTTAACAATCTGCAAATAGAATGATATTGGCAAATAGGTCAAATGGGCACATGGGGGGCAAAAAATTGGCATAACCACTATTTTTCATGCCTAAAAAATGATGAAACAACCCACACATTATGATCAATCACAAGGCAAAAAATACACTTCCTCAAAGTGGGCTACATAATAAAAATCAAGAAACACACTTAATGCAGATTTTTGGGAAGACCCTTAAACAACCCATTCAAAAACATGTCATAATAGAAACCTAGGACTTCAAACATATTACATATTTCAAATGATAGGTGATGAATACCCTATCCAAGTGACTCATCATGAAAATTAATAGGCTCCATTTTTAATTCCTTCAAACTCAGCCTCTTTTAAAGACTTTCAAAGCATTGATCTCAAACTTACAAAAAATTTTCAGAAAAATGGACTCAAAACATACTCATATTTTTGAGCTCCAATAGAGAGCATGTAGAAAAATTTCATATTTGAGGCCCTTCCTATCTATTTATCCAAAATTGGTCCTAATTCATCCCTATGATCATTTAAAGATTTCAGCAGAGCACATAATCTTTTGGCATGATCAAACATAATTGTAGGATTCAGATTATTAGCAAATTGCATTACTGCTTCTCTGACCTTTTCTTCATATTTCTGGTCAACAAAACATTTAGCCTTCATATGTTCATCTTTTTTCTTTGGTCAGGCTCTCTCTAACTTCACTCAACCTATCCCTTTCTTCAAGTAGCTGTTGTTTTTCCCAACTAACTCTTGCCTCTATATTTGTCTCTGGGAAGGGCGACGGTGGGAATTGAATGATAGGACTAGAAGAAGAGGAAATTGAAGGATTATTGGAAATCATCAAATGAGGAGACCTATGACCTCTAGTTAATTTTGATATTAGCTTATCTTTCTCAATCATCTCAACCTTCAGCTCATTATAAGACTTGAGAATAGTCTCAAACTTTATTCTCAACTCTTCCTTTTCAAGAGCATTTTTCTCTGCAACCTTCAAATTGAATTTGGCTGTCTCCAAAATAATATTTGAGGCTTCAATATTTTAAGTCTTACCTACCCTGTGCACCAATAGATGGCTTGAATATTTTGAGGAATGTACCTCATTCTTATTTTTATTTTCTTCCCTCTTAAGGGACCGCATTACTAAGGTTGCATGATCATCTGAGAAGACCACACCCCTAGTAGCCTATTGTGCTTTCTCTACAATGGAATGGATAGTAGTTTTACTTTTCCTTACTGCATCAAAAACTATTGCATTTTCTATATCCCATTCAGAGAGAATTAATACTCATGCAGTGTGAACTAAGGCTCTACCTTCATCTGGGGCTATGTTCTCAAACTTTTTCATCATTTCCCCCTTAGTTTCATTCTTAATCTCAGTTACATCCCTATCAGGGAACTCCTCTTTCTTCTTCTCACAAATCTCTATGAACTGATTTATATGCATTCTCCACAAGAATTGAAGAAATGCCCTAGTTTTCACAAAAGTGTCATCAGAGAGGAAACTATTACTGACCTGCTTCAGGATTGGATCCAGTTGTTTACCAGTAAACTCTGCTATAGTGAGATCCATTTCAACCTTCTTGGGTGTGTCTGGCATCCCTTCCTGTATCTCTTGATTAGAAATAAAAATATTTCCCTCATTGCCCATTTGTACCAGTTACTGGGAAACTCCTTGTTCATCCAACTTTAATGGGGATTGAGATGGAGAATACATTTCTTTCTCTAGCTAAGTGACTTATTCTTGTCTTTGCCTATTTGGAGAAGGTTTTTCCTCACTAGGGTCATCCATAGGTCTCTTCCCTTTGGAAGTGGATGAAATGGGTTTATCCTCGTGTTGCATTGGCAAAAGGAAACTGTATCCCCTTCTCTCTTGGATGGTGTATATCCCTCTAGGGATCAAGTTAGCATATCCAAGCTAGTTAAGGATTTTCCTTGCCTTCTCTAGATCAGATTGGATCACAACACCCTTCTTCTCATTTACTGCCTGCATGATCCCCTCAAAATGTTCCATTAAGTTCACAACTTTTCTTGCCCAAGGCTAGAACTCCTTCAATGGGTCATACTTTTTTATCAATGATCTAGATGAAATCCATAGTCTTTTTTATAAATTAGCCATTTTTCATTTTTAATTTCCTAAGTTTGGAGATCAAACTCATTTCTGACTATGTCCTTAGGAAAATTAAATTGGTGCTCCATGGTGACACACCTTGTTTTCTCTTTGAACATTCCTGATATGAAACCCTCATTATCATCACACCTTATCATAATAGTAGCCATTCTGTAAGGTTACAAAACCTTATTCAAATGTTTCCAACCACCCTTGATGATAAAAAATTGGTGGGCTATTGTGATACTAGGTAAAATAGTTCCCCTTCCTCTATTTTTCAAGGCTACCTCCTACAAATCACCTATCTGCCTCAAAATATTTGCATACCCCACTTTCAAGGGGACTTGATATGGAAAAACGTAAGGATCTTTCTTGCATCCATATATTCTAAAAATTGTTGATACCAGGTACAAAATTATATCACCAAAGTTGTGGACTATGGTAATATCCTTGCAATACTCCTTTGGTCTAATCAACCTCAATAATTCCTTAGGAATTCTAAGGTTTTCTTGGAACAACAGGGATCTCAACCTTGAAGAAAAATTCTTGTTAAACATGACATAATAGGCATCAGTCCTATCCCATGATAATTTTTTAGTCCATAATTGGACTGGTAGAACCTCACCATTTTTCTCTCTGACTATCTCCATTGTTTGGCTGAAGAAGTTGACACCATTGTACAAAAAGATATGTATTAACATTGAATACCATTTGAATGGTTTATCTACCTTCATATTCTGTATTCATATAAGACCTTGGTTAATTAAGTCATCAATGTAAGGGGAAAAATAAAAAATAGTGCTAGATGGGGGTACAAAATTTGCACCATCATGAACATAAAAAGGACACACATGTGTGTGGCCTCATCTTGACCCAAAATATATGTTAGGGATTTATACATGCCCAGGACCCTAAATCTAAAAAGATCCTACTGAAAAGGCTCTGGTGTACTTGGACTAACCATACACATGGTACCAACTTTTCCAAAGAAATCCCTCAAAGGACCAGACCTAAGATACTCTCTTTGGGCCTCATAAATCTTGTTAAACTAATCAAAATCAATCTTTTCCAGACCAACAGAAGGGTCATTTAATAAAAAAAATTGTCTAATCTCATCTTCTGTAATACTTATCAGAACCTTTCCATTATAAACTTAGGATTTTATTCAAATCCTATATCAAAGTCATGTATACAAAATGCTTTAAAATGAAACTTTCTAGATATTTTACTTGAATGAGCAATATTTCTCTTTACAAAAACTTGCCTAATATAGTCTACAGTATCCTAGACTCAAAACTTGTCAGTAAGAATTTCCAAGTTTCAGTCCTAAAATTATCTTGGTAATCCTTTTATAGAAAACAAGGATTGCATACAAGCTTCAGATCTTTCTTACAAAAAATAAAAAATCCTCACCACATAAGCCAAAAAATACAAATATAACATCTTCTTGTTATAATTTTACAAAGTGGCTTGTTGATGTAGTTAAGGATGGTGGATCCAATGAAGGAGAGTCCAAAACTTGTAGCCAACAGAATTACATAGTGTTTTACTCAACAATGAAACATGAAGTAATTGTTTAACACTAAATTTCATTAACATGCCCAGCTATAAGGCCTTCCTAGTTAGGGCCAATTACAATCAGAAAACAATTCTGCAAGATCCACAACTAGATCTAATTAAATCTCAGGTAGTTCAGCTCCGAAGATAATCAAAAGATGATGCAAACCCCTAGCTCTAGTACAAATGACTATCAGATTACAATCTAATCTGCAAGAACATCAAGAATTTCCACTTCTCTCTCAAGCTTCACATTTGACTTCCAGATCTGCTAAGTTATTTTAGTCCTGATCTCCCCCAAATCCTCCTTAAACATCTACCTAAGCCCTCCTTAAATACTAATCATCAACCACAAGTCAGAAAGATGAAACCCTTAACTCCCCAAAAAAATAATTAAATGCCATACAAGTCAGATTACAAATGTATACAAACAATTAATTCTACATGTCGACCCAAGACAATGGCTACCAACAATTAATTCACCAAGTTGGCTCAACAAATCACATAGAACTCCAGTCATTAAGTTATAACTACTGAGCGATAGTAAAATTACCAAGCATGCCAAGTATCACCAAGCACTAGTGTTGACCGAGCACCATAGGCATGACTAAGTAACACTTTCACTGAGTTCCAGAGACTACTGAGTTCCTTTAGTGACCCAACTTCCTTCAATGACCGAGACCGTCAGTCAAGGCTGCAACCAAGTAAAATTGGCCAAAATACAAACACTCCATGCAGTTTCACTGAGGACATAGAATTCCCTACCTTAACCATGGATGCCCCTACATCAAACACCCTAGGTTCCAAAATATGTTCATAAATGAGAAGAACATCTTTCATGATTCAGCACATAAATCCTGAATTGATTCTTCACATACAAGTCCTCCACTTTTCTACTTGCAAAGTCTTCCAATTTAGTTTCCTTTGTCTCTTCAAGTCTTTTTTTGACAATGTATAGGTTAGTTCTCCATATTGATCATTCATTTTCTCTAGATCCATAATCTCAACTCAGCTACCAATACTTAGGCTTCTCCTACTGAGTGTTGTATCCATCAAATGCATTAGTGAAAACTTCCTGTCATTCTTCTCAATAGTAAACACATTCTTTACATAGTCATAAATAGCTCTACAATCATATTGCCAAGGTCTATCGAGCAATATATCACAACTATTCATCTTCACAATGTCACAAAGCACAAGATCCTTATACTGGCCAATCTAAACTTTAATGAAGCATTGTTCCCTAACTTCCAAAGCATGAACATCTTGTAACGAGCCAATCTTATAAGGACAAGGATGTTTCATTCTACTCAAACCAAGTTTTTGAACCAGGTCCTCAGCATCAAGGTTATCAGTACTACAACTATCAACAATAACATCATAGAGTTTACCTTTAGTCTTGCATCAAGTCCTAAACAAGTTACTCCTCTGACAAGGTTCATCCTTTGTACTGAGCAATGTTCACTGAAGTAGCAAGCTCTCTGATTCAAGTTCATTATGAATGTTCTCATTCATCACATCAGTTCTTTGGTCAACCTTCTTTTGTGTGCACTCAGAAAAACAATTTTCTTCTTCTCCATAGTTATAAAAAGTACCCCTAAAGATAACTCTACCTGTCTTCTTTGGTTCCACAGGTTTTTGTTCATCTTCTGCATTAGTCAGTTTATCCTTCACTGAGTGACCAATCTTTTATTTTTCTTGGGAGTTGCTAGACTATTTCCTCTTCAACTTATCTTCTGCCTTCAGAGCATACTGATAAGCATCTTCAACAAAATCTATCTTTAGCACACCAAGCTCATCTTGAATATTGAATCTCAGACCATTCAAATATCAAGCTACCTTTTCCTTACCAAGCTCTTAGTGTCCAAACTGAATAGTAAGCTTTTATAACTCCTCGATATAATCTTCAATAGACAAATCCTTCTATTTCAAATTCTACAACTTCTTAAAAAAATCAAGCTCATAGTCAATCGGTATGAACTTAGCTTTCAACTTAGTCACCATCAATCTCCACCAATTGATCTTTGTTTCACCTTCATCTTCTCAGTCTCTTTGTAGTTCCTTCCACCAAAGAGAAGCATGTCCTTTCAACTTTGTCTGTGCCAACCTCACCTGAAGAGGATCTTTAATTTCTTCCAGCTCAAAGAAATCTTCAAGCTCACCAATCTAATCAATCAAATTTTCAGGCTTCAAAGTACCAGAGAAAGTAGAAACTTCCATTTGGTAATTAATAAACCAAGTAGTAGGTCTAGGAAACTGAGCCATTATATCTTCACTAGATTTGTTTCTCTGGTCATCACCACTAGATCTAGTAGTTTCAAATTCTTTAGAAGCTTCTTCATAGCCATCCTTAGTACCAACATTCTGAGGTATACTAGAAATAGTTCTCATGATCTCAGCGACCACATCATTCTTCATCAATTCCATCTTAGATCTGAAATCTAATTTCACCTTCTCTATGATCTAGTATTCAACAGTATCGCAAAGATCTGAAATAACTCTAGGGTCCAATATTCTTGGAGGCATTCTTAAAGATAACATAAACCCTCAGCAAAAAACCCTCATTGACCACCTTGTGACAATTTCCAAGTTGTAACAAGTTAGAGCTCAACCTGCAACCTTGTAAACAACTAGGGCACAATTTCACAAGTTCACTGCTTCAGATCTGCAATCCAAATTGTGCACAATCTCTGCTCCAACAAGATCAACTTCTCAAGATAAACCTTTCTAGGTCAAGCTTCTACTTCAACAAGATCAACCTCCACTTTGATGACACCTGATGCGGTCAAGGATGGTGGATTCAATGAAGGATAGTCCAAACCTTGCAGCCAATAGAATTACATAGTGGATTACTCAACAATGCAACACAAAGTAATTGTTTAACACTAATTTTCATTAACATGCCTAACTGTAAGGCCTTCTGGGTTAGGGCCAATTACAATCAGAAAACAATTTTGCAAGATCAACAATTAGATCTAATTAAATCTCAGCTAGTTTAGCTCTGAAGACAATCATAAGCTAATGGAAACCCTAAGGAAGATCTAAACTTGAGCTCACAAGCCTCCAAGAAATCTCCTTCCCAAGTTGCAAACCCCTAGCTCTACTACAAATGACTATTAGATTACAATCTAATCTGCAAGAACATCAAAAATTTTTCCACAACTTCACTCTCAAGCTTCGCATCTAACTTCTAGATCTGCTAAGTTATTCCAGTCTTGATCTCCCCCAAATCTTCCTTAAACATCTACCCAAGCCCTCCTTAAATACTAATCATCATCCACAAGTAGGCAAGATGAAACCCTTAACTCCCCAAAATAATAATTAAATGTCATTCAAGTCAACTTACAAATATATACAAACATTTAATTCTACATGTCGGCCCAAGAAAATGGCTACCAACAATTAATTCACCAAGTTGGCTCAAAAAATCACATAGAACTCTATTCAATAAGTTAGAACTATTGAACGATAGTAAAATTACCGAGCACACCATGCATCGCCTAGCACTAGTGTCGACTGAGCACTGCAGGTATGACCAAGTAACACATTCACTGAGCACCAAAGACTACCGAGTTCCTTTAGTGATCGAGCTTCCTTCAATGACTGAGACCACCGATCAAGGTTGCAACCAAGTAAAACTTGCAAAAATACAAACACTCCATGCAGTTTCACCAAGGACACAAAATTCCCTACCTTAACCTTGGATGCCCTTGCATCACTTGTAGAGATGAGCACAAAATTTTTCTTGAAGTCCCAAGGTCAGTTCAACTTCTGCCAAGTGTAGCATCCATGCTTTCTTTAACTGTTTGTGGTTCCCCATCATTTCTTTCTTTACTCTTAAGGGGTTGGGGCATTGCCACTTGTTGCATCTTCAGTGGATGTCTCTTCTTCTTTGGCACTTTCTATAGGATATGTTGTTTCCCAAGATGTATAAATTTCTTCACTTGGCCAATGAAAGGCTAGAACTTCATCCCTTTTTGGTAGCAATTTGTCCCAATTAGCAACTACTTGGCGTACCTCATTTCTCACATTAGTAAAATGTATTCTAACATCCTGTAGTATTTCAATTAATTGTACAAATAGGGTATTATCTTTTGTATTCAAAATGGTGTCTATTCTACTTGACACTTTGCCATCAATTTGTTCTAGCCATTGATCCCTATCCTTTATAACTCCATCTACTTTGACAAGACTAGGGAACATTTGAAAATTGTCTTGAAAGAACCTAACCCTTAACATTTTTGCCTTTCTCCTTAAACTTTCCTATTGATCTCAAACTCAAAAAGGTCCTTAATGAACATATAAGTATTTGTTAGTTGTATATCCACAATACATTGATCTATAATCAAATCAAAGAATGATTTCAACCTATTTTTTCTAGCAACCCATCTTTCCAAAATTGGGTCTACAGTGGTTATCTCTTTCTTAAAAGAGATCAAAATGTCAGACAATTGCTTAGCAAGTTTATAAACATCTCTTGGTTTTACATTTGCAACAAAATGTAGGATTGTGTCCTTTATTCTCTTTTCATATCTCTATTTCTCCCTTTTCTCTATGTATTCATCACCTATAGAAGGGGGAAGAGGGGAGAGGGGGTATTCAATGATAGGGCTTGAAGAAGAAGGTCCAGTAGGGGAAGAAGAAATTTGCAATTACCCTAATGCTTGAATTGGGCCCTGCTCACCTAACCTCTTCTTCAAGTCTACAATTATTGTATCCTTTTCATATATGCTCTATCTTAGCTCCCCATAATCCTTCAACACTATTTTGAATCTTAGTGTGAGCTCCCCCTTCTCCTTGGCTTCTACCACTCTTGTTGTTAGTTGAGCCATAGCTACCACCATGCCTGATGCCTCAACTATAGAAGTATCAGTAACCCTTTTTCACTATTAGGCTACCAGTGAGATCACCCCTAGTAACATGTTTTCCTCTATTATTTCTATTCTTCTTTAGGAACCACATGACCAAGGCCTGATGGTCATTACTAAAAGTGACTCCCTTAATGGCCTGTTCTACCTCCTCCTTGGTTTTATGAATAGGTGTGGTTTCTTTCCTAACTACATCCAAGATCACTCCATCAACTATATCCCACTCTCAAAGGATAAGCACTCCTGAGTTTCTCACCAAGAGTCTCCCCTATTCTGGAGTGATTTTCTCAAATCTATCTATCATTTCCTTTCATACCTCATCCTCTATGATCTTGAGATCCTGTTCTGGATTCTCCTCATGCCTATTTGCACATGTTTCTTCAAACTGACTGATGTTCAATTTCCATAAATATTGCATGAATGATCTAGCCTTCACAAAGGCATCATTAGCTAAGAACTCATCACGTGTTTGTTTTATTATGGGGTCCAATTCTATGCCTACCATTTCTCCATTTGTTAAGCCTAGTTTAGGTTCCTTTCATGGCTCTGGCACTCCCTCATTTATCTCCTCATAGGTCATGAAAATTTGACCTAGAGATCTCAACTATTATACCTGCTCTGTGACCTCTTGATCATGCATGATATTTAGAGGTGATTAGGAAGGAGATTAAACTTCCTCAACATGTTGAGGCCTCTCTTCTAGCTTTTGTTTCTTGGTGGGAGGTGGGGAATCAGGAACATTTTCATCTGGTTGATCCTGAGGTGAGTCTGGAATCTCTACGACCTACTTTTTTTTCTCCACCTATTGTGATGTAGAAGGGATATCCTCATTTTTCTTTGTTTGTTTGTCAGGCTCTGGTACTATCACATTGTAACCAGTTTTCTTCTGTACCATGTACTTTCTTGGGGGTAATACTTTTGCAAATGCAAGTTTGCTCAATAATGATTGAGCCTTCTCTAGATTATTCTTCATGGCTTTCTCCTTTTTCTCATTGAAGGTTTGATAAATATCCTAAAAATGATCCATGAGAGTGTCTATCTTCTTACCCATGGGATTTATGCACTTTAGGGGATCATATCCCTAGTCAAACTATTGGACAAACTCCAAGGTCTTCTTGTATACCAACCATTTTTATTTTTTGATTTATTTCTCTTGTATATTAGGGATTATTTTGATAATATCCTCAGGGAAGTTAAAAATATGATTTATCAAAGAGCACCTGACCTTTATTTTAAACATTTCATTGTAAAACACCTTTGGGTCTACTGTCCTAACAACTGAAGTTGCCATATGATATGGTGCCAAGATTTGATCCATATGTCGCTAGCCACCCTTTGTGATTATGAACTAGTAGGCAATTGTAACATTTGGGAATAGAGTTTTGTTATCTCTAATTGAGCATTAATGATTGTCATTAGTATCAAAGGTTATCAAAGATATCGGTTGGTTACTTATATGAAGCTAGTCGGTAACTATAAGCAAAATAGGCCAGGTAGTTAAGTATACACACCGAGCATCAGATAGTTTACCGAGCATTAGCAGACATCGATATCGAGTGATAGTAAACACCGAGCATTAGAATAAATACTGAGCAGTTTATATAGTGTTTACTGAGGATCATAGGAAATGACATAGTATTTAGGAATGGAACATTATTTTATGAAAAAAGTTACAATAGATCAGAAAATCTTTTACCACGATTGAGAACAATTTATTGTTGAGATACGATGAACATCCTATGTAATAGTTTGATCTAGGTTATTTTTGTACACCGTAGATCTTAGGATTTTTTCTAAGATTTGTAAAACTAATTTTGTTTAAGCGGAATAATGTTGTATGCTATATATGTTGTATGTTACATCATTTTTGGTCTGAACTGATGTATGAGCAAAGAAGAACTTGATGTTCTAGCCAACCTTCAAGATTATCAGTTGACAAAGTAGATCAATATTCAGAGGTTATCAGATTTAGAAAAATCAAAGTAGGCTAACCAAGTAGTTCAGAGTAGAGATTCATCATAGTAAAGGTGATATTTTATCAATACTTTATTGATCTATATCAGACAATTAAGTTGTCATTAGCAGATAGTTACCTATTACTTTCTAATCATTGTAATAGAGGTTTTGTAAAATCTCTTAACAGAGTAGACTTGACAGTATTTTTGTAAATCTCTTAACTGAGTGCACACTCAAGTAGTGTTGCTAAAATCCTATCACTAGGTAGATCTAGCTGATCTAATATGTTACTCCTATTAGGGTAAGATCACCAGAAGTGATAAAAAATTGTAGCCCTAACAGGCAAACCTTTTCTATCTGTAGTAGTGAAGAATCCCCACTGTAGTTTTTACCTTCTAACAAGGGTTTCTGCATTACCAAAATACTTGTGTTATGGGACTATTATATTGTTGATTTCATGTTGTTTACTTTTACAAGTTGAATGGATGAATGATACATGTATTAGATACAAGTTATTGTGGAAGGTTATCATTGTTTGTTGTTGTAGATTTGAAAGGTTGAAGTGTTAAAGTTTTTGTGGGCACTTATTCACCCCTCCTCTCTTAGTACCCTATCTCTCCTAATTCCAACAATTGGTATCAGAGCTCAGTTCCCTTATTAGATAGTTTAACCATTGAAGGGTAAATATCTACGACATGGAGAGGTATAAGATAGAAAAGACTATTGAGAATTAGAAGATTTAGATGCAGATGTTTGTTGAATAGTTTAAGCATGCCAAGGAAGGACTGAAGAAATTACTGGTTGAAAGAAAGAACCTAGCTATTCTACAAAATGAGATTTATTACCATGAAGAAGCAATTGATGATATATTTGATCATATTGGATCTAGTTCTAGAAGTATTTTTGATGGATTTGAAAGCATAATCTCTGATTTATCTGAAAAGAATCAACATCTAATCAAAGAATTGAAAGCACTGCAAATCGGTCAAGAAACTTAGATGGTGAGAATGGTAGAGACAATGAACAATGCTAGACAAGCTAAGCAAGAAAGGAATCTAGCTATTGATGACCAAAGACAAATGACTGAACAACTTCAAGAAAAAGAAAGTGAAATAAATAGACTCACCAATCACCATTTTCAAGTATCTAATCAAATGATGATTGCAAATCAAGAAGTAAACCCAATAAATGGAGAATTGTCAAGAAATTGTGAAGAAGTCGTAAGACTCAGAGAGGAGAATGAGAAGATGAGAAATGAAGTGAAAAATCAACAAAAACACAATGAAATGAAGAAATTGTCTGAGGATAGTTCTAAGAAGATTGATGACTTTCTATTTAATCAAAGAAGATTTAGGAGTAAAGCTGGTCTAGGCTATATCGGCGAAGGAGAATCATCACAACAAGCTAAACAAGTCAACAATAATCAAAATCAAAGACCTAAAGTGTTGACATGTTATCACTATGGAAAACTAGGACATACATCTAATGTGTGTAGAAGCAAAGCACAAGGTAAACCTCTTGTCACTCCTAAGTTCAATGGTTATTGCTATTATTGTGGTAAGTTTGGTCACCAAGCTTATGAGTGTAGAGATAAATAGAATGATATTACTAACAATACCACTATGGAGAAAATATGCTATATTTGTAATAAACATGGACACATTACATGAGAGTGTAAATTTAAGATGAAACAAGTATGGACTCCTAAGTAGAAAACACAGTGCAAGCCTTATCAACCAAAGAAACAAGGTAACTCTTACGTTTGGGATTATAACACATGGGATAATTGTGTTGCATGTGGTAGATATGGGCACATTGCAGCGAACTATAATAGGAAAATATGGGATGGAAAATCAAGAAGCTGGTCAAACAATGTAATGGCATGTATGCATTGTCATAAAGTCGGTCATTTAAGAAGGACTACAGAGACCGAGCACCAAAGGAAAATCATGTATTTGAGAGTGGAAACACTATTGTAGATATCATGAAGATAAGGAACACTATGTGGAGAAAGGCATCTAATGACAATGCTAAGTCAAGTAATGTTGTCAGTGAAACCTTGTCCAATGGATTGGGTGACATTGGTTTCTCTACCTAAGGTGATATAGGTATGTATGGAATTGACATTTCAAAATGATCACATTTTACATATAGTTCCTCATATATGATGAGCACATACCAAATCTGCATGAAAAGAGATGCAATGTGGTTTATATGTTTTGAGCTAACAAAGTTATACAATCGATAAAAGTTAGACTGAGTGATGGTTACCTGTCGGTAATCACTATTCAAGGTTAACTGAACAACAATATCAACTGAGAAAAGAAGTCTTGTGTTAACTGAGCTGATGAAAGTTTAAAGTTGCCACCGAGCTGACAGTTCTCATGAACTGGAAAGTAGTTCAAGTATTTAATGCATAAATTTTTGAGTGAGAATATCAAAAATTCTATAAATATGTAGAATACAAGGCTCATTTTTCACAATACGATTTCAGAGAGCTAAGATTTCACAGAGTGAGTTTGAGAAAGAATATTTCATTCAAATTCAAGCCATTACAAATTGAACCGAGCACACTCTTCAATACATTCTGGGTAAGTGGAAACCCTACCAAGAACATTTCTCATACTTATCATAAAAACCTAGTTTGTTGAAATGACATCTACTGTGAGTTCATCTAAGGTTGTGGATGAAGAAGTTAATTTAAGTGTGTCAGCAAGTTATAAGGAACCTCCTTATAAGTTACACCCTGAAGTTGCCTTGAAAATAGACATAGCGGGTGATTTTTCAAGCATCCCACCTAGAGTTTTGTTGATGGAAGATATAAGATCATATATTCACTATAAAATTGGGGAAATTAGAGATTTCGATATGTATGTTGTGTTTCAAGCACTTTGTAATGAGAAAATGGAACTAAAACTAGAGCACAAATTGGTTGAGACACTTGGTCTTACTCATGCCCTAGATTTTTTGAAGAACATTAAGAACAAATGGATTAGGGTTGTGTTGAGCCACTATCATGAAGGCACGTTCTAGCTAGAAAGATCTATCAAGGTCACAAAAAGAATGATTAGCAGGGTTACTGGTTACTCGACTGTTGACAAGGTCAAAGAATTTCAAAGTGCTACACAAGCCAAAGTTGAGAAGAACACTGGCGCAACATGGGATGGTAGAGCATTAAATATTTCATCCATTGTGGATCCTGAAGTAAAATTCATAGCACATGTTATTGGTTATAAAATCTTTCAGTCGAGGAGGTCAAATAGTGTACCTTGCAATGCAGTGGATATGGCTTACAAATTGATAAAGAAGGATCATCAGATAGACCTAGCTGAGCTACTACTAAGATAGGTTGAGGATAACATGAAGACAATAAAGGCACAAAAGTCCAACACCTATAAGTTTGGTTCACTACTTGTAGGCTTATTTTTCTATCTCCAAAAATTCTTTCCCTCAGTCGGTCACACTAAATGGGTAGATGAGAAACTGATCACTTCACAAATATTTGATATTATGAAAGGTCTAGAAGATAAAGCTGAAAATGTAATAAATAGTTATTTTGAAGATTTTAAAGTGAAGATGAATTTAAGAAGTAGAATTCCTAATGAATTGGTCGATAAATATGCAATGGAAATTTGTTTCTTAGTGAACACCATGTTGGCACTTCAAATATTCAACACATAAATTCTGCAATTCATTACAAAATTGAAGTTGTTATATGTGATCCCATATTTGAGAAAATCTTGCTACAAAAAAACCATAAAAATCCTGCAAAGTTACCAAGGTTTCACTACAATATAGCAAGTCCTAATTGAATATAACCAGTTCTGAGAAGAACCCTAAGTGCTTTTATTTTAAACAGAACCCTAGGTTTTCCTTTAAGGTTTCTATTTGATCATTACTTTTTACAAATCACTAAAGTTTTTAAAAGCATGTGCCAAAATATGTCACCGCGCGGGGTCTTGTTAGTAGCACTTTTTAATCACCTAAACCCGACCCCTTTTAATTTTTCCTAAAGTCTAAGCCTGATGTTTTTCCTAAATAAACCTAATTCCTGACCTCCTTATCTCTTAATATTTTGGCACTATAGTCCACTTGGAATCTTGAAACTAAAGCTAATGGTGGTTGCTTGTTTGCATGGAATCTTTTGAGCCCACGCAATCATGCCACAACCATTGAACTTATTTATTCCTTGGTGATTATAGTAGGTGGGACTATTGCTAGATGTATCCCACATGGACTTCTCTAATTGGTTATATTTTGCTGACTAGGAAATCATTGATGAGGCTAACACTTATGTAGCAACACTTTATGTTCACCTACTAGATATTGCAATGTGGCAGCTCCTCGTTAGTTAAGAAGAATGGGCCCGGCCTCAACAGAATCTGCAAGCCTGAAAATCTATAGAAGATACAATGGTGGTTGCATGTTCACATAGAATATTTTGAGTCCTTGTGATCATGCGACAACCATAGATTTAACTTTATTTCTAGGTGTAAGAACAAGGTGGGTTTGCTCCCAGGTGTATATACATGGCCGCTACTAATTGATCCAAGGTGGGTGATGATGTGGAAGATGTTGGTAATACTAGCACTCAATAAAGAAAAGTTACATGTCCTCTCTGCCAGGTAATGCAAATGTGGATATTCCTAAATCATCGAGGCAGAGTGGGGCCAGATATTTAAAGAATAAGTGGCAAGTGATTGATCCAATGGTGGTCACTTATTTGCATAGAATCTTTGAGTCTATGTGATCATGTGACAGTCATAGATTTAGCATCAAGGGCATGATGGCCCACTTCATGTCTAGTCATAAAGTTGAAATCAAAATGACCAGTGGATGTAGCATCTGATGATAGTGAAGAGTCCAAGGTACAAAGTGGGGCCTGGGTGACATGTTTAAAGATTGTCATCGATGCATATTGATCCAATAGTTGTCGCATCTTCGCATAGGTTTCTTTCAGGCCTTGCAATCATGTGACAAGTATTAGATGTTTTTAAAAAGAAGATCAATGGCCCAAATTCAAACTTAATACAGAGAGGTGTGAAATTTTGTTTTTCACGTTGGACAAAGATGGGTTCATTTCTTAGAGAATTAATGGTGAAATCATGTGGAGTAAATTGCTCGAATGATTGCTTTTGATTGTTAATATTTCAAAGATGTATTCTTTTTTAGAAAATCACAAGAAGATAGAGGTTTATGGAGAGCTAGGTGAGAACTTTGCATAGACTGATTGTCATTTCTGACAAATCTGAAGAGAAAGGTTGGTGATTTTTTACATTTACTATTCCTGTTAGAAAGAAAATCATTACAATTTTGTAGTATTTCTTTTGCATCAACTTTATAGAATCAGAACCCTAAAAATGCCACCTAGAAAGGAATTGTCTAGCGAGATCGATTATAGTAAGAGGGGTTTGCATGAGGATTTGCTACAATTATTGCCCAGTTTGATAATTGACCTAGTAAAGGTGAAACAACTAACACCAAAAGAACCTAGGGTAAAGATTGAGGATGGTTTATATGATACAAGAAACTACATTAGGGATACTAAGATTGGTACACTCAATGTGAGTGGCATCTCTAATCTCACTAGTCTGACACTACTCACTGTAGGGTTCAGCCAAAGAAATGTCCCTATTCCTACCAATAATATATGGCAGTTCAACCTAGGGAAGCTTGTAGTGCCTGGTGTTTTCTTAGATGCAGACCTAATGGTTCAAGTTGCAAAGAATTATGACCCTATTTCTAGGGAGATTAGGGATGCTACAAGACAGTTGTTGATGAAGATTTTAGCTGATGAAATCAGGATATTTTTTAGGTTAAGTGAACCCTTAAATGACCTGGAAAAGATTAATTTTGAAGAATTGAGAGAAGTATATAATGCACAGAGGAGTTATCTTATAAACGATCTTGTAAAGGAATTGTTTACTAAAGCTGGAAAAATGGTTTTCATAGGGCCAAGCACACAAGAGCCTTTTAAAACATATTATTTTGATGTAAGAGCAAGAGGTGCATATTGGTGTTTAAAAACACTTATGCCAACTAGGGCTGCCAATATGCCTATGATGGATATTAAGGATTGGTTAGTTCCAAATGTGGGCAATCTATAGGCAACTGGACCAACTATAGGGATGGATTTTCCCTCTTCTGCTTCTGGCTCTGTGAAACCAAGGCGAGTACACCTGATCCAATAGTTGTAACTCTAACTAATAACTCTAACTCTGCCCCTTATTTCTTTATTGGATCTTTGAACAGATGAAATCAGTGAGAGAATACTGAACAACAACCTATTATTCATTGATCCTCCATCACTGGGTAGGACAACATAAAATTAAATAAAAGTAAATACTATTAATGATTTAATGCTTTCTTGCAGAATGTAAACAATCATGCAACACATGTAACAGTACAGGGGCTACTAGCTCATGATCAGTGCCTTATCCATTGGGCATCATACCTAAAGCAGACATGAAATACAAGAACAACTACTAGATTCATCTGAGAAACCAAGCCATAAACATAGTCAAACATCTCTTACACTACTTACAGATATCCTTCCTGATTGAACCAGATAAATCAATGCTTCACTTAGAGGCTTTTAACCTAATCCTAGATCTGGGCTGAGAGACAAAACACATACACCAGTAATCTAATGCAATGAGTTAGAAAACTCAGGATTCATCAAGAACAACTGAAGGAGAGATCCAAGAATGACAAACTATATTAATTATGTGGGTTCAAATCCTTGTATTATAAATTGATTCAGTGATACCATAGAAAATATGCAAAGGATACAGAAGTTTTCTTCCTAGTATTGATACAGAAGCAAAAATGTTACAACCTGGACTGAGGATACACACTTGGCCTTTCAGCTTCCTAAGTCAAGAATTTCCAACCAGTCCTTTAAAAAAGATCACAAAATTCCCTTTATAGAAACAAGGATACACAAAATATCATTTAGGGCAATTTTTAGGGCACACTAGTCAATGCTAAGACTCTCAAAAATATCCTAGACAAATCTGAAACAAATTACAATCTAGAAACTTCTCTTACAAAAAATTTGATCCTTACTCAAAATTGACCTTAGAATACATAGTCTCTTACTACTCTCACCCACTTTCTTAGAACTAAAAATAAATGCCACCATTGGAAAGCTCGTGTTGTGGCATTTCTGAAAACATATAACACTTGCATATTTGGTCAAAAATAAGATCCAGAAATCATTTTTTCATGCATAGCCTCCATTATTTAAATTTTTGACCTTTCAATATAGTCTCAACTTCATAATTTTGAAATTAATATTTCCTACCCATTTGAAATTCGAAGTGAGCCCACATGCCACTTGGCATCACCGGATTCGCTCAATTGACACCTCACCTCCATGTTGGACTGCCAGCACATCCCTTTGCCACTTGTCATTCTGTGATTCACCCATGATGTCCACTTGGGTGCTTGACTATACCAGCCTACCTCATCACCACTGAGACACATGTCAGCATCTCGTTAATCTGTGAAAGTTAAACAGTGAGCAACTTCATTTCACGCTTTAGCGACAATCGTTGGATTTACATGAATCCTGAGGTGGCTGACCAACTGTGCATCGTCTACCTCGTCATCACCTTGTCATCATCCACCACCAAGAGTCACACTCTGGTTGGCTCGTGGATCCATCTGGGAACCAAACTGCAACATCATTAGGTGACAAGTGGTAGCTTGTCGCTATTTCGCATGTTAATTCACGTGCAACTTTGTCTTCAAGGAATAGCGAGCACCGTTGGATGGGCATGCATTTCAAGGCATCAACGAGCCTGCACATTCACACATTTCATCAAAATATATTACCTCACACATGGGGCCCACAAACCACATCATCGTCCACCTTGTCCATGCTTTCCGCGCACATGACAAAGCTCGCCCACTGGGCATCTATCTTAGATATTAGCATATTGTGTGATCTATCATATAAACACCTTAGTTCTCTCCTGCGTGAGCAATGTGGGATAAATATCCCATTGACTTTAAATGATTTTTTCTTAAAAGAAGCCTTTATGTGCACCAGCTGGTTGGCCACACACAAAGCCCTCTACATAGCTTTCACTTTCCATTGATATATTAGCTCTGTTCTTTTTAAACATTTGTAATTGTATCGACCCGACGCATGTGGGATAATTTCCTAATACACAGTCCGCCATTTATGCTCCCAAACTCCTCCATGCATGCGCATCATTCTCCATTTCCCCTAGTTTTCTTTGTGTTGCAAACAGCATGAAAAGAGAGAGCCAATGATATTTGAAAAAGATAGTGAGCAGGCCCCTTGGAAAATAGTGCAACCCTCAAACTCACGCCAAGTCTCATGCGCCATGCCTGTGAAAGAATGTGCATCCAAAAGGAAGCTAGCATGGGTAAATATAGAGCTTACACTTGCTACTTCCCTCAATACACAGAGCGCAAAGAAGATCAAAGAGTGTGCCAAAATTTTGTTTAAAATGTGAACATCATTTCATTATTAGCGTGAGAGTAACATCTCTTCTTTGGTGTGTGTAAATTATACACAGCACCTCACCCCTCAAACATGTGTGAACATACATCTTATTGCCCTCTTTGTGTGCTGATGGGAACATTTTAACAGGAAACTCCAACACATGCGTAATCAAAAATTTACGCAGCACCCTATACTTGATGGGAACAACATACCAAAAACAAGACATGCCTCCCAAAAACATGTGCAATCAACAAATATTAATCATTTTGTCTTCATGAAATTGGGAGCATTCAATCATATAAAAGAAAAGCTTGTGCCAGTCAATACCATTCTGAAAACGTATGAATTTGTTTGTATATGTCACGCCATTGCTTTGGCACACACCCCCCCATAATCTGATGTATGCAGCCCTTCATAAACTAATGTGCACGCATGTAAATTTGGTACAAATCCCCCTCTTGGCTGAGTCCAATTTTCACATACTACAAACAAAACAACATGCAGCCTATGATAAATACACAACCCATATTCTTTCACTCGGTGCGTATACTACTTCCCTGTGTGTGAGCAACATGTGGTTGTGTATATGTTTGTCATAGCATACTTTCGGTATATGTAGCCCCCAAGAAAATGGTGCATAATATCCTTCCACTTGGTCATGTATGCAGCCCCCACATATTATTGTTTTTAATCTACTTTGAAAGCATCATCAAGAGGTGCATGCTAAACTCTGACAAAGTGTGTAGTCTCTCCTGAAAAGAACACAACAATTCAATTGAGGGAAACTCATTTAAATAAGGGGAAAAGGTACAGCTGGAGGGGAGAAAATATGCGCAATGCAAGACCATAACAACCTCTCCTTGGTGTGCTACTTCTCTCAAATACCAAGTGCGTCTATTAGGGAATGTATGCACAATGTAAACATTTTATTTCATTCCTTATGGTGGCGCATCTTAGAAAGTTTTGTCAAATAATTCAACATCACTAGCCATGGCTCCATAGTTTGTATGCATAACACTTGTATTCTATTCAAATTTTCACGCCGTTATAAGCTGTTTCTAAAATAATGAGGTGGGTCGAGCCCCAAGCGGGTCCGGCCTAAAAAATTTTTGAACTCAAACAACTGGCCTTGAGAAACATCCAGAACGGCCGGCGTCTGCAACTGGATTGGATCCGACTAATTTGACATTAAAAAAAGACTCCAACTTTTACTATTCAGCCAGTCGGCAATTTTAAATAAAACACCTCCAGTCGCCTTTTAAAAACACTACTCAAAACAAATCGTTGGAGGTGAAAGTTGGCGAGCACGTACTTTGTACTATAGACAACAACCTTGTAAAATTTCTTTGCCAAAAAATGAACGAGCCAAGAGATTTTAAAGTTTGAAAATGCTCGCTCAAAATTTTTGGTAGACACAAGTTGAAAATCACTGCCGACTGGCTCGGAATGAGATCGATGAAAAATATCAAATGAAAAGATGAGGGCAAGCCACTGAAACTGGAAGAAACCTCATCAGTAATGATCGCAACAAAATAATCCTCAACTGGAGATATTGATTCGTGAAAAAGCTATGAATTTAAGAAAAAGGCTACTTTGCACAGTTATTTGATCCGTACTTTATCATTATTATTGAACACGTTTCACTGGCCTTGCAATCTGATCAAACAGAAACCTCAGTTTGAAACCCTGGATATATGATCCCTCTGACATGTAGAAAACAAGTCTATAATCAGATTCATCAGACAATTAACCAATTATCAGTTATTAATCTCCAAAGTCGGCCATTCAGAACACCTCTAACTGAAAGACATTCAAATTCATAGAAATTGGGTTTGGAATCGATTGAGAAAGGTCATCAATCGAATTCGTCATAATCTGAAACTTATGATGAAGAAACACTTTCATATCTAGATTATGAATCAACCTTCAATTATTCTTAACCTCGATCCGGGTGTAAATGGCACGATTGCAAAGTGAGCTACTAACAAAACTGAACTGTGCACTGCTGAAGAAACTTAACAATCTGCAATCTGAATGGCACTAGAAAACATATCAAATGGATACATGGGAGGCTAAAAATCAGCATGAACCTACTTTCTTATGCTGAAAAAAAGATGCAACAACTGAAACTTCTTGATCAATCATAGAGCACTTAATACACTCATCCAAACAGGGCCTCCGATTGAAAAGCACAACTGATCCTCATTAAAATGTTAGAAATTGGAAATGGAATCAGATCGGCAAACTGGGCAAACGGATTCTTCATGGCCTATAAACTGAAACAAAAAGAGTGTTTGACTACTGGAATACATGGAAAAAGGAATTTTATCAATTGGATTGCAAGGTCAAAAGTTATAACTAGTTAAACAGGGCCACTGACTAAAATCAGGCAGATTAGAGAAACAAGACCAATCTGGAAAGCCAACTTTGGGGAATTCAAAATCTAATCAAATGGATTTGAAAAGGTTTGAAAATTGAAACATAAGCTCTCTGATATACATTGTAAACATTCCCAAAGTGGCGGGCCATGAAACTTAACAGGACACTAGATATTCAAATACAAACAGGGCCTACAACAGTGATTTGACACTTAGGCAAAAATAAGGATTTAGGTGAACACCTCAGAATGACCACTCCCTAAACACTTCAAATTCTTCAGTGAGGAGCTGGAACCCACTGCATATGTCAAACAAAAAGTGTTGAATCCACTCCCCAAGTTGTACCTCATGAAATTGATTAGGCCCATCTCTACATGCTCTTGAACTAGGCCCCTTTAGACTGCTCTTTTGAAGGTAGAAACTTTTCTTATGAAATTTTTTTGAACATGGCTTCCAAAACCACATGGAATTTTCATAGTACTAATAGTGGCTCTGATTGGGGACGTGTGCCCCTTGTGGGCATGTAGAGAATTCATGAATCTTTGGTATAGCAGACCACTCAAAAATGAAAACCAATCGCTTGCTCTCTCTCAAAAACTGGAAACCTTGCTGAAAGAAACACACCACACAACTGAAAGAAAGAAAGTGCACAAAATATACATTATTTGCAAAGGCTCTAAGCCTCAAAATTGAAATCATCGTTTACCTCTGTCAAAGATATGATTCTGATCCATATATGAGACAAGCAATCTGAAAAACTTTTGAGAAACATGCTGCCAACATATATGAAAAATTTTGAGCTGAAAGGTAACTCTGAATTTGCCAAAGCCCATATTCTTCCAGTCACAACCATCATTTTCGTATTCCAGAAAATATGGTAAATCCTTTATCTCTTCTTGATGTTGGCTGAAAGTATAATATTCATCTAGTAATGCATCAAAGCATAAGCTATAATGACCATCATGTATTGCTAAAAACTTACTTGGCTGAAAATGAAAAATATCCTCAGATTTATCTTTGTGGGATGACTCAACCACTGAGTGACTTAGCTTCTCTAGGATATGTTCACAATCTAGATCATGAACCAATTGTAATCCCTCTTCATGACCATTGTGACACAAAGATAACTGATTCATACCATTATCTTTATCAATAAATTTGTTGTTCTTATCATTGTCACAATCATCATCACATTCACCAAAAGAAAGGGAAGAAACTGAGAAAGGAGCTTGGTCATTACTTTGTGAAGAAGAAAAAATCTGGTCAGTTACAAGATTAGTTTGTAGACTAAGGGGAGACATCTCTTTATGAAAACTAACATCCTTTTCACAACTTCTAACAATGTCTTGCACATATAAATCTGGATCAAACAATGTTTCTTCTGAAACTCATAGGGTTGAGGAGGCACATTCAAATTCATTACTTTCCTTGGCCTCCTAATTTACACAATAGTCTCCAATAGTAAGCTCATCAAATTCTGAATGCATACTAGCATATGAATCTTCATACTCATCATAAATGGCATTCTTGTATCCCTTGTAGTCATATGCATTAAAATCTTGCAAAATGTTTAATCTCTGAAAATTAGCTTCTAAGATGTCTGAGATTTGATCACTGTTTAGTATATATGGGATTTCATTTTCATTCTCCTCGGTTTCTTGATGGATGCTGCAAGTTTCCCTCTTGTCTGGAATAGGGGCTGCAAATCCTTGGATCAAATCATCATTGCAGCAACTTTCATCTGCATCATATATATCCCTTTTTTGTTTGCACAAAAATCTCTTATACTGAGATAATAAGACTGTTCTCTTATGCTGATAAAAAGGAAGGTCTATAAACTTAATAGAAGCATTATCAACTATAGACTTTTCCTCAACATCTTGACATCCACCGAACTCACTATCAGCGTCATAATCAATATCATTAGCACAAGAAGGAACATCATCATTTTATTCGCATAAAGCTGCTCACAAGAAAATCTCACTGTCATATTCCTACAATCTGATTTTGGATCCGCAATCAGTCCATGATCATCACAAGAACTCATTCCCTGATCATTCTCATCGAAGGATTCATACTTATATGAATCCTCTGCAACATTTTCATTATCAAAAGACAAATCAAAAAGGTCTAACTTTTGCTGACTAGATAGATATGTACACTTATTATATTCAGCTATCAACATATCAGAGATCTCATCAATGCTGAGAGAAAGAGAACTTGACTCATCCATGTGAATCACATCCTCATGACCAGAAGTACTTGCACAATCAATATCAGAATCCTCATTATTTTTATTATCAGAAGAACACACATTTTCAATCAGTGCAAAATCATAACTGATGTCAATTTTGGAATCATGAAAAAAGATGTCCTAATTTTTTAGCACTGGTTTACACAAATCCGGAAGCAACTCATCCTTTGTTTCTTTATCAAAATCTTCACTCAAATAGTTTTCATTTTCAAATTCAGACATCTCTAAACAAGTAGAAGACCTTGTATATAATGATTCTGATTCTTGATCGCTACTACAATCTGAATGTTCTTCTAACATGACCTCATCATTCTGAGAAACACTCTCATCCTTAGACATGAGCTATATTGAAATACTGTTTATATTATTTTCTTGATGATGATCTTTTTGCAACTTATCCCATTCATCATCATCAGCAAACTCCTCCAAGAATAACCATTTGAAATCAGTTAATGAGGAGATGCATTTTGGGGGTAAACTCAAGTACCAATCAGCTGCAATCCATTTGAGGGATCTCCCAAAAAACATCATGGTGATATCTTCATCATAAATCTGATATTTGATAACAAATCTGAAGAATGCTAGGACATGTCCTAGTGCTGAATCTGACTGATCATCAAAGACTAGAATTAAATCAAAGAGCTCACTAGGAAAATAATTTGAGGATCCATGAACATGATCACAACTTAGAGCTCTATCCAGCCTGATAAAACATAACCTTCTAGGCTGGATCATTTGTTGTTTATCCATTTGTTTTGAACCAAGAAGAGAACTATTCATCTTATTTTGTCCTTACAAGAGGTATACCAAAATATTTAAACCTCTATGATAGCATTCAAAGTTTCATGACAAGATATTTAACATGGAAACATGAAACTGTTCTGATTATTCTCTTCCCTTCTTACTAGTGCTAAAACACTTAATAGGGAAATATTTCCTATGCTTTTACAAATAAAATACCTGGAAGTATGTGGTTGAAACTCAACTTGCTGAATGGAAAGCATCTGAATCTGAAACTTGCTTTGCTGAAACAATTGTAGAGCTTCCATCTCCTTAAAGAAGACAAACTTTAAGCACTAAAAACTTTTTCTGAATCTCTTTCCATCCACAAAAAACTTCAACAGGGTACATACACTATTTATCAAGACTGAAAATATATCTTTTTATGCACTGATCAACCAGAGGATCTCAGAGTCGCCACTCACAACTTGGTGAGATGATATCAAAACTTTTAAAACTGACTCTTTGCACTTTCAATGGAAACCACTGGATATGATAAACAAGCTGGCCAGGAGTCAAAGCTCTACTCATACCCGCGTTGTATATAACTGATTTATAACACTAGGGATATCAAATGATTGAAATAGGCAGGTCAAGAGTCAAGCTCAACTTGAAACTTGCACTATCCACTTATGATTATAATCCCTATTCCCCAGTAGAGTCACCATCTTGTTGGTGACTTGGATGGGTCAAATCTATCTAAGTTATATAATACTAATAATCTGTGATGTAGCAATAACTAGAGATTCTTGACAAATCTATTCTTTTGTTATGTCCTCCCCAACAGAGTCACCATCTTGTTGGTGTTTAAAAATGCTTATGCCAACTAGGGCTACCAATATGCCTATGATGGATATTAACGATTGGTTAGTTCCAAATGTGGGCAATCTATAGGCAACTGGACCAACTATAGGGATGGATTTTCCCTCTTCTGCTTCTGCCTCTATGAAACCAAGGTAGGTACACCTGATCCAATAGTTGTAACTCTAACTAATAACTCTAACTCTGCCCCTTATTTCTTTATTGGATCTTTCAACAGATGAAATCAGTGAGAGAATACTAAACAACAACCTATTGTTCATTGATCCTCCATCACTGGGTAGGACAACATAAAAGTAAATAAAAGTAAATACTAGTAATGATTTAATGCTTTCTTGCAGAATGTAAACAATCATGCAACACATGTAACAGTACAAGGGCTACTAGCTCATGATCAGTGCCTTATCCATTGGGCATCATACCTAAAGCAGACATGAAATACAAGAACAACTACTAGATTCATCTGAGAAACCAAGCCATAAACATAGTCAAACATCTCTTACACTGCTTATAGATATCCTTCCTGATTGAACCAGATAAATCTATGCTTCACTCAGAGACTTTTAACCTGATCCTAGATCAGGGCTGAGAGACAAAACACATACACCGGTAATCTAATGCAATGAGTTAGAAAACTCAGGATTCATCAAGAACAACTGAAGGAGAGATCCAAGAATGACAAACTATATTAAGTATGTGGGTTCAAATCCTTGTATTACAAATTGATTCAGTGATACCATAGACAATATGAAAAGGATACAAAAGTTTTCTTCCTAGTATTGATACAGAAGTAAAAATGTTACAACCTAGACTGACGATACACACTTGGCCTTCTAGCTTCCTATGTCAAGAATTTCCAACCAGTCCTTTAAAAAAGATCACAAAATTCCCTTTATAGAAACAGGGATACACAAAATATCATTTAGGGCAATTTTTAGGGCACACTAGTCAACCCTAAGACTCTCAAAAATATCCTAGACAAATCTGAAACAAATGACAATCTAGGAACTTCTCTTACAAAAAATCTGATCCTTACTCAAAATTGACCTCAGAATACATAGTCTCTTACTGCTCTCACCCACTTTCTCAGAACTAAAAATAAATGCCACCATTGGAAAGCTTGTGTCGTGGCATTTTTGAAAACATATAACACTTGCATATTTGGTCAAAAATAAGATCCAGAAATCATTTTTTCATGAATAGCCTCCATTATTTAAATTTTTGACCTTTCAATATAGTCTCAACTTCATAATTTCAAAATTAATATTTCCTGCCCATTTGAAATTTGAAGTGGGCCCACATGCCACTTGGCATCACCAGATTCACTCAATCGACACCTCACCTCCATGTTGGACTGCCAGAACATCCCTTTGCCACTTGTCATTCTGTGATTCACCCATGATGTCCACTTGGGCGCTTGACTGTACCAGCCTACCTCATCAGCACTAAGACACGTGTCAGCATCTCGTTAATTCATGAAAGTTAAATAGTGAGCAACTTCATTTCACGCTTTAGTGACAATCATTGGATTTACATGAATCTCGAGGTAGCCGACCAACTGTGCATCGTCTACCTCGTCATCACCTTGTCATCATCCACCGCCAAGTGTCACACTCTAGTTGGCTCGCGAATCCATTTGGGCACCAAACTGCAACATCATCAAGTGACAAGTGGCAGCTTGTCGCTATTTCACCATGTTAATTCACATGCAACTTTGTCTTCACGGAATAGCGAGCACCATTGGATGGGCATGCATTTCAAGGCATCAACGAGCCTGCACATTCACACATTTCATCAAAATATATTACCTCACACATGGGGCCCGCAAACCACATCATCATCCACCTTGTCCACGCTTTCCATGCACATGACAAAGCTCGTCCACTGGGTGTCCATCTTAGATATTAGCATATTGTGTGATCCATCATATAAACACCTTAGTTCTCTCCTATGTGAGCAATGTGGGATAAATATCCCATTGACTTTAAATGATTTTTTCTTAAAAGAAGCCTTTATGTGCGCTAGTTGGTTGGCCCCACACAAAGCCCTCTACATAGCTTTCACTTTGCATTGATATATTAGCTCTGTTCTTTTTAAACATTTGTAATTGTATCGACCCGATGCATGTGGGATAATTTCCCAATACACAGTCTACCATTTATGCTCCCAAACTCCTCCATGCACGCGCATCATTCTCCATGTCCCCTAGTTTTCTTTGTGCTGTAAACAGTATGAAAAGAGAGAGCTAATGATATTTGAAAAAGATAGTGAGCAGGCCCCTTGGAAAATAGTGCAACCCTCAAACTCACGCCAAGTCTCATGCGCCATGCCTATGAAAGAATGTGCATCCAAAAGGAAGCTAGCATGGGTAAATATAGAGCTTACACTTGCTACTTCCCTCAATACACAGAGCGCAAAGAAGATCAAAGAGTGTGCCAAAATTTTGTTGAAAATGTGAACATCATTTCATTATTGGCATGAGAGTAACATCTCTTCTTTGGTGTGTGTAAATTATACACAACACCTCACCCCTAAAACATGTGTGAAGATAAATCTTATTGCCCTGTTTGTGTGCTGCTGGGAACATTTTAACAGGAAACTCCAACACATGCGTACCCGAAAATCTATGCAGCACCCTATACTTGATGGGAACAACATACCAAAAACAAGACATGCCTCCCAAAAACATGTGCAATCAACAAATATTAGTCATTTTGTCTTCATGAAATTGGGAGCATTCAATCATATAAAAGAAAAGCTTGTGCCAGTCAATACCATTCTGAAAATGTATGAATTTGTTTGTATATGTCACGCCATTGCTTTGGCACACACCCCCCATAATCTCATGTATGCAGCCCTTCAAAAACTAATGTGCACGCCTGTAAATTTGGTACAAATCCCCCTCTTGGCTAAGTCCAATTTTGACATACTACAAACAAAACAACATGCAGCCTATGATAAATACACAACCCATATTATTTCGCTCAGTGCATATACTACTTCCCTGTGTGTGAGCAACATGTGGTTGTGTATATGTTTGTCATAGCATACTTTCAGTATCTGCAGCCCCCAAGAAAATGGTGCAGCATATCCTTCCACTTGGTCATGTATGCAGCCCCCACATATTATTGTTTTTAATCTACTTTGAAAGCAACATCAAGAGGTGCATGCTAAACTCTGACAAAGTGTGTAGTCTCTCCCGAAAAGAACACAACAATTCAATTGAGGGAAAACTCATTTAAATAAGGGGAAAAGGTACAGCTGGAGGGGAGAAAATATGCGCAATGCAAGACCATAACAACCTCTCCTTGGTGTGCTGCTTCTCTCAAATACCAAGTGCCTCTGTTAGAGAATGTATGCACAATGCAAACATTTTATTTCATTCCTTATGGTGGCGCATCTTAGAAAGTTTTGTCAAATAATTCAACATCACTAGCCATGGCTCCATAGTTTGTATGCATAACACTTGTATTCTATTCAAATTTCCACGCCGTTATAAGCTGTTTCTAAAATAATGAGGTGGGTCGGGCCCCAAGCGGGTCCGGCCTAAAAAGTTTTCGAACTCAAACAACTGGCCTTGAGAAACATCCAGAACAGTCGGCGTCTGCAATTGGATTGGATCTGGCTAATTTGACATTAAAAAAAGACTCCAACTTTTACTATTCTGCCAGTCTGCAATTTTAAATAAAACACCTCCAGTCGCCTTTTAAAAACACTACTCAAAACAAATCATTGGAGGTGAAAGTTGGCGAGCACGTACTTTGTACTATAGACAACAACCTTGTAAAATTGCTTCACCAAAAAATGAACGAGCCAAGAGATTTTAAAGTTTGAAAATGCTCGCTCAAAATTTCTGGTAGACACAAGTTGAAAATCACTGCCGACTGGCTCGGAATGAGATCGATGAAAAATATCAAATGAAAAGATGAGGGCGAGCCATTGAAACTGGAAGAAACCTCATCAGCAATGATCGCAACAAAATAATCCTCAACTGGAGATATTCATTCGTTCAAAAGCTATGAATTTAAGAAAAAGGCTACTTTGCACAGTTATTTTATCCGTACTTTATCATTATTATTCAACACATTTCACCGGCCTTGCAATCTGATCAAATAGAAACCTCACAGTTTGAAACCCTGGATATATGATCCCTTTGGACATGTAGAAAACAAGTCTATAATCAGATTCATCAGACAATTAACCAATTATCAGTTATTAATCTCCAAAGTCGGCCATTCAGAACACCCCAAACTGAAAGACATTCAAATTCATAGAAATTGGGTTTGGAATCGATTGAGAAAAGTCATCAATCGGATTCATCATAATCTGAAACTTATGATGAAGAAACACTTTCATATCTAGATTATGAATCAACCTTCAATTATGCTTAACCTCGATCCGAGCGTAAATGGCACGATTGCAAAGTGAGCTACTAACAAAACTGAACTGTGCACTGCTGAAGAAACTTAACAATCTGCAATCTGAATGGCACTAGAAAACATATCAAATGGACACATGGGAGGCTGAAAATTGGCATGAACCTTCTTTCTTATGCTGACAAAAAGATGCAACAATTGAAACTTCTTGATCAATCACAGAGCACTTAATACACTCATCCAAACAGGGCCTCCGATTGAAAAGCACAACTGATCCTCATTAAAATGTTAGAAATTGGAAATGGAATCAGATCGGCAAACTGGGCAAACGGATTCTTCATGGCCTATAAAATGAAACAAAAAGATTGTTTGACAACTAGAATACATGGAAAAAGGAATTTTATCAATTGGATTGCAAGGTCAAAAGTTATAACTAGTTAAACAGGGCCACTGACTAAAATCAGGCAGATTAGAGAAACAAGACCAATCTGGAAAGCCAACTTTGGGGAATTCAAAATCTAATCAAATGGATTTGAAAAGGTTTGAAAATTGAAACATAAGCTCTCTGATATACATTGTAAACATTCCCAAAGTGGTAGGCCATGAAACTTAAGAGGACACCAGATATTCAAATACAAACAGGGCCTACAACAGTGATTTGACACTTAGGCAAACATAAGGATTTAGGTGAACACCCGAGAATGGCCACTCCCTAAACACTTCAAATTCTTTAGTGAGGAGTTGGAACCCACTGCATATGTCAAACAAAAAGTGTTGAATCCACTCCCCAAGTTGTACCTCATGAAATTGATCAGGCCCATCTCTACATGCTCTTGAACTAGGCCCCTTTAGACTACTCTTTTGAAGGTACAAACTTTGCTTAGGAAAATTTTGTGAACATGGCTTCCAAAACCAAATGGAATTTTCATAGTACTAACAGGTGCCTGGTGTTTTCTTAGATGCAGACCTAATGGTTCAAGTTGCAAAGAATTATGACCCTATTTCTAGGGAGATTAGGGATGCTACAAGACAGTTGTTGATGAAGATTTTAGCTGATGAAATCAGGACAATTTTTAGGTTAAGTGAACCCTTAAATTACCTAGAAAAGATTAATTTTGAAGAATTGAGAGAAGTATATAATGCACAGAGGAGTTATCTTATAAATGATCTTGTAAAGGAATTGTTTACTAAAGCTGGAAAAATGGTTTTCATAGGGCCAAGCACACAAGAGCCTTTTAAAACATATTATTTTGATGTAAGAGCAAGAGGTGCATACTGGGCATTATGTCAATTTTTTGGGGAAGATATTGAAGAGAGAATGCTAATTCATTTGATGTGCATGATGGTCTAGATTTTGCATTCATACTTGTCAGTTACATTTGATTATACCCCCTTTATTGCTGACTTAATTCATGATGGATTAATTGGAATCCAGAAGAGAAAAGTTGACAAACCATTTTGCTGGTCATGATGTACATGTTCTTATTTAAAGGTGCTAGCTATTTTGAGGAAGAAATGGATTTTGAAAAACACATGGATGGTGAGGACATGCCAGTATAGTTATGGAATGTCAGCATGACATGGGATAGGAAGGATAGCAGTTTTATATAGTTTGATAAATGTTTTGCTGCTAGATTGAGGAAATTGTTTGTTCCTGAAAGCCCTAGAGTTCCACCGGCCTTAGCCGAACTGATTAGGCCATAAAAAATTTCCAAAGATCTCAACATAGTTCATAATTGGGGTGATGTTATTTTCTATCCATATTCTACTATTATTAGATTGTATGACTTTAGAGGGGCTCCTTTTATTTTACCATATCAAGTTCCCCTTAAGATTGGTATAGCTGAATTCTTCAGACAACTAGGTGATATTCAGAGGAACACTCTCTTAGGGAAAGGAAGGGGATGTCTATTCCCATATATTACAATTTCCCACCAATTTATATCATATTGCTACCATAGTTGTCAGGATAGCAGACCCAAAGGAGTTTTATAATGAGATGTTCAAGAAGACAGTTAGGTGTTCAGCCATAAACCATATTTTCAATTTTCCAGAAGACATAATTGTTGGAAAAAAAGATGCAGTAACTCAGAGGGGGGGTGAATCAGTTAACCATAAAATATTACCACTGATCCCTTAAATATCTTAACAAATTATTTACTGTGCCACTCGGTAAATATACAGAGAAATGCTGAAAACTTGATCCTTGAAATGTGTAATAATTAAACTGTTCTTAAGCATTCATCACTGATTAACTTACATGAATAAAGAAAATAACATGAACACAAGAGACACCAGATTTACCATGGAAACCCAATATGGGAAAAACCACCAATGTAATTAGTTATTATTTTTCACTCTTCTGAAGTGATGCCCGGTTAGAAGCCAACCTGGTAAAAGGTTACAAAACACACTGTTAGGTGTGACCTTGTTAGAGGATTTAATCACCCTGCTAGGAGTGGCCTTGTAAGAGGTCTTGAAATAATTCAATAGAACTATTACCTTGTTAGAGGATTTAAAAAAAGGTTGTTAAACCAACTCGGTTAAGAGATTTTGATATCACTGCTACAATTGCTAGAGAGTAACAATGAAATGACCTGCAACTGAATTGTTGAATATAGATCTCTGTTCTATTTCACTAGATCCTTACTGATCAATTAAATCTTTTCTGCTCCTCAAGGATATCTGACCATCCTTCAAAATTCACACACACCTTTCTTCAAAATGATTTTTTGCATGTTGTATATTTCTTATTCACCATTTGACCTTCTATATATATATGCCATTTCATAATCATTTAGATTGTCAAGTCGACACTAATAATTATTATAACAGTTGGCTGGTATAAACAAACTGTAATAACAAAATTCTTTGAAAGGGCTGGCCTTGCTCAGTAAACATTAATCCTAAAAAGATTTCCTTTGGTGACTGAGAGAACTTGGTAACTGTAGTGAATTTTGCAACATCCTTTGGAGACTGAGAGAGCTCGGTAACCACTAATTTTCCTTCAATAACCGAGGAGGCTCGGTTAACACTGTTATCCTATCATGTTTCCTTTAGACACCTGAGAGAACTCGGTAGACACTAAAAACTACCTAGCTGACCGACTGAGCTCGGTAGATACTGAGAACCACTTAGCTGACCGACTGAGCTTGGTAGATACTGAGAACTACTTAGCTAACCGACCTAACTCAGTAGATACTGAGAACCGCTTAGCTGACAAACTGAACTCGGTAGATACTAAGAATGATAATTGATATGAAATTTGTGTGACATCAAAGACAACACATAGCTAATCCAACAATGTCCTTCCGACAATTGTATCCAACAATCTCCCTCTTTCACATTGATGGCAACACAACATGTCATAGCACAATGAAATTTCATAGAGAAACCAAGAGTAAGAAACATATCCTTAGCTTCATTCTTATTCCCATCATCTTCAACCTTCTTTCTTTGACTAAGAACTCTCCCTCTTAACTTCTCAAATTATTCTTCTTAGAAATTTCTTGAAATGACAACAAATGACAACAAACTTTCCCTCTTTGACAACACATGCCAAAGACAATTTACACAGTTTTGGTAAATATCAATGTACCTTATGTACTTATTCATATGCAATGATTCCCTAACTATGCTGCATCAACTGATTGATCTTCAACATGTTCTAGTTGATGCATCACTAAAACTTTATTTAGTGAACCTCGGGCAGGGGAGTGACCCCTAACTTGCCTCTTAGATACAAGAATGCATCCTTAGGTAGTGGTCTGGTGAAGATATCTGCAATTTGTTCTTTTGTATGAATATATTCCAATCTGATTTCCTTGTCTTGCACCAATTCTCTGACAAAGTGATATTTAATTGCAATGTGCTTAGTTTTGGAATGCATTACTAGATTCTTTGAAATATTTATTGCACTTGTATTATCAAAAAACATAACAACTGGTTCTTTGATCTCAACCTTCATGCCTTCCAAAAACTATTTAAACCATATAATATTAGAGCAGTTTACTGCTGCAGCAACATATTCTACTTCTGTTGTGGATTGGGATGTGCAATTTTTCTTTTTACTAGTCCAAGATACTAACCTCTTGCCAAGAAAGAATGCTCCACCACTTGTACTCTTTCTGTCATCAATGTTTCCTATCCAATCAGCATCAGTAAACACTTTTAAATCCAGATTGCCTCCAAATTTATACCACAAGCCATAATCTTTAGTTCCCCTTAAATACCTCAAGATTCTTTTGATTGCCATCATGTGATTTTCTCTGAGTTTAGCCGAGAATCTTGCCACTATTCCAACTGCTAAGGCAATATCAGGCCTTGCGTGTACTACATAGTATAATTTTCCAATCATTAATCTATATAAGGTCTGATCTACTTCTTTTGAATCATCATCTTTGGTAAGCTTTAGTCCAGTACACATGGGTGTACCAACTAGTTTTGAATCTTCCATACCAAATTTTTTAAATATTTCCTTGATATATTTAGACTGAGTAATGTAGATACCATTTTTGTTCTACTGAATCTGAAGTCCAATAAAGAATTTTATCTGACCAAACATAGACATTTCAAATTCTTTGTTCATAAGCTCTGAAAATTCTTTGCATTGATCATCATTTCCTGTAAACATAGTATCATCCATAAATATTTCTGCCAAAATAATTTTGTTATCTGATCCTTTTTTGATGTATAAATTATTGTTGTCATTAGCCCTTTTGAAATTAATCTGAGTAGGATAGTTATGTAATCTTTCATACCATGCTCTAGGAGCTTGTTTCAGACCATACAATGCTTTGTGTAGTTTACAGACCATATCCCTTTTGTCTGGATCAATAAATCCTTTAGGTTTCTCAATGTAGACTTCTTCCTCAAGAATACCATTGAGAAAAGCAGATTTGATATCCATATGATATACCTTAAATCCTTTATGTGCTACATATGAAAGTAAAGTCCTCACACGTTCTAATCTTGCAATAGGAGAAAAAGCCTCTCCATAATCTATTCCTTCTTCTTGAGAATATCCTTTACATACCAATCTTGCTTTGTTTCTTGATACTTGACCATCTTCATTCAACTTATTTCTGAATACCCATTTTGTCCCAATTACATTTTTATCTTTAGGCCTAGGTACAAGAGTCCATGTCTTATTTTTCTCTATTTGCTCTAATTCTTCATTCATAGCCTCAATCCAACTTTCATTTTCTAATGCATCTTTGACATTTTTAGGTTCAAAATCAGAAAATAAACATGTACCTTTTAGTTTACTTCTTCTCATAGTACCATCTGATTTGTTTCCAATAATCTGATCTATTTTATGATGCTTTCTGACGTACTTGGCTAATATAGGTTCCTTGCTTCCTGAATGAGTTACATTTTCATCTTCTTCATCTTCAGGTTTAGACTGCTCGGGCTCAGTAGATACTTGCTCGGTAGCTTCAGACTGAGACTCGGTACTTTGTGACTCAGTCTGAACTTCTTCTTGTGACTCGATTACTGTACTAGGCTCGGTAGATGTAGTCTCCTTACATGTGTTTGGCAATGTATCAGGTTTGATGTAAACAAATTTTCTGTAGTGCTCTGGTTCCTTTTTTCTTTCTTCTTCAATCTTTTCTGCAAACTCATCAATTCTCACATGTGCACTTTCTATGATTTTGTGAGTAGACAAATTTAGACATCTATATGCCTTACTTTTGCAAGAATATCCCAAAAATATTCCTTCATCACTTTTTACATCAAATTTTCCTTTTCTAGATTCTTTTAAGATGTAACATTTACTACCAAATACTTTTAGGTAACTTACATTTGGTTTGTAGCCATACCATGGCTCATATGGAGTCTTGAATGTGTCTTTTCTCAGCTGTACTCGATTCAAGGTATGAACTACAGTGCTGATAGCTTCCTTCCAGTATTTCATAGAAATGTTCTTTTCAATCATTAGAGTCCTTGCATAGTCCATGATAGATCTGTTCCTTATTTTAGCTATTCCATTCTGCTCAGGAGTTCTCGAGGCTGATACTTGTCTTTTGATTCCTCTTTCAATGCAGAAATTATTGAATTCATGGGAGATGAATTCACCACCTCTATCTGATCTCAAGCATTTTATTCTTTTTCTTGTTTCCTTTTCTACTCTTGCTAAATACCATTTGAACTTCTCAAATTCTTTAGACTTTTCTCTTAAATACATAACAGTCATCATTCTAGAATAATCATCAACAAAGAGAATAAATAATTTTTCTCTAGTATAGCTCTCAATTCCAATAGGTCCACATAAATCAGTATGCACAATTTCCAAAATATCTTCAGACTGATAGTTTTTATTTTCTAAACTAGACTTTCCCATTTTACCAATTTGACAATTCTTGCATAGACCAACATCAGGTTTCTTCAAAGTAAGAATACGTCTTACTTTCTTGAATTTGCTTATTTTCATCATGTTGTCAAAATTTACATGACATAACCTTTTGTGCCATAACCAACTTTCTTCAATTTGAGCAATAAAACATGAGTAATCACCAAGATCAAGATAAAATAGGTTACCTTTGGTTTGTTTGCCTGATCCTATCAGTTTTCCTTTGTCATCCAGTAGTCTTGCTTTGCCATTCATGAATTCGACCTTGAATCCAATGTTGATTAGCTATGCTACACTTAGAAGATTATGCTTTAGTCCTTCGACCCAATATGTATTATCACATATAAGTTCTTTGGTTAATGAAATTCATCCCTTTCCTTTTATACAATAGGGTTCATTGTTTCCAAACCATACATTACCACCATCAAAGTTTTCAAAGTGTTCAAACATGGTCTTGTCACCAGTCATATGATGTGATCATCCACTATCTATAATCCATGTATCATTCTTGCTTATATGAGAGATAAGTGCCACCTCATCTTCATCATTATCAGATTCATCTTTTACAGCAATGAAAACAATTTCTTCTTCACTATCATCTGAATCTTTAGCTAAAAAGCATGTTTTCTTACCTTTATCCTTGAATGATTTAAAATTTTTCTTGCCATTGTACTTGTAATTTTTCTTCTCATCTTTGTTTTGCTTGTTTGGACACCTAGCTGCAATATGACCAATTTCTTCACATGAAAAATAGATTAAGGGAGTTTTACCTCTATATTTTCCTCTGCCTCTTGAATACTTCTTTGCAAGTAATGCTTCAATAACTTCAAGATCACTATCAGAACTTTCCTCTGATTCTTCTTCACTTTCTGATTTGATTTTCTTCCCTTTCTTGAGTGAAAGTTTGGCCTCAAAAGCTGATTCAATATTTTTAGTAGTTGGAACATAGTTGTCATAGTTATCCAGTTCAAAGGCTGTCAATCTTCCAACTAAGGCATCCAAAGTTATATTGTGATTTTCTTCACATCTTCTTTCTTGAATAACAGAAACTGTTATTGCATAAATAGGGAGTAATGTTCTAAGAACCTTACTTATAACCATTTCATCATCAATTTTTCCTCCAGAAGCTCTGATTGCACTAACACTTGTCTTGATCCTTTCAACATATTTTGCAATGTTTTCTTCTTCTCTCATTTTCATTTGATCAAACTGTCCTCTTAGGCTCTCTGCTTTGGCTCTCTTCACATTGTCATCACCACCATAGATTTTATTTAGCTTGTTCCACATTTCATGAGCAGTTGTGCAGTCTTTGATTTCATAAAATTCTTCATAGCTAAGCACTGATGCAATGTCTATCATCATAGTGTTATGGTTCTTCTTCTCTACAATGTCTTCAATAGTTAATGTGCCAGTAGGAATTGTATATTCTTGATCAATATATTTGCATCCTGAATCACCAATGGAAGCCAGATGTAATCTCATGAGACCTTGCCATGCTGAAAAGTTATTTCTATTAAGCCTTGGAATTTCTCTTTTGTAAGACATCCTGATCTTTAGCTTAGGTCCTTGAAACCCTTCCTACAAGCACCAAAATCTCTAATACCAATTGTTGGAAATATAGATGCAGTAACTGAGAGGGGGGGTGAATCAATTAACCACAAAATATTACCACTGATCCCTTAAATATCTTAACAAATTATTTACTATGCCACTCGGTAAATATACAGAGAAATTCTGAAAACTTGATCCTTGAAATGTGTAATAATTAAACTATTCTTAAGCATTCGTCACTGATTAACTTACATGAATAAAGAAAATAACATGAACACAAGAGACACCAGATTTACCGTGGAAACCCAATATGGGAAAAACCACCAATGTAACTAGTTACTATTTTTTACTCTTCTAAAGTGATGCCCGGTTAGAAGCCAACCTGGTAAAAGGTGACAAAACACACTGTTAGGTGTGACCTTGTTAGAGGATTTAATCACCCTGCTAGGAGTGGCCTTGTAAGAGGTCTTGAAACAATTCAATAGAACTGTTACCTTGTTAGAGGATTTATAAAATGGTTGTTAAACCAACTCGGTTAAGAGATTTTGATATCACTGCTACAATTACTAGAGAGTAACAATGAAATGACATGCAATTGAATTGCTGAATATAGATCTCTATTCTATTTCACTAGATCCTTACTGATCAATTAAATCTTTGCTGCTCCTCAAGGATATCTGACCATCCTTCAAAATTCACACACACCTTTCTTTAAAATTATTTTCTGCATGCTGTATATTTCTTATTCACCATTTGACCTTCTATATATATATTCCATTTCATAATCATTTAGATTGTCAAGTCGGCACTAATAATTATTATAAAAGTCAGTTGGGATAAACAAACTGTAATAACAAAATTCTTGGAAAGGGCCGACCTTGCTCGGTAAACATTAATCCTGAAAAGATTTCCTTTGGTCACCAAGAGAACTCGGTAACCACAGTGAATTCTACAACATCCTTTGGAGACCGAGAGAGCTCGGTAACCACTAATTTTCCTTCGATAACCGAGGAGGCTCGGTTAACACTGTTATCCTGTCATGTTTCCTTTAGACACCCGAGAGAACTGGATAGACACTAAAAACTACCTAGCTGACCGACTGAACTTGGTAGATACTAAGAACCACTTAGCTGACTGACTGAGCTCAGTAGATAATGAGAACCGCTTAGCTGACCAACTGAACTTGGTAGATACTGAGAACCACTTAGCTAACCAACTGAACTCGATAGATACTGAGAATGATAATTGATATGACATTTGTGTGACATCAAAGAAAACACATAGCTAATCCAACAATGTCCTTCAGACAATTATATCCAACAATAATCACAAATGTCCCAAGATTGCAGGATCAAGAAGTAATGAAAGAAAAGTGGTTGGTGTATAAGAAGATACTAGATTTTGTCAAACAATTTGACCCAAGGTATGACCCCCTAAATAATATATATCCTATGGGTAAGAAAATAGATACTCTCATGGATAATTTTAAAGAGATCTATCAGAACTTAAATGAGAAAAAGGAAAAGGTCATAAGGGAAAACCCAGGTAAAGCTCACACACTTTTGAGCTAGACAACATTCACAAAGATGTTACCTCTAGGAAAGTATGTGGTGCAGAAGAAGACTGGTTATAATGTTGTAATCCCAGAGTCTGACAGAAAGAAATAAGTAAAGAAAAAGGAGGATATCCCTTCGACATCATAGTAGGTGAAGAATCACAAGGAGGTTATGGATGTTGCAGAGACACCTCAAGATAAATCAACTAATAATGTTCCTGATTTCTCATCTCCTACAAAGAAACAAAAATTAGAAGAAAGGCCCCAGGATATAGAGGAGGAATATTCTCCTTCTCAATCATCTTTATTTATCAAGGATCATTAGGAGAGTATAAAGCACACGCAACAAATGGGTTCTCAAGGTAAAAATTTTATGACCTATGAAGAAATTAATGGAGTGCTAGAGCAACCAAGAGAGCCTAAGTTAGTCTTAACAACATAATAGATGGTAGGTATAGAACATGACCCTATAATTAAACAAGCTTCTGATGAATTCCTGGCTAATGATGACTTTGTTAAAGCTAGGGCTTTTATGAAATTCCTTTGGAAATTGAATATGAATAAATTTGAATAAACATGTGAAAAAAGACATAAGGAAAATCTAGATAAAGATCTTAAGATCATCAAAGTCGAGGTTAGAAAAGAGATGACTAATTTTTTTGAGAAAATTACTTCAGAATAGGGGAGATAACTAGTAGAAAATCCAAGAGTACTTATCCTCCCAGAATGGGATATAGTAGATGTAGTGGTTCTTGATGCAGTGAGGAAACAAACTACTCCTATGCACAATACCAAAGAAGAGGTAGAACAGGCCATAAAAGGAGTTGCTTTCAGTAATGACCATCAGGCCTTGGTCATGTGGTCTTTAAAAACGGAAGAAAACAATAAAGGAAAGAAAATTACTAGAAGTGATCTCACTGGTGGAATCATAGTAAAAAGGGTTACTGACACTTCCATGATTGAAGGATCAAGAATGGTGGTAGCCACAACCCAACTTGTGGAAAAGGTAGCAGAGAAGGAGGCCAAGGGAAAAGAGGAACTTACATAATGGTTTGAAATAATGCTGAAAGCTTATGGGGAGTTGAAACTATGTTGTTTGAAAAGGAAAAATTAATTGCAGATTTGAAGAAAATGTTGGGAGAAGAGGGTCCATTTAAAGTTTTAGGACAATTACAAATTTCCTCTTCCCCTGCTAGGCCTTCTTCTTCAAGTCATATAGTTGAATATCCAATATCCCGTCTCCTCCCTTCTATAAGTAATGAATAGATAGAACAGAGAGAAAAGAAGAGGTATGAGAAAATAATAAGAGGTACTATTTTACACTTTGTTGCCAATATAAAATTAAAAGAAATCTATAAGAGTGTTAAAAGTTTGGCTAACATTTTGACATCTTTTAAAAGAGAGGTGGCCACTGTAGGCCAAATTTTGGATCCATGGGTTCCTAGGGAAAATATATTAAACTCATTCTTTAATGCAATAAAAGATCAAGGTATTGTAAATGTGCAATTGACCAATACCTATAGAATTATTAAAACCCTTTTTGAATTTGAAGTAAATGGGGAGGGGTTAAAAAGGAAGGCAGAACTCTTAAGAGCTAGGTACCTTCAGGACAATTTCCAAATTTTCCCAGGTCTAGTCAAAGAAGATGGAACCTTAAGGGATAGGGAAAATTGGTTGGAACAAATTGATAATGGGGTATTGGCCAAAATAGATATTATTTTAGGTACAGGAGATGATACCCCTTTTATACAGATAATTGAAATGCTACAAGATGCCAGATTACATTTCACCAAGGTAATGGTAGAGGCACAACAAGTGGTAATTGGTTCGAACAAGATCCTACCAAAGAGGCATGAGATTTTGGCTTTTGATTGGCCAGATGAAGACACTTTTACATCTTGGGAAGTGACATATCAGGCATAAAGTGAACAAGAGGAAGAAACATCTGCAGAGGAAGCAATAGGTGGTGATGACCCAATCTCTTAAAAGCAAAGAAAAACATGCTAGAAACACCAAGCAGTTGGAGCAAGCATGAATGCCACACCTGGCATGTTTTGAGCTGACTTTGGGACTTGTTACAAATTTTTTGTGCTCATCTCTACAAATATTTTGTGAAGTTGTAACAAGGAGGTGTTATATTTACCTTTTTCATCTTATTTTATAGACACTTCTTGTCTCTTGTAAGAAAAATCTGAAGCTTGTGTGCAATCCTTGTATCTATAAAAGGATTACAAGGATCATTATAAAGGACCAAAACTTGAGCTTATTTTTTTGACAAGTTTTGAGTCTAGGGTATGGTGGACTAAATTAGGCATATTTTTGTAAGAAAGCAATATTGTTAGTTCAAAGTTAAATCCAGACATTTTTCACTTTAAAGCATTTTGTATACATGATTTTGATATAGCATTTGAATAAAAATCAAAGTTCAAATCTCTCTTATGTATATCTCTTTTTGAGTTATGAATCATTGAAATTCATTGCATAGATATTCTCTATATATATGTTTATGTTCTTCAGATCTGATTCAGGATCAGATTAAATAAGCTTTAGACATGGCATAAATTCTTTAAGTATCACATAAGGATATGAGTAAGTAGTATGAATCTAGGATTCCTTTGATAAAATCCACCACAGGGTGATAGCATTTTCAAAGGGTAGGGATATTAAAGTTCAATATATATGTTTGTGTATAACAATATTGCAGTGAAGGTGTGGCCCAATGGATAAGGTAGTGGCTAGTAGTGGAGTTATTATTATAGAGATCAATGTCTAAAGGGTTCTATGGGTATTCCTAATATTTGATATAAATCTTTCAAAATTTTGTAAGTACAGTGACTTGCAAGGCATTATTCCACCTAATGATAATAGAGAATCAATGAATGAATGATCATCATTTAGCATTTTCTTATCATCCAATCTATTATTGTTGAAGCAAGGTTATTTGTTTATTGGATTAGAAGTACCCTCCTTGGTTTTGCAGAGCTAGAAGTATAGAGGGCAGTCTTGTCCCTATAGTTGGTCCAATCATCTTAGAATTCCATATTTGGATCTAACCCATCCTAAATCCCTATAGATGTATTGGTTTCTTTGAAAGCATATAGTCCAGTTTGAGGAACCAACAAAATGGTGACTCTGCTGGGTAATAGAGATGAAATGATTTTGATAAATCTGAATTTAAGATCTCTGGTGTTATAAATGTGATATCAAATAATGCAGGTGTAAGTTGAGCTAGACTCATGGCCTTCTTATTTGTCAGAACCAGTAAGTACCATTGACAAATAGAGAGTTATTTGCAAGCTTTGGTTTTATGTGTATAATTGAAAAATCTGATCAAGCTTTGCATTTATTTGATATAAGCTCTTTCTTTAATTTTTTCCAAGTATTGAATACTCTGAATTGCTAAGTTTGTGAAAATAATTTCCAACTTTTGTTGGTGGTGACTTTGAGATCTTTGCAGTAGTTCTGAGTAAAAGAAAATAAAATAAGGCTTACTTCACGTACTTTTAATCATGATTCATAGAAATACTAGGGCTTGGAGGAAAGATCATCTAGAAGATAGGTTAGAAGGTGAACTTTCAAGTACTTCTATGGCCTGTCAACCTAGAAAAGATCAAAATAATAGAGATACGTCTCAAGCATGGAGACATAAGAAAAATGAAGATGAGATTGGCTTACTTAACCATAATCAAGAAGAACATGCTTTTGATTATGAGGAGGTAGTAGATCTAGGTTTAGGAACTTATGAAGATTTTTATTCTCATCATTCTAAGGAAAATGATGAGGTACATCATGGAAGGAAAATGTTCCCAGACAAAGAACCTCAAGGGAAAAGTAGAAAGTCAAGAAGTAAGAGTAGGGTGTTGGAAGGAAGGAATGATCACCCAACCCAGGGGCCTTCTCCTTTTCAAAGCCCTCAATATCCAAGAGGTCAACAATGAGGTTATAGATTTGAAAATTTAGGATTTGACACCACTCTCCTAGATTCTGAGGACATTTTTGAAGAGGTCTACAATTTAGAGAAAAGGATTCAAGAATAGATTGCTATCAGAAAGGAGAGGGAAATGGAAAAGGAAACTGAGATAAGGAAAGCTCAAATTAGGGCTGATCAGTTAAGGAGGAAATTGTTAACCTTAAAGGCTATAAATATTGTTAGATCCCCCGAAAAGGTTGATAAAAAAACCTATTATCCAGCCCACTATTGAAGTTAGGAAACCTAAGGATAAAGGAAAGAAGGTTTCAGCAGGGATCCAAATAAATGAACCTGTAAATGATAAAACCCCTTTAGATCAATTTCCCAAACTGGATGATGATGTAGATAGAGCTAAAAGGGAAAATGAAATTATAGCTAAAGAACTAGAGAAAGCAAAAATTGAGGCCACTACTTTAGAAATGAAAAAGAAAGTTGACTTTCTTAGACAAACTTCTGGCCCTTCAACCATAACTAGCCCTGTGGTAACCTCTAATGCTAACATTGGAATTTTTGCTACTCAGGCTGCCACTATTACACTGGGTATCTCTGCAAATGTTGCTAATGCAACAAATAACAAGGCTTCTACTTCTCAAATAAGTGGGTCACTACAAAGAGGACTAGTTCATGTTGAAAGGTACATACAACTTCTCTTTAACAACATTGTTGGTTATCCTAATTTAATTCCTGCAAAGATTAGAGAAAAGTTACCTAAATTCACTGGTAAAAATGTTGTCACCTGTGAAGAGCATCTATATAAATTTATTAACATGATTGATGATTATGAAATAGAATATGAAGATGTAATCATAAAATTATTTGTTCAGTCTTTAATTGAGGATGCAAATGACTAGTTTAGGGGGCTTCCTTATGATTATATTCGTTCTTGGGATGATTTTATTAATTGTTTTAAAGATAAGTATGGTGACAAGACTAATGAGGGTTTCATGTTAAATGAATTCAACAATATAAAGAAAAACCAAAATGAAGAGGTCCTAGAATTCAATGTAAGATTTCAGAAGGCAATGCACAAGCTCTTCTAGGTCATGAGATTAGATGAGAAGCTATTCTTGGCAACATACTTAAATGCTTTTGATGCCAAGATGGGATATCTACTCAGAGATAAGAACCCTAGTACTATCAAAGAAGCTCAAAGGGTCATTGTAAACATTGAAATCAATAGGAGAGTCTCTGGTAAGTTAGGGAGAAGAGAAGACCCTAAGCCCCCTAGGTTTTGCAAGAAAGAAGTTGATAAACCTACCAATATAAAGCCTAGGGAGGATGATAACCTCAAACAAATCCTAAATTCCTTAAAGGATCTGAAGCCAAATGAGAACAAAAATAAGTTTTACGGAAATGATAGGCCTCCTCCTAATACTTTCAACAAACAGCCTAGGTTGCAAAATTTCACGTACCATACCCAATGAAAGGATGGAAAACCCACTGTCCTAGAGAGGAAAGACCTAAAGCCTAGTGATAAAACCCCTGATCCATTAAAAAAAAATTTAGTCAACATGACTGATGAGGTTCCATGGTGTACTGCATGCCAATCCCCTCATGATTCAAATTATTGTGTGATATCTCAAAGTATATCAGAAAATGATGAACAAAGAGAGGAAGAAGAAGAATCATATGACGACAGAGGCTTTGGAATGACTTTTTCCAAGTTTATTGAAGAAGTTGACTATGATGAAGAATGTGAAAATCAGGATGTGAACAATTCTTAGAATAGAGGAGAGGCCTACCATCAGCAAGTTTTTCCTGATGAAGAGGAAGAACTAAATGACATAAATAGTAACTCCAAGATGGTCGAGGAACCTATTGTATTAAGGAGACCATCTAATGAAGAGATAGCCCAAATCACTTCTGATATAGTGCCATAGGCTAAAAGTAATTATGTCCTTAGAAATAGAACTATTGGGAATACAGATGGCAAGCTAGCGGGTGTATTTATTAAAATAAATAAAGAAGACACAAAACAATTTACTGTAAAAAATAAGGTTGTTGAGGAGGCAAAGAAATCTAAATTCAAGGGCACTAAAAATCCAAGTGAGCCAATCAATGTGCTCAAAATCAAAGCCAAAACTCCAATGGCTAGTACTCAAATTCCCCAACCTAAAAATAAATCAAAGGGGGAAAACAAATCGGGTGCAGCCATACAGTCTAAGAACAATGTTGTCCCATAAAGCAAATTGAACATATCTTTCCTAAATTATGAACCTATTGATATGAACCAATTATTATCCCAGATCACAGTTAAAGTTTCTTTGATGGAGATGATGAGGATAAGTGATCACAAAGAGAAGGCCCTCACATGGATAAATGGTGTTCAAATCACAAATGTCCAAGAGGCAGTAAGTACTAGGGTGAAGGGTCAAATCCCAATTAAAAAGAAAGACACAGAGGAAATCATTTCAAAAATACCTCAAATTTACTTAGATACTAATGTTGTGAATACTTCTATGGGAGCGATTGACCCTTTCTTCTTAACATTGGCCATAAATGATAGGATGTTAAAAAACTACATGATTGATTTAGGAGCTTCAAATATTGTCATGCATGCTGAAATCATGAGGTCAATGGGATTGCAAGTTGATACTCCCCATGGGAGATGCCAAGCTATGGATTCCAGGGAGGTGCCAGTAATTGGAACAATTAAAGCCTTATCCTATAGGGTTTCTGCCTTCCCAGATAAACTATTCACTATGAGTGTCTTAGTTGTGGACATCCCTCCATAATATGGAATGTTGTTATCAAGAAAATGGATTCCATTTATGGGAGGTAACATCCAGTGTGACTTATCTTATGATACTTTTAACATCACTAGTGAGAGTATTAAAGTATTTAGGGAGGTTAGAACCCCTCATATGATTGAAGAGGAAACTAGTGATGATAACATGAATTGCTTCTTGGATACTGACATAAATTCCTTTCAAGTACAGAGTAATGAAAATTAAAATAAAGATGAACCTCCTCTCTTGGTTGAAGAAAAATATAATGTTACAATTAAAAATGACCTCTGGACCATGTATTTTGATGGTGCAAGCTCTAAAGAGGGATCTGGTGTAGGTGTATTACTAATTTCCCCTACTGAAAAAACCTTTAAGTTTTCTTTCACCTTGCTATTCACTTGTACAAATAACACTGCAGAGTATGAGGCTCTACTGATGGGATTGAGATTAGCTTCAAAACATAAGATTAGGAATCTCAGAGTTATTAGAGATTCAAAATTAGTTGTATCTCAGGTAAGGTCTAAATATGCCTCAAGAAATAAGAGATTAAAGCAATATAGAAATGTTGTTTGGGATGAAATAGAACATTTTGATGCTTTCTGTATTGATTGGATGGATAGAGGTCATAATATAATGGAAGACTTGATGGCTAACATTGCTTTAAGGCTAGAAGATGTTACCTTTGCAGGGATATCTAAGGTGGAGATCTAGAATAGGCCATCCATACCAGATAATTTTGAAAACTAGCAGATTTTTTATGATGACTTAGATATTTTAATATTCTTGCATTTTAATGCTAATTTTGGAAATAAAGAAATAGACTTTGGAGATTGTGTTGACACTTTAGAAAATCAAGATACCATCCTTGGCAAAGAGATCTTGTAACTCAAAACTAACAAGGTTCCAAAAGATTTAATAGTGCTAGAAAGAGGATTTGATAACCATTATTGTACCTTTCAAAAAAAGCCTTTAAGTAAGCCTGAAGGTGTGGAAGAAATAAACCTAGGGATAGGGGAAGCCCCAAAAAATGTATACATTGGGGGGAGTTTAATTCCTGAAATCAAAAAATCATTGATAAACCTTCTCAAAAAATATAGGCATGTCTTTGCTTGGTCATATGATGACCTAAAAGCATATAGGGAGGATCTATTTTTACATGAAATCCCCTTGAAGGAAAACACCAAACCTTTTAGACAAAAGCTCAGCCCTACCAACCCTACTCTAGCACCCAAGATGCAAGATGAACTAAAAAAGATGAGTGATGCAGGCATTATCCAACCTATTAGACATTCAACATGGGTCTCTAACCTTGTCCTAGTAAGAAAGAAAAATGGAGATATCAGCCTCTGTGTAGATTTTAGAAATTTGAACATAAATTTTTTAAAAGATAATTATGGTCTACCAAACATGGAAGCCATGTTGCAAAGAGTCATTGGGTCTGAATTGATGTCTATGATGGATGGATTTTCTGGTTACAATCAGGTAGTTGTCAAGGAAACTGAGCAATTCAAAACTCCCTTCACTTCTCCATGGGGCACTTATGTGTATGCTGGAATGCCTTTTGGTTTAACCAATGCTAGGGCTACTTTTCAAAGGGCCATGGATGTAGCATTTGCAGATTTTATAAAAAAATTTCTTGTTGTTTATCAAGATGACCTAACAGCTTATTCAGAAAAGAAAGAGCAACATTGTGGCCTCTTGGAATTTTTTTTTGTAAGAGCCTTAGAGTATGGGGTTTCCCTTAATCCAAGGAAGTGTGCTTTTGGGGTGACTAAGGGCAAAATTTTAGGCCATATTGTATCTAAATATGGAGTTAAGATTGATCTTGAGAGGGTGGAAACAATTGATAAGGTACCATTACCAAGAAATGTCAAAGGTATCCAATCTTTCTTTGGCCAGATAAATTTTGTTAGAAGGTTTGTCACAAACTTTGCTGAAATCAATGTCCTTATCTCCAAGATGCTCAAGAAAAATGCAAAAATTGAGTGGAGTGAGGAAGCCAAGAGAGCCTTTTCTAACATCAAGTAGGCCATTAAAAGTGCTCCTATATTAAGTCACCAAATTTTACCAAGCCCATTCAGATTTTTTGTTTTGCTTCATATCATACTATTGCTGCAGTGTTACTACAAAATAATTCAGAGGGTTTTGAACAACCCATTTCCTTTTTTAGTAAATCTTTATAGGCAACTGAGTTGAAATATGACATAAATGAAAAAAAATCCTATGCATTGGCCAAGGCTATAAAAAATTTTAGATGTTATTTGGTTGGGGCAGTTGTAATTGCATATGTGCCTAGTGTTGTTGTGAAGGACATTTTGGTTCAGCAAGAGGTCTCAGGAAGAAGATGCAAATGGATAAACAAAATCTAGGTGTTTAATATTGATATCTAGATCACAAAGCTAGTGAGAGGACTAGGGTTAGAAAAACTTATGGCCCAAAGCAATTTAGATGCTAACCATATCAATGTTCTTGAAGAAGAACAAAGACCTTTCATCTATGATTTAGACTATTGTGAATGGTATAAGGACATAATTCGATATCTACAAAGATGTTTACTTCTTGCTAACATGAATGACCAAAAAAAGAGAACTGTGAAATTGCATGCTTTGAAGTATGTGATTATTAAAGGTGAACTATGGTGGAGAAGTAATGAAGGTGTCTTGCTAAAATGTGTTGACATTCCCAAGGCTCAGGGTTTATTGCAAGCAATGCATGGACGTCTATGTGGTGGCCATTACATGGCCAAGACTACTGCCCATAAGATATTAAGGTCTATATTTTGGTGGCCTAGTATTTTTAAAAATGCACATGCTTTTGTTAAAAAATGTGATTCTTGCCAGAGATTCTCAAGAAAATTGAAGTTTAATGGAAATTTGCCTTTAAACCCAATAACAGTTGAGGCCCCTTTTCAGAAATGGGGTATGGACTTCATAGGAGAAATCCCAAATAAGTCTAGTGGAGGAAACTCATGGATTCTAGTTGCAACTAACTATTTCAAAAAGTGGGTTGAAGCAATTCCCACTAAAAGAGCCACTAGTAAAGTGGTGACAGATTTTCTGATGTAAAATCTTTTGACAAGGTTTGGATGCCCTGAGGTTATGATTGTGGAAAATACTATGTGTTTCAAATCTAAAGAATTTGTTAATTTTTGTCTCCAATATGGGATCAAAATTTCTTATTCTACTCCCTATCATCCTCAAGGAAATGGTCAGGCTGAATCAAGCAACAAAAGCTTGATTAAAATTTTGAAAAGAGTCCTAGATAAAAACAAGAAGGCATGGAACTCCAAACTAAAATTAGCTTCATGGGCTGATAGGGTAACAATTAAGAAAGCTATTGGATGTGCTCCTTTTGATTTGGTATATGGTATTCATGCTAGGTTACCACATAATAACTTACTATAGATGTACAAGTTCATTCAGTTATATGATGATGATCAGGATGATGAAATGGAGATCAAATTACAAGATTTGTTGCAATTAGATGAATCAAGAAGGGAAGCACATGATACAAATTTAAAATCTCAGTTGAAGTATAAAAATTTGTATGACAAGAAAACCACAGTTAGGAGATTTAAAACTGATGATTTGATCTTAATGTGGAATGCTAAGCTTGAGGACAAGGGTAAACATAAAAAATTTGATCCTATTTGGTTGGGACCATATTTAATCAATCAAGAATGGGGACCTGAATCATATATTTTAAAGGACCTGATTGGAAATGAAATGGAATTGCCAGTTCATGGAAAATTCCTCAAGTTGTACTTTTCTTAAGGTACTTTCATTTTCCATGAATAGTAGTTAGTTTTCCTTTCCAGTTGTGTGTTTATTTTAGGTTGTGTGAGTAGGTTAACTATTTTTATTTCAGTAGATGGTCTACTTATCCTAGAGATTTTAAATTCTTGTCATGCCTACAAGAGGCATACATCCCCTGATAGAGCCATGATTGGCACTTCAAATTTTCAACACATAAATTTTGCAATTCATTACAAAATTAAAGTTGGTATATGTGATCCCATATTTGAGAAAATATTGCTACAAAAATCCTACAAAGTTACTGAGGTTTCACTACAATCTAGCAAGGCCTAATTGAATATAACCAATTCTAAGAAGAACCCTAAGTGCTTTTATTTTAAATGGAAGCCTAGGTTTTCCTTTAAGGTTTCTATTTGATCGTTACTTTTTTCAAATCGCTAATGTTTTTAAAAGAATGTGCCAAAATATGTCATTACGCTAGGTCTTGTTAGTAGCACTTTTCAATCACCTAAACTTGACCCCTTTTAATTTTTCCTAAAGTCTAAGCCCAGTGTTTTTCCTAAATAAACCTAAGTCCTAACCACCTTATCTCTTAATATTTTGGCACTATAGTCTGCTTGGAATCTTGAAACTAAGTCTAACAGTGGTTGCTTGTTCGCATGGAATCTTTTGAGCTCATGCGATCATGGGAAAACCAACGATCTTATTTATTCCTTGGCACTTATAGTAGGTCGAACCACTACCAAATGTATCCCACATGGACTTCTTTGATTGGTTATATTTTTCTTACTTGGAAACCATTGATGAGGCTAACACTTAAGTAGGAAAACTTTATGTCCACCTACTAGATATTGTAATGTGGCAGCTCCTCATTAGTTAAGAAGAATTGGCCAAGCCTCAGGAGAATCTGTAGGCCTAAAAATATGTAGAAGACCCAATGGTGGTTGCATGTCCACATAGAATCTTTTGAGTCCTTGCGATCATGCGACAACTGTAGATTTAACTTTACTCCCAGGCATAAGAACAATGTGGGTCTACTGCGAGGTGTATACACATGGCCATTGCTAATTTATCCAAGGTGGGTGATGATGTGGAAGATGTTGGTAATACTAGTGCTTAGTAGAGAAAAGTTACATGTCCTCTCTGCCAGGTAATGCAAATTTGGATATTCCTAAATGGTCGAGGCAGAGTGGGGCTGGATATTTAAAGAATAAGTGGCAAGTGATTGATCCAATGGTGGTCACTTGTTTGCATAGAATCTTTTGAGTCTATACAATCATGCGACAGCCATAGATTTAGTATCAAGGGCATGATGGCCTACTTCATGTCTAGTCATAAAGGTGAAATCAAAATGACCATCGGATGCAGCATCTGATGATAGTGAAGAGTCCAAGGTACAAAGTGGGGCCTGTGTGACATGTTTAAAGATCATCATCGATACAGATTGATCTAACGGTTGTCGCATGTTCGCATAGGTTTCTTTCAGGCCTTATGATCATGTGATAGCCATTAGATGTTTTTTAAAAGAAGATAAACTACCCAAATTCAAACTTAATATAAAGAGGTGTGAAATTCAATTTTTCCCATTTGATGAAGACAAGTTTATTTCTCAGAGAAGTAATGGTGAAATCTTGCGGAGTAAATTGCTGGAATGATTGCTTTTGATTGCTAATATTTTGAAGATCTATCCTTTTTTAGAAAGTCACAAGAAGATAGAGGTTTACAGAGAGATGGGAGAGAACATTGCAGAGACTGATTGTCACTTCTGAGAAATCTGAAGAGAAAGGTTGGTGATTTTTTACATTTACTATTCCTATTAGAAAGAAAATCATTACAATTCTGTAGTATTTCTTTTACATCGACTGTATAGAATCAAAACCCTAAAAATGCCACCTAGAAAGGAATTCTCTAGTGAGATCAATTATAGTAAGAGGGGTTTGCATGAGGATTTTCTACAATTATTGCCTAGTTCGACAATTGACCTAGTAAAGGTGAAACAACTAATGCCGAAAGAACCTAGGGCAAAGATTGAGGGTGGTTTATATGATATAGGAAACTACATTAGGGATGCTAAGATTGGTACACTCAATGTGAGTGGTGTCTCTGATCTCACTGGTCTGACACTATTCATAGTAGGGTTCAGCCAAAGAAATGCCTCTATTCCTACCAGTAATATATGGCAGTTCAACCTAGGGAAGCTTGTGGTGCTTGGTGTTTTCTTAGATGCAGACCTAATGGTTCGAGTTGCAAAGAATTATGACCCTATTACTAAGGAGATTAGGGATTCTAGAGGATAGTTGTTGATGAAGATTTCAGCTGATGAAATCAAGACATTTTTTAGGTTAAGTGAACCCTCAAATGACCTAGAACAGATTAATTTTGAAGAATTGAGAGAAGTATAAAATGCACAGAGGAATTATCTTAGAAATGGTCTTGTAAAGGAATTTTGTACTAAAGTTGGAAAAATGGTTGTCATAGAGCCAAGAACACAAGAGCCTTTTAAAACATATTATTTTGATGTAAGAGCAAGAGGTGCATACTAGGCATTATGTCAAGTTTTGGGGGAAGATGTTGAAGAGAGAATGCCAGTTCATTTGATGTGCATGATAGTCTAGATTTTTGCATTCAAAATTATCAGTTACATTTGATTATGCCCCCTTTATTGTTGACTTAATTCATGATGGATTAATTGGAATCCAGAAGAGAAAAGTTGACAAACCATTTTGCTGGTACTATTTCATGATGTACATGTTCTTATTTAAAGGTGCTAGCTATTTTGAGGAAGAAATGTATTTGGTAAAATATAGGGATGGTGAGGACATGCCAGTACAGTTGTGGAACCTCAGCATGACATGGGATAGGAAGGATAGTAGTTTTATACAGTTTGATAAATGTTTTGCTGCTACATTGAGGAAATTCTTTGTTCCTGAAAGCCTTAGAGTCCCAACTACTTTTTTTGAATTGATTAGGCCACAACAATTTTCCAAAGACCTCAACATAGTTCATAATTGGGGTGATGTTATTTTCTATCCATATTCTACTGTTATTATATTGTATGGCTTTAGAGTGATTCCTTTTATTTTATCATATCAAGTTCCCCTTAAGATTGGTATAGCTGAATTCTTCAGACAACTAGGTGATATTGAGAGGAACACTCTCTTAGGGAAAGGAAGGGGATGTCTATTCCCAAATATTAAAATTTCCCACCAATTTATAATTACAAAAGGTGGATGGGTTCATATGGACAATTTCCTAGAACCATATCATATGCCTACCACAGTTGTTAGGACAATAGACCCAGAGGGGTTTTATAATGAGATGTTCAAGAAGAGAGTCAGGTTTTCAGCCATAAACCATATTTTCAATTTTCCATAAGACATAATTAGAAATGTTCCAAGATTGCAGGATCAAGAAGTAATGAAAGAAAAGTGGTTGGTGTATAAGAAGATACTAGAATTTGTCTGACAATTTGACCCAAGGTATGACCCCCTAAACAATATAAATCCTATGGGTAAGAAAATAGACATTGTCATGGATAATTTTAAAGAGATCTATCAGACCTTAAATGAGAAAAAGGAAAAGGTCATAAGGGAAAATCTAGGAAAAGCTCAAACACTTTTGAGCCAGACAACATTTACAAAGATGCTTCCTCCAAGAAAATATGTGGTGCAGAAGAAGACTGGTTATAATGTGGTAATCCCAGAGTCTGAAAGAAAGAAACAAGTAAAGATAAAGAAGGATATCCCTTCCACATCACAATAGGTGAATAAGTACAAGGAGGTGATGGATGTTGCAGACACACCTCAAGATAAATCAACTGAGAATGTTCCTGATTTCTCACCTCCTACAAAGAAACAAAAATTAGAAGAAAGACCCCAGGATATAGAAGAGGAATATTCTCCTTCTTAATCACCTTTAATTATCAAGGATGATCAGGAGAGTATAGAGCAAGCATAAAAAATGGGTTCTCAAGGTCAAATTTTTATGACCTATGAATAAATTAATGAAGGAGTTGCAGAGCAACCAAGAGAGCTTGAGTTAGGCTTAATAGCAGTACAGATGGTAGGTATAGAACTGGACCCTATAATTAAAGAAGCTTGTGATGAATTCCTGGCTGATGATGACTTTGTTAAAGCTAGGGCTTTTATGAAATTTCTTTGGAAATTGAATATGAATAAATTTGAGGAAACATGTGAAAAAAGACATAAGGAAAATCCAGATAAAGATGTTAAGATCATTGAAGCTGAGGTCAGAAAAGAGATGACATAAAATTTTGAGAAAACTACTCCGGAACAGGGGAGAGAACTAGTTAAAAATCTAGTACTTATCCTCCTAGAATGGGATATAGTAGATGCAGTGGTCCTTGATGCAGTGAGGAAATAAACTACTCCTTTGCACAAGACCAAAGAAGAGGTAGAACAGGCCATAAAAGGAGTTTCTTTCAATAATGACAATCAAGCCTTGGTCATGTGGTCTTTAAAAAGGGAAGAAAAGAATAAAGGAAAGAAAATTACTAGAAGTGATCTCATTAGTGGCCTCATAGTAAAAAGGGTTACTGATACTTCCATGATTGAAGCATTAAGAATGGTGGTAGCCATAGCCTAACTTGTAGAAAAGGTAGCAGAGAAAGAGGCCAAGGAAAAAGAGGAGCTTACAAAATGGTTTGAAATAATGTTGAAAGCTTATGGGGAGTTGAAATAGGGGATGTTTTAAAAGGACAAATTAATTATAGATTTGAAGAAAATGTTGGGAGAAGAGGGTCCATTTCAAGTTTTGGGACAATTGTAAATTTTCTCTTCCTCTACTTGGCCTTCTTCTTCAAGTCCTATAGTTGAATATCCAATATCCCCTCTCCTCCCTTCTATAAGTAATGAAGACATAGAATAGAGAGAAAAGCAGAGGTATGAGAAAATAATAAGAGGTACTATTTTAGACTTTGTTTCCAATATAGAATTAAAACAAATCTATAAGAGTGCTAAAAGTTTGGCTAACATTTTGACATCTTTTAAAAGAGAGGTGGCCACTGTAGGAAAATTTTTGGATCAGTGGGTTCCTAGGGAAAATATATTGAAGTCATTCTTTAATGCAATAAAAGATCAAGGTATTGTAAATGGCCAATTGACCAATACCTATAGAATTGTTAAAACCCTTTTTGAGTTTGAAGAAAATAGGGAGGGGTTAAAAAGGAAGGTAGAACTCTTAAGAGCTAGGTACCTTCAAGACAATTTCCAAATTTTCCCCGGTCTAGTCAAAATAGATGGAACCATAAGGGATAGGGAAAATTGGGTGCAAAAAATTGATAATGGGGTATTGGCCAAAATATATATTATTTTAGATACAGAAGATGATACCCCTTTTATACAGATAATTGAAATGCTACAAGATGCGAGATTATGTTTCACCAAGGTAATGGAAGAGGCACACCAGGTGGTAATTGGTTGGGACAAGATCCTACCAAAGAGGGATGAGATTTTGGCTTTTGATTAATCTGGATGAAGACACTTTTACATCTTGGGAAGTGACATATCAAGCAGAAAGTGAACAAGAGGAAGAAACATCTGTAGAGGAAGCAATAGGTGGCAATGCCCTAGTCTCTTGAAAGAAAAGCAAAACATGCTAGAAACACCAAGCAGTTGGAGCAAGCATAGATGCCACACCTGGCATGTTTTGAACTGACCTTGGGACTTGTTGCAAAATTTTGATGCTCATCTCTACAAATATTTTGTGAAGTTGTAACAAGAAGGTGTTATATTTACCTTTTTTGTCTTATTTGACAGACTCTTCTCTCTTTTAAGAAAGATCTGAAGCTTGTATGCAATCCTTGTATCTATAAAAGGATTACCAGGATCATTGTAAAGGACCAAAACTTGAGCATATTTTTTTGACAAGTTTTGAGTCTAGGGTACGGTAGACTGTATTAGGCATATTTTTGTAAGAAAGAAATATTGTTGGTTCAAAGTTAAATCTAGATAGTTTTCACTTTAAAGCATTTTGTATACATTATTTTAATATAGAATTTGAATAAAATCCAAAGTTCAAATCTCTCATGTGTATATCTCTTTTTGAGTTATGAATCATTGATATTCATTACATAGATATTCTCTGTGTATATGTTTATGTTCTTCAACTCTGATTCAGGATTAGATTAAATAAGGTTTAGACATGGCATAAATTCTTTAATTATCACATAAGGATATGAGTAAGTAGTATAAATCTAGGAGTCCTTTGATAAAATCCACCACAGGGTGATAGCATTTTCAAAGGGTAGGGCTATTAAAGTTCAATATATATGTTTTTTGTATAACAATCTTGCAATCAAGGTGTGGCCCAATGGATAAGGCACTAGCCGGTAGTGGAGTTATTATTACAGATATTAGTGTCTAATGGGTTGTATGTGTATTCCTAATATTTGATATAAATCTTTTGAAATTATGTAAGTATAGTGACTTGCAAGGCATTATTCCACCTAATGATAATAGAGAATCAATGAATGAATGGTCATCATTTAGCATTTTCTTATCATCCATCTATTTTTATTGAATCGAGTCTGTTATTGTTGAAGTAAGTTTATTTGTTTACTGGATTAGGAGTACCCTCCTTGGTTTTGCAAAGCCAGAAGTGCATAGGGTAGTCTTGTCCCTACAGTTGGTCTAATCATCTTAGAACTCCATATTTGGATCTAACCCATCCTAAAACCCTATAGATGTATTGGTCGCTTTGAAAGCATAAAATCCAATTTGAGGAACCAACACACTGACCACACTATGATAAAATCAGTTGAACTGAGAATCAAATGGCTAGCACCTATGGGCTATGAAATGGATTACTATTTCAGATTGAAATCAATACAAGCACTTCTAGCATTACCAAAAGACCCCAAGTCCACTAGGTTTGGAACCTATGAGGAAGCTAATTCTAGAATAAAGATAAGTTTGGTCATTAATAAAATGACAAGGAAGTCTAAGAAGATGAAAAAGATTTTATATGAGAGATTTGAGAAGGATGAAGACTCATCTGAGGAGTCACCAATTGAACAAACACCTGAAGGTCAGTTGATGTTGGCTAAAAAACCATATGACAGTGAGGAGACCAAATTTGAAAAAGAACAAGAAGCTACACCGGTTCCTCCTACTAAAACTCCAAGGAAGAGGTAGTTTCCAGTGCAGATAGGTGCACGCACAAGGTCAGCAACTATAGCTTCACCATTGAAGAAGAAAGTAGCTGAGAAGGTAATAAAATGAAAAGTTGCTACACCGACAAAGACATATGAAAAGAAAGGACCCAAGGTTGTAGTAGAGGCACCAAAGAAAAGGGGAAAATTGATATGAAATAGAGAAAACCTTGAGGATGATGAAGATGAAAATAATCAATTCAAGGTTTTCAGTAATAAGAAGAGGTCAATTGATGAGATTGTTGAATAAATAATTGAGAATGGGAATCTTGTAGACCCAAAACTTAAAAGATTTGAAAAAATGTCTAATGAAGATACAAATAAAATAGAGGAAGTTGTCATCCAGATGATGATACGTTTCAAAAGAGTTCCAATAGAGATCAGTACACAACTCCCAGTTGCACTTGAAGAAAGAATAAACTAGAAATGGACTTATGCATTGGAAACTAAGAAGAAAATGAGAGAATAACTCCTAGCTTCAGTAGCGCCAACTTTATCTATGGAGGAGATAAAAGAACTTATGGAATCATTAGTGCAAAGATTTCCAATAAAAAATAGAGCTATGCAAGTACTGGATGAGAACCTTGCAGATCTTGACGAATCAGGTCAACTTATCTGAACATCCGCTCTTATTGTGAAGGAATAGTCAGAGAAAATTGCATTCTAAAATTTGTCTAAAAAAAGAAAGAATTCTAAAGGTAAAGGAATATTTATTAAGGATAATGTACCAAAGAAGAATAAATGGTCTGTTGGAGCTCTAAATTTTGGGCAAAATTTGGAGTCTTATATAGTGATAAAACCCTAAAAAAATGGCCTCTTAATTTCCATGCCAAATAATTAATGATGGAGTACATGAAATGGGATAAAATATTACATTAATTTTCAATTAAAAAGTTGAGAGATTATGGAAGAAAGCTTTGTGACAAGAAAAATTAAAATTCTGTGATCAAAGCCTTCAGAAAATGCTGGAATTTCGACCTTCTACAAATATGATGTCGATAGAGGTAGAAGATGGTCAAATTTTAAAAATCTAAAAAAGACCCAATTCGGAAACTCAAATTTTCTATTTCCAATAAAAATATTAGCTTTCCATGAGGTGTTTTAGTTTTACGACCAGACCCAAATCCGAAATATAGGTAGTTATTTTTTAGTTAGTTTATTATTTTTTCAAAATAATTTGTAATAAGGGTGTGTCTTTTCACCCTAAAGAGGTGTGAAAGCCACTCAAACATGTATATATACATAATGTAAAATGTAAAGAGGGGGGAAAATAGAAGACAATTAATATTTTCATAGAATAGAATTTGATCACAAATGTAATATGAACTCTAATGTACTATTTTTTCAACATTAATAAAGATAAGTGCTCTTCTTTTTATTTGTGGTTATAAGTTATATGTTTTCAATAAGTCTTTTAGATTACTCTGTGAACTAGGGTATCCTACTATGTTCTTTCATTGGTGCATTCATTTATGACTAATTTGTACAATTTGAATAATGGTAGCATGGTCTGAGAACCTGTTACTGTTTCCTTTCGGGCTCTTAAGTTGGGTTAAAAACCATAGGACCTATTGATAAGTTATTTAAATGTTTATTTCAACTGAAGCCTGTAGGATGATGGTCTCGCTTTATAGCAGTGAGTTACCTTAAAACTATCTCTGATTATACATAGAATTGAAAGTTTTATGACTCTATAGTCCAAGTATTTAGAAGGCACTGATCTAACTATTATTTGAAAATTGTAATTTGGTTCATACATTTGTAGTTTATAGATCATTAAATCATTATTTCAAAAGCATTACTTTTAATTATTTAATATAATCCATTTATTCAAGTATTATAGAGTAGAGATTTTTAGGAGATTAGTTTCTTTCCTCAAAGGATCATTCACCACCTTAGGAGGAACTTTGTTTGTTATGTATGTAGTTGTGCGACATAGAGAATTAAATAGCTCAAAGTGAAATTAGGCCTACCAGCCTTGGCTAGATTAAGCCAGAATTGCAGAAGGTATCAGTGTGTAACTATTAGTTGGCCAAAAGTGAATCCATCATTTTTGGGAACCAACAAGGTCAAAGGTATCACTTACAGAGGTAATTGATACAACCATTGGTCAAGCAATTGAGAATAGTTCATAGGATGCACAGAATCCTAAAGTGATTCAGATGAAGGATACAAATGATCAGGATGTACTCATTAGGGACATCATAAATGGTGATCTTGATGATAGGGATAATGATAATGATGTGAATAATGCACCAGATAACACACTAGATGAAGCACAAGTTACTAAGTGTGCATTTATGTGACTACCATGTGAGCTTCATGTACTTGTTGAAGACATAGAGATTCTATCTCAAGAACAACCCAAAGGCTCTATCCTCGAGAAACTTAAAGATACAATAGGGGAACCAAACATTGAACCACCTGTAGAGATAAATAAGCCTGAAGGAAAAGAGGCCAATAAATCAGAAAATGAAGGAAAAGAGGCTAGTGAAATAGAAAGGAAGGCACAAGAAGAGCCTAAGACAATTGAGAACACGCCACCTAACACCACATTTGAGGCTCCACCTCCCTTTACTGACACATAGGTTACTAAGGAGAAGAAGAAGGAAGATAGTGTGTCTACCAGGTAGAACACTCTGAGGGCGGAAGACAAACCTATTGTCACCATTGTCAAGAATTCACCACTTGCACAAGAGAAGAAGAAGAAGAAGAAGAAGAAGAAGAAAGGAACAGGTCTGGTCACTCTTGATGAAGTCATTGTGATACCCGACTATGTCCTGAGGACCCTTATCCCTGATGAATTGAGAAAATATGGGGAATTATGTACATGGAAAGAAACAAAAGAGAAATTGAGACAAGAGAGTAAGAGCAAGAAAATACTGGAAAATGTAAGAGACATCTTACAACAGGTCATCCCCAAGATACATGTGGATGAGGACACAATGATTATGGACCAACTTGCTACTCTTTCTTAAAGAATCAACACCCCAGATGTCGATGCAGACAAAATAATTGAAGAGAGGGCATAATTTAAGATACAAGATAAATTAGCTAAAAGAATAAGCCAAGAAGTGGCAGTCAACAAGGTTAAACTTTCAGATGTAATAACTAAGATTTAGTGTATTACTAATTCTATTTGCTAAATATTGTATAAGCTATGCACTATCAGAACATTCACTGCAGAGATCAGTGAAAAGATTAAATAGTTTGAGAATGAAATCTTAGTCAGTGCACTAGTAGCTACAACTAAGCCACAAGCTACTGCTAAGCATATACTCAGAGTTCAAGAACTCAGGTGGTTGATAGTAGATCTCAAGAAACAAGAAGAGTGCATAACTGATTAGGTTACTAAGTTGCAGATAGAACTCCTTCCATACCTAAATTTTTTTGAGAAGCATATTGTCAGGGCACAATCGCTTGTTGCAACACCAGAGATTTCTATTTTGGACAACCTATTTGATATGCATGAAAAAGTCAGTCTTGAGCACATTGCTCTCACCAACTTGAAAGAGGAATGGGAAAACCTCTTGGAGTCGTTGAAGAAAACCCATCAACACTTTTTTGACAAGTTGTAAGTATATCATTTTTGTATTTGGCATTAATATCAAAAAAGGGGGAAATCAATGTATATGCCAAATATGTACATTTTTTTCTAAGTATAGTACACATTATCAGAGCATGCACCGAGGGGGAGTATTTAGACATTTTTTATATGTTTATGTATATGGCAGAGACATAAGTTTTTTTGAGATGTAAGGTCTATATGCATTCAAGTTTTGGTACTAATGCCAAAGGGGGAGATTGTTATCTCTAATTGAGCATTAATTATTGTCATTAGTATCAAAGGTTATCAAAGATATTAGTCAGTTACTTATATGAAGCTAGTCGGTAACTATAAGCAAACTAGGCCAGTCGGTTAAGTATACACACCAAGCATCAGATAGTTTACCAAGCATCAATAGACACCGATACCGAGCAACAATAAACACCAAGAATTAGAATAAACACCAAGAAGTTTATACAATGTTTACCTAGGATCACATGAAATGACATAGTATTCAAGAATGACACATTCTTCTATGCAAATAGTTACAACAAATCAGAAAACATTTTACCAAGATCGAGAATAATTTATTGGTGAGATACGATGAATATCCTATGTAATAGTTTGATCTAGGTTATTTTGTACACCGTAGATCTTAGGGTTTTGTCTAAGATTTGTAAACCTAATTTTGTTTAAGCGACATAATATTGTATGCTATATATTTTTTATGTTACATCATTTTTGGTGTGAACTAATGTATGAGCGAAGAAGCACTTGAAGTTCTAGCCAACCTTCAAGATTATTAGTTGATAGAGAAGATCAGTATTTAGAGGTTATCAGATTAAGAAGAATCAAAGCAGGCTAACCAAGTAGTTCAGAGAAGAGATTCATCACAGTAAAGGTGATATTTTATCAGTACTTTATTAATCTGTATTAGACAATTAAGTTGTCATTAGTAGATAGTTACCTACTTCTTTCCAATCATTGTAATAGAGTTTTTTTTAAATCTCTTAATAGAGTAGACTTGATGGTCTTTTTGTAAATCTCTTAACTGAGTGTACACTCAAGTAGTGTTGCTAAAATCCTATCACTAGGTAGATCTAGCTGATCTTAGATGTTACTCCTAATAGGGTAAGATCACCAGAAGTGATCAAAACTTGTAGCCCTAATAGGCAAACATTTTCTATCTGCCATAACTATTATATTGTTGATTTCATGATTTTTACTGTTACAAGTTGAATGGATGAATGATACATGTATTAGATACAAGTTATTTTGGAAGTTTATCATTGTTTTTTGTTGTAGATCTGAAAGGTTGAAGTGTTAAAGTTTTTGTGGGAATTGATTCACCCCTCCCCTCTTAGTACCCTATCTCTCCTAATTCCAACAAGTTCCTCTACCCTTACCTACAAGAGTGTTCTTTTCAATTTCTCTCAATTGTCTAATGAATTCTACAACCAATCTTGAGGGGGATTTGATATGGTAAAATGAATGGAGCCCCTTTAAAACCATATAATCTGATAATAGTGGAAACATGGTAAAAATGAAATCCCCCCAATTATGCACAATTTTGAGGCCCTGAGAAAACTACTTTGGGCTAACAAGTTTAGCTAAGGCAGTTGGGATTCTTGGGTTTTCAAGGACAAACAATTTCCTTAGTCTGGCTGCAAAGCATCTATCAAAATTAATGAGACTATGATCCTCCCTATCTCATGTCATGGTGAGGTTCCACAATTGGACTGGCATGTCTTCACCATCCTTTTGTCTCAATAGATCCATCTCCTTCTCAAAGTAACTAGCACCCTTAAATAAGAACATATACATTATGAAAGAATACCAACAATATGGCTTATCAACTTTGTTTTTCTGGATTCCTACTAATCCATTATGAATTAAATTAGCAATGTAAGGGGCATAGTCAAAATTAACTGATAGGTATGGGTATAAAATTTGGACCATCATGTACATAAGATATACTGGCATTCTTTCCTCCACATCTTCTCCAAAGAGTTGACAAAGTGACCAATATGCACCTTTAGCTCTCAAGTTAAAATAATCTATTTTGAAGGGCTCCTATGTACTCGGTCCCATGGAAATCATTCCTCCAATCTTGTCACAAAGTTCCTTCACAGGACCAGTTCTAAGATAATCCCTTTGTGCATTGTACACTTATTTCAATTCTTCAAAATCAATCTTTTCTAGGCCATTGGAAGGCTCACTTAGCTTAAAAACATTCTTGATCTCTTCAACAGAGATATTCATTAATAGGTTTCATTTGGCATCCCTAACAATTCTAGGAATTGGGTAATAATTCTTAGCAACTTGAATCATTAAATCTACATCTAGGAAAATGGCAGGCACCACAAGCTTGCCTAGGTCAAACTATCATATATTGTTGTTAGGAGGAGGGGCATTTCTCTGGCTAAACCCTACTTTGAACAATGCTAAACCAGTGATATCAGAAGCACCACTTGCATTGAGTGTGCCAATCTTAGCATCCCTTATGTAATTTCCCATGTCATATAAGCCATCTTCTACCTTTACCCTAGGTTCCTTCAACATCATTTGGTTGGCCTTTACTAAATCAGTTGTTGATATTCACCAACCTTTTTTTAGAATTTTCTCAGGAAATGTCAACCAACTTCTGCAAATCTTCTCGCCTAATTCTTTGTCAATTTTATCTCCTTGTGATTTCAAAGAAAGTGTAAATCTTTGATATATTAGCAATCAAAATTGGTCATTTCAGAAATTTACTCCACATAATCTAGCCATTACTTCTCTAAGAAATCAAACTATCATCGCTCAATAGGAAAATTGAATTTTGCACCAACTTTGCTTCAAGTTTGAATTTGGACCGTTGATTCTTTTTAAAACATAATCTAACAGTTGTCACATGACTGCAAGGCTTGAAAATATTCTATGTGAACATGTGACAACCATTCAATCAATATGCATTGATGACAATCCTTAAATCACATCATCCAAGACCCACTTGATACTTGGGATTCATTTCTACTGTTAGATGTTGCATCTGACGATCACTGTTATTTTCCTTTTATGACTAGACATAAAGAAATGCATTGTGGCCTTAATACCAAATGAATAGTTGTCGCATGATCACAAGGGCTCAAAAGATTCCATGAAAACATGCGACAACCGTTAGATCTTCCATCTATTGTGTTAGAAAGTAAAGTCCACCAAGATAAATGAGAGGTGGGGGGGTGAATCAGTTATCAGATAATTATAACTTTTATCATCTTCAAAAACATTAAACCATATAAGCAATATAATTACCAACCATAGAAAGATAATTATACATAATGACACAAGATATGTTGACTAGGGAACCTCTTGATCAAAGAGTAAACCCCGGTGGGAATGATGCCCACAAAAGATGCACTAATATGAATATTCCTTGTGAGAGGATGGACTCTGTTAGGAGTCTTATGAAATACATTCAGTACATATGAATCCCTATTAGGATATTTTGAATCTCTGTTAAAAGATTCTAACCCTATTAAGAGTTATGGAAGACAGAAGGACCCACTACCCAGACAACTTTAGGGTAAGATCACTAAACACACTGTCCAAATAATCTTTGCATTACTCAATAGAATAATATGTTACCTCTTCTCTAACTATGCCAAACCATACTCACTATTACATCAGATCTCAATTTTAGATCTTTTTACTTTGCATGTCTTCCTTCACAAATTTGCTTTCATACTTAGCTATTTTCTTCACTTCATGCATACAACATCACAACCACTGCTACCATATCATAATTACACACTTTTCACATTAAAAATAATTTCTACTTCATACCAACTTCTATTACAATAAGAAAATACATTCCTTCCTTTATACCACACTTAAATAATTACAAATGAGTCAGCATACAATTATATAATAAAAGTTTCCATACGCTACACCAAAATTACACAAAACTGTCAGCCTCCAAATACAATAAATATTCACTAGTGTGACCTTGAAGTCTATGCTATCATCCACATCACTATCAATGTGTCTTCAACTTCCCTTTAACTGTGCAAAACTAGATTCCATCCCGATTAGGAGATATCATCCGATTTCCAGAAACCACTATTCAGGAACACTGCCTGAATACTGCTTCCACCAAAATGATTGTAACTTCCATGAATAAATGAATTAATCTTTATGCTCTTAACCATATACATATAACATATCAGAGAGTATAACCTCAAAATTGCATAGCTCCAACTACAATAACCCACATGCACTAATCCAAACTCTTTCTACTTTTCTGCAAGTCTTCGATAAATCACTGTGTTGACATCAATTACAATCATAGTCACGAATGTAACAACAACTACTATAGAATGTTTTCCAAACACTTAGCATTCATTCCTAAAAATCTCCCCCATTGGCGTTGATGGTAACATAGATGAAAAACATCCAATGTTCCAAAAATCCAATACTGCAACACTGCTTCTTCAAATCCTCTTCATCAATCAAATCTTGCTTCATTATCCTATTCAGTTCTCTCCAACAGATGTCTCAGATTTTTTTTCATGTATAATTCTCCCCCATTGAAATCAATGATGTAAATTTCATTACTATGTCAACAACAACTCAATGTCAAAAGACACTTTTCAGAAAATACATTTACTAGAGTCCTCATGACTCAACTCAGAAACACATACTCCCCTAGAGAGGAAGTACCAAAATCCAGTCCAGAAGAAAGATAAGGCTCATATACCACTAGATAGATGCAACCAACTTCATCACTTGTCAAAAGTAGTTTGGGGCATAACCCCAAGCATACCTCTCAGATACTCAAATATATCCTTAGGCAAAGGCTTTGTGAATATATCTGCTATCTGCTCCTTTGTACTTATGTACTCAAGTCTGACTTCTTTCTTAGCAACTTTCTCTCTTACAACATGATACTTAATCTCTATATGCTTTGTCTTAGAATGTAATACAAGATTCTTAGACATACTAATTGTACTGGTGTTATCACAATGTATGACAATAGGCTCAACAAATTTTATACCAATATCTTTCAACATTTGCTTCATCCAAATTATCTGGTTACAATTGTTTGCTGCTGCTACATATTCTACTTCTGTTGTGCTTTATGAGATAAAATTTTTCTTCTTGCTTAGCCAAGAAACTAATCTTCCTCCAAGGAAAAATGCTCCACCACTAGTTCTTTTCTTATCATCAACACTGCCTCCCCAATTAGCATCTGTATTTCTTTTGTTCTACTACATGAGTCTCATCTGTGCTAGATAACTTATGTCAGGTCACCATAGGTGTTCCAATTGGTTTACAATCCTCCATTCCAAATATTTTCAACAAGTCATTCAAGTACTTTTTCTGATTACAAAGATGCCATCATTGTTTTTTGTTATCTGTAATCCCAAAAAGTATTTCATCTCACCAATCATACTCATTTCAAATTTAGTCTTCATTTCATCAGCAAATTTGTCAGTAGCTTCATCTTCTCCTCTAAAGATAATGTCATCAACAAAAATAACTATAACTAACAAACCATTTTCAATTTCTTTTGTGTACAGATTGCTATCAATTGTTCCTTTTATAGATCCCAATTTTAACAAATACTTATCCAGTCTTGCATACCAAGTTCTAGGTGCTTGTTTAAGTCCATATAAAGCTTTCTTTAATTTACATACCTTGTCTCCTTCTTGAATTAAAGGAAAACCTTCAAGCTTCTCACTGTAGACTTTTTCCAATTCTCCATTCAAAAATATCGACTTCACAATCATTTGATATACTTTTAATTTATTGTAAGCTGCATAAGCCAAAAACATTCTTACTACTTCAATTCTTGCAACGAGTGCAAAAGTTTCTTCATAGTCAATTCCTTCTTGTTGTGAGTAACCCTTACATACTAATCTCACTTTTTTTCTTACTACTTCTCCTTGTTCATTCATCTTGTTTTTGAATACCCATTTAGTTCCAATAACATTCTTGTCTTTAGGTCTAGGGACCAATTCCCATGTCTTGTTCTTTTCAATCTGATCTAGTTCTTCTTTCATAGCATTAGTCTAGCTTTCATCTTCACAAGCTTCATTAGTAGTCTTAGGTTCAATTTGAGAAATCAAACATAACTATTCTTGTGCCTTATTTTGAGTAAGAACTCCTCTTTTGATGCTCCCAATAATTTGTTCGAAAGGATGATTCCTTAACAAACTCTTGCTATGTGTCATTGTCTCAGATCTCTCTTCAAATGTAGGTTCTTCAATAACTTCACTATGGCTTTCATTCAACAAATCACTATCAGTTTCATAAAAAAATTCAATAGTTCCAGTGTTAGGTTTAGGATGAGCTTCTTCATCAAATTCATAATCAAGCATTCTTTCCTGAATTTTGAACTTCTCGTCAACTTTAACATTTGCACTTTCAACAATAGTCTTAGTTCTTTTATTGAAACATCTATATGCTTTGATTTTCAAAGAATATCCAAGAAATATACCTTCATCACTTCTAGGATCAAACTTTCCAATACCATCATCTCTCTTTATATAACATTTGCTTCCAAAAATTCTAAAATACTTAACTGAGGGTGCATGTCCAAACCATTATTCATAAGGTGTCTTGTCTGTGTCTACTCTGATTTGTACTATGTTCATTGTATACACTGATGTGTTCACTGCTTCTCTCCAAAATATCTTTTCCAAATCATTTTCAAACAACATAGCTCTTGCTGCTTCAGTCACTGATCTATTCCTTCTTTTTGCAATGCCATTTTGTTCAGGTGTTCTAGGGGCTGAATATTGTCTTTTAATGCCATTTTCTTCACAAAAGTTGTTAAAATCTCTAGAAGTAAATTCTCCACCTCTATCAAATCTCAAACATTTAATCTTCATTTTAGATTCATTCTCAACTTTATTCTTAACAATCTTAAACTTATCAATGCTTCATATTTTTCTTTAAGAAATGCAATCCACATCATTCTTGTAATATCATCAACAAGAATCATAAAATACCTTTCTCCATAGAATCCTCTAGTCCTAGTAGGACCACTCAAATCTATATGAACAATCTCCAGCTTCTCTGTAGATGTAAACTTCTTACTAGGAAAATAACTTCTCTTCTCTTTAGCCATTACACATTCTTTGCAAATCATGTTAGTAGGCTTCATAATTTTAGGTAAATATCTTACTGCAAGTGTAGTACTTACTTTCACAATGTTATCAAATTTTATATGACAAAACCTTCTATGCCATAACCAACTACCATCAATCTTTGTAATCAAACATGTCATCTCAGTAGGATTCAATTGAAATACATTACCTTTGGTTCTAGATCCAGTTCCAATCAAATTTCCATCTTTATCCTTTATCACACAAGTTTTCTTAGTAAACCAAACTTGATATCCCTTATCAACTAACTATCCAACACTCAAAAGATTATGTTTCAATCCATCCAAAAAATAAACATCATTAGTATTAGTCTTTCCATCAAGAGTAATAGATCCTATACCTTTAATCAAACAAGGTGCATTGTTTCCAACTCTAACAAATCCTCCATCATATTCATTCAACTTTATGAACTTTTTCATGTCTCCAGTCATATGATGTGAACAACCATTGTCTATAATCCAATCAACTTTCTTTTCAACTTGAGAAACTAAGGCTTTTTGTTCCTTAACATCAGTTTCAAGATTTTCTTCTTTAATTGCTACAAATCCTATGTCATCATTATTTTCAGTATCACTTTCACTTAAAGTTCTTTCTATACTAGCTTCAAGATCTTCATCATTAGCATAATAACATTCCTTAGATCTTCTAGGTTTGAAATTGCTTCTATACTTTTTAACTATCTTAGGACATTTAGATGCAAAATGACCATATTCTTGACAAGTTCAACATTTAAATATTTTCTTACCATCTGGTTCTCTTTTCACAAGCAAGGCAATACCTTCTTCAATCTTCTTATCTTCTTAATTTCTAGATCTGTTACTGCTAGCATAATCTCCACTCACACTGATCCTTCTTGACAAAGTAGGGCAAACACTAAGAGCACTGAATGCTGTCTCCATTCTAGGTAAGTCTCTTGATAATCTTAGGTTCATTTTTTCTGCTTCCAATCTTCCAAGAAGAGTTTCTCTTGTAAAGTTTGTTGTACAAGGTATCACTTGTTCAATCATCTATGTTGTCTACTTAAATATAGGAGTCAATGTCCTCAAAATTTTCCATTTCACTTCATTCTCTGTCTTTGTTCCTCCACAAGATTTTATACCTATAATGATTTCTGACATTCTACCAATATAACTTCTAATAGATTCATCTTCCAACATTCTTATATCTTCAAATGAACATATCCAATTATGTAATCTAACTCCTTTTGCATGTTCATCACCTTCAAAAGTAGAGTGTAAAGCATTCCAAATTTCATGAGATTTTTTCAAATATTTTACCTAACTCTACTCATTCTCTGGAAGTGTTGTCAAAAGTGATTCTCTTGCAAGTATGTTACACATGAATAGATCTCTCTCTTCCATAGTACATGTTTCAAGATTGTCCTCTTCAATGATAATCTTATTATTCTTTGTAATCAACCAATAACCTAGTCCTAAACATAATAGGTTTGTCTTCATCTTTTCTTTCCAACTGTCAAAATTTACTCCATCAAACTTAGGGCTTTCTTTCCTAAAATTCACCATGGATCTCCTTAAGCTGTTAAACTTCTTTTTCAAGGACCTGCTGCTCTGATACCAATTGTTAGAAAGTAAAGTCCACCAAGATAATTGAGAGGGGGGGTGAATCGATTATCAGATAATTATAAAATTTATCATCTTCAACAACATTAAACCTTATAAGCAATATAATTACCAACCATAGAAAGATATTCATACACAATAACACAATGACACAAGATATGTTGACTAGGGAACCTCTTGATCAAAGAGTGAACCCCGGTGGGAACGATGCCCAAAAAAGATGCACTAATATGAATATTCCTTGTGAGAGGATGGACTTTGTTAGGAGTCTTATGAAATACATTCAGTACATATGAATCCCTATTAGGATATTTTGGATCCCTATTAAAAGATTATAACCTTGTTAAGAGTTATGGAAGATAGAAGGACCCACTACCCAAATAGCTTCAGGGTAAGATCATTGAACACACTATCCAAATAATATTTGCATTACTCAACATAATAATATGTTACCTCTTCTCTAAATTTTACTTCGCATGTCTTCCTTCACAAATTTTCTTTCATACTTAGCTCTTTTCTTCACTTCATGCATAGAGCATCACAACCGCTGCTACCATATCATAATTACACACTTTTCAAATTACAAATACTTGCTACCTCATACCAAATTCTATTACAACAAGAAAATAAATTCCTTCCTTTATACCACACTCAAATAATTACAAATGAGTTGACATACAATTACAAAATAAAAGTTTCCACACGCTACACCAAAATTACACAAAACTATCAGCTTCCAAATACAATAAATCTTCACTCGTGTGACCTCAAAGTCTACACTATCATCCATGTCACTATCAATATATCTTCAACTTCTCTTAACTACGCAACTAGATTCCATGTTGATTAGGGGATATCATCCAATTTCCACAAACTGCTATTCAGGAACACTGCCTAAATACTGCTTCCACCAAAATGATCATAAATTCCATGAATAAATGAATTACTATCTATGCTCTTAACCATAGACATATAACATATCAAAGATTATAACCTCAACATCACATAGCTCCAACTACAATAACCCACGTGCACTAATCCAAATTCTGTCTGCTTCTGTGCAAGTCTTTGCTAAATCATTGTGTTGACATCAATGACAATCATAGTCATGAATGCAATAACAACTACTACAGAATGTTTGCCAAACATTTAGCATTCATTCCTAACATATTGTTGTTACCTTAAGTAATTGGCCCCACTTTTCTTCATCCAGTCAGGAATGTCCACATTGCAATATTCGGCAAGAGGACATGTAACATTTTCTTACCAAGTGCCAATGCTTCTGACATCTCCCATCTTAGAAAATACCTTCAACCAATCAAAAACAACCATGTGTGTACACTTGGTAGTGGACCCACCCTTTTCTTATGTTTGGGAATAAAGTAAAATCGATGGTTGTCGCATGATCACAAGGCTTGAAAATATTCTATATGAACATGCAACAACCATTAGATCTTTCACAAACTATTAGTCCTGCAGATTCTTCTAAAACCTAGCCCATTTTAATTAAGCCAATGAAAAGTTTCCACATCACAATATCTGGCAAGTGGACATACAAATTTTTCTTTCTAAGCAATAGTCTTAATGACAGTTTCCTTGTCGGCAAATATGACAGCCAATTATGAACGATCACTTGTGTACACCTGGTAGTGGTCCCACTTGACAACCGTGTTGAGCTTTATACAAGATCAATAGATGTCACATGATCGCAAGGGCTCAGAAGATTCCATGTGAACATGCAACAACCATTTGATCAAGATTCCATATTCAAAGCTGAATATAATGCCGAAACATTAGGAGATAAAGTACTTAAGGACTTAGGAATATTTAGTAATATCACCGAGTTTTGACTTAGGAAAAATTAAAAAGGGGTCAGGCCTAGGTAATATGAAATGTTAAGAACATGACCCCGCTTGGTGATAAAAATAACACATGTGTTTTAGGAACTTAAGTGACCTATAAAATTAATACTCAAATAGATTATAAAAGAGCGACCTAGGGTTTTCTCATGAAAGAAAATGTACTTATAGTTTTTTCATGCCTGGATTTTTAATTAGGGCTTTCTAGATTTGAAAGAGAGTTCTAGGATTTTGCAAGGCCTTTTGTGGATTTTTCGCAAAAATTTTTTCTCAAATTTAGGATAATGCATAGATGTTTCAATTTTGTAAAGAAATGCAAGATTTTATGTTTTGAAAATTGAAGTCCCAACAGTGGCTCTATCTGGGGATGCATGCCTCTTGCAGGAATGACAAGAATGTAGAATCTCTAGGATAAGAAGACCATCTACTAAAACAAAACAACTAACCTACTCACGTGACCTAGAAAAAACACACAATTGGAAGGGAAAACTAACTATTGTTCATGGATAATGAGAGTACCTTAAGAAAAGTACAATTTGAGGAATTGTCAATGAACTAGAAATTCCATTTTGTTTCCAACCAATTCTTTTAGGATATAGGAATCAGGTCCTCATTCTCTACTAATCAGGTATGGTCCCAACCAGATGGGATCAAACTTACTATACTTTCCTTTATCCTCAATCTTGGCATTCCACATTAGGACCAAATCATTAGCTTTGAAGCTCCTAACTATGGTTTTCTTGTCATACAAATTTTTTTATTTTAGATGAGATTTTAAATTTGTATCATGAGCTTCCCTTCTTGATTAATCCAACTATATTAAATCTTCTAATCTAATCTTCATCTCATCATCTTGATCATCATCATATAACTAAATGAATTTGTACATCTCTAGTAAGTTATTTTGTGATAACCTGGCATGAATACCATATACCAAATCAAAAGGAACACATCCAATGGTCTTCTTGACTATCACTCTATCAGCCCATAGAGCCAGTCGTAGCTTGGAATCCCATGCCTTCTTATTTGTATGTAGGACTCTCTTCAAAATTATAATTAGGCTTTTGTTGCTTGATTGAGATTGACCATTACCTTGAGGATGATAGGGAGAAGCATAAGAAATTTTGATCCCATATTGCAAACAAAAACTAACAAATTCTTTAGATCTGAAACACATAGCATTGTCTACAATCATAACCTCAGGGCATCCAAACCTTATCAATATATTTTGCATCAAGAAGTTAGTAACCACCTTACTAGTGGCTCTTTTAGTGGGAATTGCTTCCACCCATTTTGTAAAGTAATTAGTAGCAACCAGGATCCATGAGTGTCCTCCACTGGACTTGTTTGAGATTTCTCCTATGAAGTCCATGCCCCATTTCTGAAAAGGGGCCTCAACTATTATAGGGGTCAAAGGAAAAATGCCACTAAACTTCAACTTTCCTGAAAACCTATGGCAGACATCACATTTTTTGACAAAAGAATGTGCATCTTTGAAGATACTAGGCCACCAAAATCCATACCTTAGTATCTTATGTGTAGTAGTCTTTTCCATGTAATGGCCACCACACACACCTTCATGCATTGCTTGCAAAAAATCTTTAGCCTTGTGAGGGTCAACACACTTTAGCAAGACACCTTCATTACTTCTCCCCCATAGTTCACCTTTATTAATTACATACTTTATAGCATGTAGTTTTACAGTTCTCTTTTTGTGGTTATCAATTGCAGGGGGTAGTAACAATTTTTATAAATATCTAATGATATCCTTATACCATTCACAACAATCCAAGTCACAGATGTATGGCCTTTGTTCTTCTTCAAGAACATTAATATGGTTAGCATCTAAATTTCTTTGAGCCATATGTTTTGTTAACCCTAGTCCTCTTACCAGCTTTGTGATCTAGATATAAATGTTAAATTCTTGTATTCTATTTCTCTATCTGCACCCTCTCCCTGAGACCTCTTGTTGAACAAGTATATCCTTCACAACAACATTAGGCACATATGCAATTACAGTTGCCCCAACTAGATAACATCTAAAAAAATTTATAGCCTTGACTACTGCATAGGCCTATTTCTCATTTTTATCATACTTTAACTCAGCTTCTTGTAGGGATTTACTAAAAAAGGATATGGGTTGTTCAATTCCCTCTGCATTCTTTTGCAACAAGACTACAGTAATAGTATGATAAGAAGCAAATGAAAAAATTTGAATAGGCTTACTGAAATCTAGTGATCTTAATACAAGAACACTTTTAATGGCCTTTTTGATGTCACAAAAATCTTTCTTGGCTTCCTCACTCCATTCAATCTTTGCATTCTTTTTAAGTGTCTTGGAGATAGGGACACTAATTTCAGCAAAGTTTGTAACAAATATTCTCACAAAATTTATCTGCCCAAAGAAGGATTGGATACTCTTGAAATTTCTTGGCAATGACAATTTGTAAATTGCTGCCACCCTTTTTGGATCAATCCTAACTCCATCTTTTGATACAATGTGACCCAATAGTTTACCCTCAGTTACCCCAAAAGCACACTTCCTTGGATTAAGAGAAACCCAATACTCCAAAGCTCTTACAATGTTTTTTTCGAGGTGGCCACAATGTTGATCTTTCCTTTCTAAGTAAGCTGTGAAATCATCCTGATAGACAACAAGAAATTTGTTTATAAAATTTGCAAATGCTACATCCATGGCCCTTTGGAAAGTAGCCCTAGCATTGGTCAAACCAAAAGACATTCTAACATATACATAAGTGCCCCATGGAGTAGTGAATGTAGTTTTGAACTACTCTATTTCTTTGACAACTACCTAATTGTAGCCTGAAAACCCATCCATCATAGACATTAATTTAGAACCCGTAACTCTCTGCAACATGGATTCCATGTTTGGTAGACCATAATTATCTTTCAAGGAATTTATGTTCAAATTCCTAAAGTCTACACAGAGTCTGATATCTCCATTCTTTTTTCTTACTAGGACAAGGTTAGAAACCCATGTTGAATATCTAATAGGATGAATGATACCTACATCACTCATCTTTTTTAACTCATCTTGCATCTTGGGTGCCAAAGTATGGTTGACAAGTCTCAGCTTTTATCTGAAAGGCTTGGTGTTTTCCTTCAAGGGGATTTCATGCTGAAACAAATCCTCTCTATATTCCTTTAAGTCATCATAAGACCAAGCAAAGACATGCCTATATTTCCTAAGAAGGTTTATCAATGATTTTCTTATTTTAGGAGCCAAACTTCCCGCAATATATACATTTTTTGGTGCTTCCCCTGTTCCTAAGTTTACTTCTTCCACACCTTCAAGATTACTCAAAGGCTTTGTTTGAAAAGAACTATCATGATTATCAAATAATCTTTCTAGCACCACCAAACCATTTGGGACCTTTTTTTATTTAAGCTACAAGACTTCTTTGACAAGGAAAGTATCCTCATTGTCTGATGTTTTAATATACTTAGCAAAATTTATTTCCCTGTCACCAAAATTTGCATCATAATGCAAGAATCTTAAAAGGTCTAAGTCATCATCAAAAACCTGCTAGTTTTCAAAATTGTCTGGTATGGAAGGCCTGGTTTGAACCTCAATATTAGATATCCCTACAAAAGTGATATCCTCTGGCCTTAAATAAATGTTAGCTAGTAAATCAGCCATCCTATTATGGCTTCTATCCATCCAATCAATACAGAAAGCATCAAAGTGTTCTATCTCATCCCAAACAACATTCCTATATTGTTTTAACCTTTTCTTTCTTGATGCATATTTGGATCTCACCTAAGATACAACTAATTATAAATCTCCAATAACTCTAAGATTTTTGATCTTGTGTTTTGAGGCTAATCTCAATCCTATCAATAAAGCCTCATATTATGTAGTGTTATTGGTACAAGTAAATGGCAGGGTGAAGGAAAACTTAAAAGTTTTTTCAGCAGGGGAAATTAATAACACACCTACACCAGATCCCTCTTTTGAGATTGCACCATCAAAATACATGGTCCAAAGGTCATTTTGACCTATAACATTACTTTTTTCCTTAGCTAAGAGGGGAGATTCCTCCTTATCTTCATTCTCTCTACTCTGTACTTGAAAAGAATTTATGTCAGTATCAAGGAAACAATTCATGTTGTCATCATTAGTTTCTTCCTCAATCATGTGAGGAGTTATAACCTCCTTGAATACCTTGATACTCTCATTATTGATGTTAAATGAGGCAAAATATAGATCACACTAGACTCTACCTCCCATTTTTGTAGTCCATTTTCTTGATAGCAACATCCCATACTAGGGAGGTATGTCCACAACTAAGGCACTCATAGTCAGTTGTTTTCCTAGGTAAGCAACAAGCTTATAGGGTAGGGCCTTGATTGTTCCAATTACCAGTACTTCTCTGGAGTCCATAGCTTGGCATCTCCCATGGGAGGTGTCAACTTTCAATCCCATTGACCTCATGATTTCAGCAAGAATGACAATATTTGAAGCTCCTGAGTCAATCATGAAATTTTTTAACATCTTATCATTTATGACCAATGTCAAGAAGAAAGGGTCAACAATTCCCATAGAACTATTCACAACATTAGTATCTAAGTAAATTTGAGGTATTTTTGAAACAATCTCCTCTATAAATTTCCTTTTAATTGGATTTTGACCCTTCATCTTAGTTTTTACTGGTTCTTGGATATTTGTGTCTTGAACACCACTTATCCATGTGAGGGCTTTCCCTTTGTGTTCACTTATCCTCATCATTTCCATCAAAGGCACTTTAACTGTGATCTAGGATAATAGCTGGTTCATTTCAATAGGTGCATAATTTAGAACAAACAAGTCTAGCTTGCCTTGTGGGACATCATTATTTGCAAATTGTGTTGCTACTCCTAACTTGTTCTCCCCTTTTGATTTACTTTCATGTTGGGGAATTGGGATATTTTCTATTGGAGCTTTGGCCTTGATCTTGAGCACATTGCTTGGATCACTTGGCTTCTCAATGCCCTTCAACTTAAATTTCTTGGCATCATCAATAGCCTTATTTTTCATAGAAAACTTCTTTGTGTCTTCTTTATTTCTTTTAATAAATACACCTACTAGTAATTTGTTCTTGGATTCTTTTCTCTAAAGTAGATACTTCTTCAAAGATGTCTTTAGAATCTAGGAGAGTCATTTCAAATTCTAAAGTTTCAACCAAGAACTCTTGTTTTTCACCTCTAGGATTATGAGGGCTTCTAGAAAGGGAGATCCCTCAGGTTGGAGGATGACCTCTTCCTTCTAAGCATCTAGTTCTAGTCCTTGACCTCCTATTTTCTCCTTGAGGTTCTACATTTAGGGGCATCCCTTTCTTATGATGTGTCTCACCATCCTCTTTAGAATGATGTGAATAGTAATCATCATATGCTCCTAAACCTATATCTACTACTTCTTCATACTCTGAAGCATTTCCTTCCTTGTCATGATGAAAGGTATTATCTCACTTGTATTTTTCTTCTATCTCCATGCTTGATAAATATCTCTATCACCTTGATTTCTTCTAGGCTGATGGGGTCTAGAAGTACTTGGAATTTCACCTTCTAACCTATTTTCAGGGTGATCCTTCCTCTAAGCCCTAGTATTTCTCTAACTCATACTTGAAAGTGTGTGAAATGATCTTTATTTTTACTACCTTTTACTTAGCACTACTATAGAGATTCTTAGAGTCGCCACCAACACAAGTTGGGAATTATTTTCACAAATTTAGTAATTCAGAGTATTAAATACTTGGAAGGAAATCAATGAAAGAGCTTATAACAAGTAAATGCAAAGCCTTCTAAGATTTTCAAGATTATGCAAAAATCCAAAGCTTGCAAATAATTCTTTGTTCTTCAATGGTACTTACTAGTTTTGACAAATAAGAAGGCCAGGAGTCTAGCTCAACTTGTACCTACATTATTTGATATCAAATTTATAACACCAAAGATCTAAAATTAAGATTTATCATAGTTATTTCATCTCTATTCCCCAATAGAGTTTCCATTTTATTGGTTCCTCAAACTAGACTTTATGCTTTTAAAAGAAACCAATATATTTATAGGGTTTTGTTATCTCTATTGAGCCTTCTAAGGTTGTCATTAGTACCAAATGTCTGTAAAGATATTGGTCAGTTACCTAAAATGACCTAATCGGTAAAGCCTATACACTGAGAAATAGATAGTTTATTGAGTACCAGCAGACACTAACACCGACAGACAGTAAACATCAAGAATCATAATATACACCGATCAGTTTACATAGTGTTTACAGAGGATCATAGGAAATGACATAGTAATCAGGAATGGCACATTCTTCTATGCCAATAGTTACAATGGTTTGTAAAATGTTTTACCAAGATCAAGGAACATTTAAAATGTAATGATATTCATTAAATACAATGTATATCTTTTGTAATAGATGATCTAGGTTATTTTTGTACACCGTAGATCTTAGGGTTATGATTATAGTGTGTAACCTAATTGTGTTAAAGTAGAAAAACAACACACTATATATTTATGTGTTCACATCATTTTTGGAGAGAGCTGATATATGAATTATAGAGCACTTGAAGCATTTTTCCTATCTTCAAGTCTATTAGTTAACAGAACAGAACTGAGCACAATAGAATTCATTTTGAGCAGAATTAGCAGAGGCTACCGAGTAGTTAAGAGTAGAGATTCATCATAAGTAAGGTGATATTTTATTAGAGCTTATAGATCTATAATAGACAATTAAGTGTCAAATAGTAGATAAATACCTATTGCTTTCTGACAATTGTAATAGAGTTTTTGGATAAAATCTCTTAACAAAGTAGACTTAATAGTCTTATCTAAATCTCTTAACTGAGTGCACACTTCATTAGTGTTGCTAAAATACTATAGCTAGGTAGATCTAGCTGATCTAACATCTCACTCCTAATAGGGTGAGATCACCAAAAGTGATCAAAACTTGTAGCCCTAATAGGCAAACCTTTTCTATCTGCAATAGTGAAGAATTTATGGGTGTCATCCCCACCGCAATTTTTACCTTCTTACAAGGGTTTCTATGTTACCAAAATACTTGTGTCATGTGATTGTGTTATGGATTTCATGTTGTTTACTTATGTTAAGTGGATAAATGATTCATGCAGTTAGATTCAAGTTATATTGGTCGGTTATCACTGTTTATAGTTTTAGATCTGAAAGGTTTTACAAGTAAAGTTTTGAAGGCACTGATTCACCCCTCCCCTCTTAGTACCTATCTCTCCTAATTCCAACAATTGGTATCAAAGCATAGTTCTCTTATTGAATAGTTTAACCATTGAAGGGTAAAGATCTAAGTCATGGAGAGATACAAGCTTGACAAGACTATTGAGAATCAGAAGATACAAATGCAAATGTTTGTGGAACAATATAAGCAAGCCAAGGAAGGATTTAAGAAATTATTGGATGAAAGGAAGAACCTAGCTAGACTATAGAATGAGATCAGTTATCATGAAGAACCTATTAATGACATATTTGAGAATATTGGATCTAGTTCTAGAAGCATCTCCGATGGATCTGAAAGTGTAATCACTGATATATTTGAAAAGAATCAATATTTAACTGATCAAGTGAAAGCACTACAAATTGGTCAAGAATCTCAGATGGTGAGAATGATAGAAACAATGAACAAAGAAAATCAAGCCAAGAAAGAAAGAAATCTAGCAATCAATGACTGAAGATAGATGAGTGAACAACTTCAAACTAAAGAAAGTGAGATACAAAGACTCACCGACCAACATTTCCAAGTAACTAATCAAGTGATGACTGTGAATCAAGAGGTAAACCGAGTGAATGCAGAATTGTCAAGAAAAATAGAAGATGTTGCAAGAATCAGAGAAGAAAATGAGAAGCTGATAAATGAAGTGAAAAATCAACAACAACAAAATTAAATGAATAAACTTGTTGAGGATAGCTCCAAGAAGATTGATGACTTCTTAACTAATTAGAGAAGATTTGGAAACATAGCTTGTATAGGCTACACTGGTGAAGGAGAAACATCACAACAAGATGAAAAAGTCAACATCAGTCAAAATTAGAAACCTAAAGTGTTGGCATGTTATCATTGTGGAAAATTGGGACATACATCTAATGTGTGTAGAAGCAAAGCACAAGGTAAACCTCCTGTCACTCCTAAGTTTAATGGACATTGTTATTATAGTGGTAAGTTTGGACATCCTACTTATGAGTGTAGAGCTAAGCAAAATGATCTTGCTAATAATACTACTATGGAGAAAATATGCTATACTTGTAACAAGCATGGACACACTGCACAAGACTGCAAGGCAAAAATGAAGCAAGTCTGGACACCTAAGGAGAAACCACAACATAGACCATATCAACCGAAGAGATAAGGTAACTCTTATGTTTGGGATTATAATACTTGGAATAACTATGTTGTATGTGGAAGATATGGACACATTGCAGCAAACTATTATAGAAAGAGTCAGATTGGACAATCAAGAAACTGGACAAACTCTGGGATGGCTTGTATGCACTTCCATAAGGTTGGTCATTTAAGCAAGAACTACAGAGACTGAGCACCAGATGAAAACCATATATTTGAAAGTGGATATACTATTGTTGATATCATGAAGTTAAGGAACACTATGTGGAAGAAGGCATCTAATGAGAATGTTGAGTCAAGTAATGTTGTAGGTGAAACCTCATCCACTGGATTGGGTGACATCAGTACCTCCACTTAAAGTGAAATAGGTATGTATGGGATTGATATTTCAAAGGATCACATTTTACATACAGTTCCTTATGCATAATGTTCTTATACCAAATCAACATGAATAAAGATGCACTATGGTTTAGTTGTCATGAGCTAACAATGTTATACAGTTGGTAAAAGAGAGATGGAGAGTTGGTTACCTATCAATAATCTCTCTCTAAGGTTAACCGAGCATATGTATCAACCAATGAAGAAAACCTATGTTAACCAAGTGGATGAAAGTTTTAGTAGTCACTGAGCTAACAGCTGTTTCATACCAAAAGTTAGGTAGAGCATTTATTACTTAAAATTTTGAGTGGGAACATCGAAAGTCTATAAATACATGGGAATAGAGTTCATTTTGACAATGTGATTTTGAAGAGCAGAGAATTCAAAGAGTAGAGTTTGAGTGAAAATATTTTCTAAAGGATTCAAGGCTATGCTAGATCAAACCAACATCACTCTTCATGATACCAAGTAAGTTCATTTGCAATCAAACACTTCCTATCCTGTTGCTTACCGAAACCCTAGAATTAATTTATGGCATCGACATCATCTGCAAGAAAAACTCAAAGTGTTGAAGAGGAAGTTAATCTAATCATTAGGGAAAATTTCATCAAACCAAAGTTTAAGCCACATCCTAAGGTCGTGACATAGATAGATACAATGGGTGCATTTTCGAGCATACCAGAAAGGGTTTTACTAACAAAAGATGTAAGGTCTTATATTCACTTCAAAATCAGAGAAGTTGGGGACTTTGAAACTATTGCAGCATATCAACCACTCTGTGGCCCCGATGGAAAAATGAAATTAGACTACAAGAAGATTGAGGAATCTAGTTTATCATATTTTACACATTTTCCACAATCATTCAATTCAGATTGGATTAGAATCATTTTGAGCAGATATCACGATGATAAGTTCTAGCTAGATAAACCAATTGAGGTCAACAAGAAAATAATCAGTAGGATTACTGGACTCCCTACAACTGAAAAAGCTAAGGCTTTCTGAAGTTCTTCACAACCAGATGTTGAGAACTACATTGGAGCACAATGGGATGGTTGGGCATTGAAGATTTCAACAACCAAGGACCCAGTAGTAAAATTTGTAGCATATGTAATTAGGTATAAGCTATTTCAATCGAGCAGACTCAATAACGTACCCTATAGCATAGTAGACATGGTGCACAAAATTGTAGTGAAAGGTCCCCAAGTTGATCTTGCCAAGGTACTATTACATCAACTTCAAGAGAATATGAAGACCATAAGGAAAAAGAAATCTAACACATGTAAGTACGGATCTCTACTTGCATGCATATTCCTCTATTTACAAAAGTATGTGTCTGGCACTAGTAAAGTAAATTAGATACCAGATGTACCAATAAAATAACAAATTGGTGAAATGATGAACAAGTTAGGAGATAAGTTGTATGTAGAGTTTAATGCTTACTTCACTGAGTTTCAATCTAAAATGCAAAAGAGAAGCATAATTCTGAGGGAATTAGTTTAGAAATTTGAAGATGACATATGTTTTGTGGTCAACACTGATTATACCTTGATAAAAGCAATTGAGCCTAGGATAAAATGGTTGGCACCGATGGGATATGAAATAGACCATGATTTCACACTTAAATCTATTAATGCACTGCTTGCAGTACCGAATGATCCCATAGCCACTAGGTTCGGAGTATATGAAGAAGCTAAATCTAGAATATCTACTAATATTGAGATTGGTAAAATAACTAGAAAGGTAAAGAAGATGAAGAAAGAGCTCACTGCTAAATATGGAGATAAGTCTAAAACATCTAAAGGGATACTGATTGAACAAGAAATTGAAGGTCAGCTACAGTTGGCTGACAAACCATATGATAGTGAGGAGACCGAGTCCGATAAAGAAGTACATCCTACACAGGTTCCTCCACCTGAAATTCCTACAAAGAAGCAGTCACCTATACATGAAGGTATGAAGACACATTCATCAACTGTAGCACCACCTACCAAGAAAGAAGATGCAGTAAAAGTAACAAAAAGAAGAGCACCTACACTGAAAAAGAAATAAATTAAGAGAAAGAACAAGGTAGTAGCCGAGGCACCAAAGAAAAAGAGGAAATACATAAGAAATAAGGAAGATCTAGAGGATACAGAGATAGAGGATGATGTAAATCAATTCAAAGTGGTTAGTAACAAGGCCAAAACAATAGATGAAGTCATTGAGGACATAATTGAACATGGAGACCTAATTGATCCCTTGCTAGATAGATTTGACAAAATGTCAAAAGAAGATCAAACTAAAATTGAAGAGGCTATCATCCAAATGATGATAAAATTTAAGAAATTTCCAATGGAGTTTGCCTCTACATTACCATAGAAATTGGATGATATAGTTACTGAGAAATGGATTGTTGCATTAGACACCAAGAAGAGAAAGAGAGAACACTCTCTAGTTTGGGTGGCTACATACTTAAGCTTTGGACAAGTTAGTGAATACTTGACCAAATACCAAGAAAACTTTATGATCAAGAATAGAGCCTTAATGATCATGGATGACAATGTAGCAAATATGGATATCAATACTGATTCTATATGGACATCAATTCTGAAAGCCGAAGAAAAAGTTGAGCAACAAGCATTTTTGAACCCGTCTAAGAAGAGACAAAATTCTTAAGGTAAAGGTATTTACATTGATGAAGGACTAGCAAAGAAATCAAAGAGTACTGGTATATCAGTTACTGAGGCAATTGATATAACTAAGGACAAGGAAGAAATAAAAGTTTCACAGGATGCACCAAATAAAGTTGAAATCCAATTGGAGAAGAAAATTGATGATGATGTACTCATTGTAGACATCACACATGGTGGTCCTGATGACCAAGATGATGAAGATGTAAATATTGCACCAAACAATGATGAAGCACTAGACATTGATAGTCTATTTACATCACTATCGGGTGAACTTCCTGTACTTTCTAAAGCTGCTAAAATTATTTCCCAAGTACAACCTGATGGCTTAGATCTCGAGAAAAACAAAGATACCACAGGAGATCAAAACATAGAGAAACCTATAGAGACAGATGAGCCTACACATACAAAGGCACCTTCCATCAAACCAAAGGAAAGAGATGAAGCAAAGGACACACAAGAACCAAAGGCAACCAAGGTGATCCTATAGAATACCACAACCAAGACTCCTACTACAAAAACCAAGACCACCACTACCAAGGAGTGCTAATAGGGAAGGACACTGTGAATATTGGAGATAGATCTATTGCTATCATTGAGTAGAAATCACCCCTAGCATAGAAGAAGAAGAAGAAAGGAAAAGGGTCAGTCACCCTAGATGAAGTGATTATTATACCTAAGTGTGACCCGAGGACCCTAAGCCCTAAGGACTTGAGTAAATATGGGGAGTTATGTTCAAGGAAGGCAATGCAAGATAAGCTAAAGCAAGAGCACAAACGAAAGGAAGTATTAAATGATGTGCAGGATATCCTCCAATAGGTAGTACCTAAGATACATATTGATGAGGATACACCTATTATAGATCAACTTGCTGCACTTGTCGAGAAGATCAACACCCCAGACACTGATGTAGATAAATGAATTGAAGAAAGGGAAGAATCAAGAATACAACACAAATTAGCCGATAAAATTAGCCAAGAAGTGGCATTACTTAAGGCCAATTTATCTAAGGTTATTACTGAAACAAAATCCATCACCTAGACAATTTTTCAATACTTATTAAAGCTATGTACTCTAGACACCTTCACTATTGAAGTTAGTGAAAAGATCAAAGGTTTGGAAGCAGAAATACAGTTGAGTACCAATGCAGCTATCACCTAGCCACATGCTTTCCTAAAGCATATTCACTGAGTTCAAGAACTCCAGTGGTTGATAGTAGATTTGAAGAACCAAGAAGCACACCTCATAGATCAGGTTACTAAGTTGCAAACTGAACTCATTTCGTACCTAAAATTTTTTGAAGCACATATTGTCAAAGCTAAGCTATTAGTTGCAACACCAAAAATTTTGATGTTAGAAAACATCTTTGACATGCATGCACAAGTCAGTCTTGAGCACATTGATCTCACCAAATTGAAAGAGGAATGGGAAAACCTCTTGGAGTCACTAAAGAAAACCCATCAGTCAATCTTTGACAAGCTGTGAGTATACTACCTCAATTTTGTATTTGGCATTACTATCAAAAAGGGAGAAAACAATGTATCATATGCTATTATGCCAAATATTATGTACATGGATGCTATGTATAATATATTACCAGGAGCATGCACCGAGGGGGAGTACTTAGAACTTAGAATTTTTTTTGATGTGTATATGTATATGGCAGAGATATAAGGAGATATAAGTCACATAGAAATTTTTGTCTTTATACATTCAAAGTTTTGATATGAATGCCAAAGGGGGAGATTGTTATCTCTATTGAGCCTTCTAAGGTTGTCATTAGTACCAAAGGTATGTAAAGATATCAGTCAGTTATCTACAATGAGCTAATCAGTAACATAAAGTAGAACAGACTAGTCGGTAAAGCCTATACACCGAGCAACAGATAGTTTACCGAGTACTAGCAGACATTGACACCGACAGACAGTAAACACCGAGTATCGCAGTATACACCGACCAGTTTACATAGTGTTTACCGAGGATCATAGGAAACAACATAGTAATTAGGAATGGCACATTCTTCTATGCAAATGGTTACAATAGTTTTTAAAACATTTTACCAAGATCGAGGAACATTTAATGTAATGATATTCATTAAATGCAATGTATATCTTTTGTAATAGATGATCTAGGTTATTTTTGTACACCATAGATCTTAGGGTTATGATTATAGTGTGTAACCTAATTGTGTTAAAGTAGAAAAACAAGACACTATATATTTATGTGTTCGAATCATTTTTGGAGAGAGCTGATATATGTATTACAGAGCACTTTAAGCATTTTTCCTATCTTCAACTCTATCAGTTACTAGAACATAATTGAGCACAATAGAATTCAGTTTGAGTAGAATTAGTAGAGGCTACCGAGCAGTTCAAAGTAGAGATTCATCATAAGTAAGGTGATATTTTATCAGAGCTTATAGATCTATAATAGACAATTAAGTGTCAAATAGAAGATAAATACCTATTGCTTTCTGACAATTGTAATAGAGTTTTTGGATAAAATCTCTTAACAGAGTAGACTTAACAATCTTATGTAAATCTCTTAACCGAGTGCACACTTCATTAGTGTTGCTAAAATCCTATAACTAGGTAGATCTATTTGATCTAACATGTCACTCCTAATAGGGTGAGATCATCAGAAGTGATCAAAACTTGTAGCCCTAGCAGGCAAAGCTTTTTTATCTACAATAGTGAAGAATTTGTGGGTGTCATCCCCACCATAGTTTTTACCTTCTTACAAAGGTTTCTGCATCATCAAAATACTTGTTTCATGTGATTATGTTATGGATTTCATGTTGTTTACTTATGTTAAGTGGATAAATGATTCATGCTAGTAGATTCAAGTTATATTGGTCGGTTATCACTGTTTATAGTTTTAGATCTAAAAAGTTTTACAAGTAAAGTTTCAAAGGCACTAATTCACCCCTCCCCTCTCAGTACCTATCTCTCCTAATTCTAATAGGTTTTGGGATGGGTCAGATCCAAATATGGAATTCTTATGATGATTGGACCAATTATAGGGACATGACTGCCCTCTACATTTTTGGCTCTACAAAACTAAGGAGGGTACTCCTAATCCAGTAACAACAAGCCTTACTTCAATAATAATAGACTAGATTTAATAATAATAGATAAATGATAAGAAAATGCTAAATGATGACCATTCATTTATTTTTTCTCCATTATCATTTGGTGGAATACTACTTTGCAAGTCAATTGTACTTAAATAATTTCCACTGATTTATATCAAAATTTTAGGAATACAAATAGAGCCTTCTCAAACAGTAATCTCTATAAAATAGCTCCACTATTGGTCACTGCCTTATCCATTAGACAACACCCTCACTACAAAATTGTAATACAAAAAACAAATATACTGATCTTTAATGATTCTTCCCTTTGAAAATGTTGTCACCCTATGGTGGATTTTATCAAAGGAATTCTAGATTCACACTACTTACTTAAATCCTTATGTAAAACTTTAAAGAATTTATGTCACATCTAAATCTTATTTAATCTGATCCTGGATCAGAGCTAAAGAATATAAATTCAAAGAGAAAGACATAAAGGAGAGATATAAACTTTGGATTTTATTCAAATGCTATATCAAATTCTTGTATACAAAATGCTTTAAAATGAAACTTTATAGATATTTTACTTGAACCAGCAATATTGCTCTTTAAAAAAAATTTCCTAATATGGTCTACAGTATCCTAGACTCAAAACTTGTCAGTAAGAATGTCCAAGTTTTGGTCCTTCTAAAATGATCCTGGTAATCCTTTTATAGAAAACAAGGATTGCATACAAGCTTCAGATCTTTCTTACAAAAGATAAAAAGTCCTCACCACATAAGACCAAAAAAGAAAAATATAACATCTTCTTGTTATAATTTTACAAAGTGGCTTGTAGAGATGAGCGCCAAAATTTTCTTCATGTACCAAGGTCAGTTCAACTTTTGCCAAGTGTAGCATCTGTGCTTTCTTTAACTATTTGTGGTTCCCATCATTTATTTCTTTTCTCTTAAGGGGTTGGAGCACTACCACTTGTTGCCTCTTAAGTGGATGTCTCTTCTTCTTTAGCACTTTCTATAGGATATGTTGTTTCCCAAGATGTATAAATTTCTTCACTTGGCCAATGAAAGGCCAGAACTGCATCCCTTTTTGGTAGATATTTGTCCCAATCAACAACTACTTGGTGTACCTAATTTCTCACATTAGTAAAATTTATTCTGACATCTTGCAGTATCTCAATTAACTATAGAAAGGGGGTATTATCTTCTGTATTCAAAATGGTGTCTATTCTAGTCGACACTTCCCCATCAATTTGTTCTAGCCATTGATCCCTATCCTTTATAACTCCATTTTCTTTGACAAGACCTAGGAACATTTGAAAACTATCCTGAAAGAACCTAACCCTTAAGATTTTTGCCTTTCTCTTTAAACTTTCCCTATTGACTTCAAACTCAAAAAGGTTCTTAATGAACCTATAAGTATTTGTTATTTGGATATCCACAATACATTGATCTATAATCAAATCAAAGAATGATTTCAACCTATTTTTTCTAGCAACCCATCTTTCCAAACTTGGGTCTACAGTGGTTATCTCTTTCTTAAAAGAGATCAAAATGTCAAACAATTGCTTAGCAACTTTATAAACCTCTCTTGGTTTTCCATTTGCAACAAAATGTAGGATTGTGTCCTTTTTTCTCTTTTCATATATGTGTTTCTCCCTTTGCTCTATGTATTCATCACCTATAGAAGGGGGAAGAGGGGAGAGGGGGTATTCAATGATAGGGCTTGAAGGAGAAGGTCCAGTAGGGGAAGAAGAAATTTGCAATTGGCCTGATGCTTGAATTGGGCCTTGCTCACCTAACCTCTTCTTCAAGTCTTCAATTATTGTATCCTTTTCATATATGCCCTGTCTTAGCTCCCCATAAGCCTTCAACACTATTTCCAATCTTAGTGTGAGCTCCTCCTTCTCCTTGGCTTATTTTTCTACCACTCTTGCTATTAGTTGAGCCATTTCTACCACCATGCCTAATGCCTCAATTGTAGAAGTATCCGTAACTCTTTTGACTATTAGGCTACCAGTGAGATCACCCCTAGTAACCCATTTTCAACTATTATTTCCATTCTTCTTTAGGGACCACATGACCAAGGCCTGATGGTCATTACTAAAAGTGACTCCCTTAATGGCCTATTCTGCCTCCTCCTTGGTCTTATGAATAGGTGTGGTTTGTTTCCTGACTACATCTAGGACCACTGCATTAGCTATATCCCACTCTAGAAGGATAAGCATTCTTGAGTTTCTCACGAAGTCTCTCCCCTATCCTGGAGTGATTTTATCAAATCTATCTATCATTTCCTTTCTTACGTCATCCTCTATGATCTTGAGATCCTTGTCTAGATTCTCTTCATGCCTTTTTTTGCATGTTTCTTCAAACTAACTAATGTTTAGTTTCCATAAAAATTGCATGAATGCTCTAAGCCTTCACAAAGGAATGATAAGCTAAGAACTCATCACATGCTTTTTTTATTATGGGGTCCAATTTTGTGCCTATCATTTCTCTAGCTATTAAGCCTAGTTCAGGTTCCTTTTGTGGCTTTGGCACTCCCTCATTTATCTCCTCATAGGTCATGAAAATTTGACATAAAGATCCCAACTGTTGTACCTTCTCTATGACCTCTTGATTATCCATGATATTCAAAGGTGATTGGGAAGGAGAGTAAACTTCCTCAACATGTTGAGGCCTCTCTTCTAGCTTTTGTTTCTTGGTGGGAGGTGGGGAATCCAAAAAAAATTTAGCTGGTTGATCTTGAGATGAGTCTGGAATCTGCACAACTTCCTTGTTTTGCTCCACTTGTTGTGATGTAGAAGGGATATCCTCCTTTTTCTTTGTTTGTTTGTTAGGCTTTGGCACTATTACATTATAACTAGTTTTCTTCTATACCATGTACTTGCCTGGGGGAAATACTTTTGCAAATGTAGGTTTTCTCAATAATGATTGAGCCTTCTCTAGATTATCCTTCATGGCTTTCTCCTTTTTCTCATTGAGTATTTGATAAATTTCTTGAAAATGATCCATGAGAGTGTCTATCTTCTTACCCATGGGATTTATGCTCTTTAGGGGATCATATCCCTGGTAAAACTGCTAGACAAACTCCAAGGTCTTCTTGTATACCAACCATTTTTATTTTCTAATTTCTTACTCTTGTATATTAGGGATATTTCTAATAATATCTTTAGGGAAGTTAAAAATATGATTTATCAAAGAGCACCTGACCTTTATTTTAAACATTTCATTGTAAAACCCCTCTGGGTCTACTTGATCCATATGTAGCCAGCCACCCTTTATGATTATGAACTGGTCGGAAATTGTAACATTTGGGAATAGATTTCCTCTACCCTTACCTGCAAGAGTGTTCTTTTCAATGTGTTCCAGTTGTCTAATGAATTATGCAATAGCAATCTTGAGGGGGACTTGATATGGTAAAATTAATGGAGCCCCTTTAAAACCATATAATCTAATAATTGTAGAAACATGGTAAAAAATGAAATCCCCCCAATTATGCACAATTTTGAGGCCTTGAGAAAACTGCTTTGGCCTGACAAAGTTTAGCTAAGGCAGTTGGGATTCTTGGGTTTTTAAGGACAAACAATTTCCTTAGTCTGGCTGCAAAACATCTATCAAAATTAATGAGACTATGATCCTCCCTATCCCATGTCATGGTGAGGTTACACAATTGGACTGGCATTTATTCACCATAATTTTGTCTCAATAGATCCATCTCCTTCTCAAAGTAATTGGCACCCTTAAATAAGAACATATACATCATGAAAGAATACCAGTAGAATGGCTTATCAACTTTGTTTTTCTGGATTCCTACTAACCCATTATGAATTAAATCAGCAATGTAAGGGGCATAGTCAAAAGTAACAAATAGGTATGGGTGTAAAATTTGGACCATCATGTACATAAGATGTACTAGCATTCTTTCCTCCACAAGCTTGCCTAGGTCAAATTGCCATATATGTTGTTAGGAGGGGCATTTCTCTAGCTAAACCCTACTTTGAACAATGCTAAACCAATGATATCAGAAGTGCCACTTGCATTGAGTGTGCCAATCTTAGCATCCCTTATGTAATTCCCCCTATCATATAAGCCATCTTCTACCTTTACCTTAGGTTCCTTCAATGTCAATTTCTTGGCCTTCACTAAATCAGTTGTTGAACTAGGTAACAACTGTATCAAATCCTCATGTAGACCCCTCTTACTATAATCAGTTTCACCAGATAATTCCTTTCTAGGTGGTATTTTAGGGTTCACAAATTCTTTATAGTTAGTGCAAAAGAAACACAACAAGAATTATAATGCTTTTAATAGGAAAAATATTTGCACAAATATTCACCAACCTTTTTTTAGAATTTTCTCAGGAAATGTCAACCAGCTTCTGCAAATCTTCTCACCTAATTCTGTGCCAATTTTATCTCCTTGCAGTTTCAAAGAAAGCGTAAATCTTTGATATATTAGCAATCAAAACTAGTCCTTTTAGTAGTTTACTCCGCATGATCTAGCCATTACTTCTTTGAGAAATCGAACTATCATCGCTCAATGGGAAAATTGAATTTTGCAGCAACTTTGCTTCAAGTTTGAATTTTCACCGTTGATTCTTTTTAAAAAATAATCTAATGGTTGTAACATGATTGCAAGGCTTGAAAAGATTCTATGTGAACATGGTACAATCATTCAATCAAGATGCATCAATGAAAATCCTTAAATCATGTCATCCAGGACCCACTTGATACTCTAGATTCATTTCTACCATTAAATACTGCATCTGAGGGTCACTGCAATTTTCCCTTTATGACTAGACATAAAGTAAGGCACTGTGGCCTTGATACCAAATCAACAGTTGTCACATGATCCCAATGGTTTAGAAGATTCCATGTGAACATGTGACAACTGTTAGATCTTCCATCTATTGTTGTTACCTTAAGTAATTGGCCCCACTTTGCTTCAACCAATCAGGAATGTCCACATTGCAATATCCAGCAAGTGGACATGTAAAATTTTCTTATGAAGCACCAGTGCTACTGACATCTTCCATCTCAACAAATACCTTCAACCAATCAATAACAGCCATGTGTGTACACCTGGCAGTGGACCCACCCTTTTCTTACGCCTACGAAGAAAGTAAAATCAATAGATATCACATGATCGCAAGGCTTGAAAAGATTCTATGCAAACATACAACAACCATTAGATCTTCCACAAACTTTTAGTCATGCAGATTCTTCTAAAATTGGGCCCATTTTACTTTAACCAATGAAAAGTTTCCATGTCACAATATCTAGCAAGCGGACATAGAAATTTTTCTTTTTGAGTGGTAGTCTTAATGAAGGTTTCCATGTCAGCAAATATCATAGCCAATTATGAACGAACACTTGTGTACACTTGGCAATGGTCCTACTTGAAAATTGTGTTGAGATTTATACAAGATCAATAGTTATCACATGATTGTAAGGGCTCAGAAGATTCCATGTGAACATGCGACAACTGTTCGATCAAGATTCCAGATTCAAAGCTGAATATAATACCGAAACATTAGGAGATAAAGTACTTAAGGACTTAGGAATATTTAGTAATATCACTAGGTTTTGACTTATGAAAAATTAAAAAGGAGTGGGGCCTTGGTTATATGAAATGTTAAGAACATGACCCCGCTTGGTGATAAAAATAAAACACATGCATTTTAGGAACTTAAGTGACCTGTAAAAGTAATGCTCAAATAGATTATAAAAGAGAAATGTAGGGTTTTATCATGAAAGCAAATGTAATTAGGTTTTTTTCATGTCTGGCTTTTTAATTAGTGCTTTATGGATTTGAATGAGAGTTTTGGGATTTTGCAAGGCTTTTTCTATGTTTTTTGCAATGAATTTTTCTCAACTTTAGGATAATGCATAGGTGTTTCAATTTTGTAAAGAAATGCAAGATTTTATGTTTTAAAAATTAAAGTGCCAACACCTTCTTTTGTCTTGAAAGTAGTCTTCCATTCATCACCTTCTCTAATTTTGATATGATGATACCCACTTTTCAAATCAATTTTAGTAAACTACTTTGCTCCAGTCAAATTATCCATTATATCATCCATTCTCAGTATAGGAAACCTATACTTCACTGTTATCTTGTTGATTGCTCTGGAATCAGTACACATTCTCCATTCTCAACTCTTCTTCAGTGCCAATACTATAGGTACTACACAAGGAATCAAACTTTCTCTAATCAAACCTTTCTCTAGAAATTCATGAATCTGTCAGTTCAATTCTTGATTCTCGGTAGGTATCGACTGATGAGGTGCCTTGTTTAGTAAACTAGGTCTAGGGATTAGATCCATAAAATGATCAATGCTTCTTTTCGATGGAAAACCATTAGGTACATTATCATAAATGATTTCACTATACTCGGCGAGTAACTTATCAATCTCCTCAGGAACACTATCCTTTGTTTTCTTACTTAGTTTGTTAGCAATCATAGAAAAACATACATCACTTCTCTTTAAATCCTTAAAAAACTTTCTTCCTTCCATCAAGAAAATTTTAACAGATGTGCAAACATTACTCATAGGTTCTTCCATCAAGGGTAACAATATTTTTTTCTTTCCATCAACCTCAATAGTATACTTATGCAATCTCCCATCATATATAGCATGTCAATCATATTGCCAAGGTCTACCCAACAAAATATGACAACAATCCATAGGCATGATATCACATAACACCTTATCATAGTACTTTTCAATCTTCAAATTCAGATAACATTGTTCACTTACTAGGAGTGTATGCTCATCTTTGATCCATGAAATCTGATAGGGTTTCAGATGTTCCAACCTTTTCAACTACAACTTTGTGACCATTTCCTTAGATGCTAGATTCTCTGAGCTACCAATGTCAATGATTACCTTCCAAACTTTGTTAGAAACTCTACATCTAGTCTTCAACAAACTTTTCCTTACCAGATCTTCCTTTTTACTTTCATTCCATAGTTCTCTTCTCACCATCAAGTTATTTTCCTTCTTAGGTTCATTCGGTGACTCTTCTTCCACCAAATAATTTCTACTACTACCAGCCTTCTTACTTGCATGTGTACATTCAAATGATCTATGTCCTTCTCCACAATTGTAACAAGTTCCTTGAAATTACCTCTACTATAACCACCTTAGTAGTTACTACTTCAGCCTCTAGATGAACTTTCACCTTTCCACTCGGTCTTGCTTTTATCCAAATTTTCCTTTTCTGGTTCAAATCTACTATTTTCACCATAATATATACCTCTTCCTCTAGGGAATCTACCACCCCTACCTCTTTTTCTTTTCTCATGTCTTTTGTTCAATTTCTCATCAGCTTTCAATGCAAATTGATAAGCCTCTTCAATGTTCTCAAACTTAACCAAACTGATTTCTTCTTTGATGGAAACTCTCAAACCATTCAGGTATCTAACAATTCTTTCCACATCATCTTCATCATGTCTAGATCTAATATCTAATCTATAGAATTCCCTAGTATAATCCTTTACCAAGCTATCTTTCTACCTCAAACTTCACATTCACCTAACTAGGTTAAGCTAATAATCACAAGGTAAGAACTTTCCTTTCAATTTATTCACCATTTTAGTCCATACCTTGATTTTGTCTTTGCCTTTCCTCTTCTGATCCAACTACAAATGCTCCCACCACAAGGATGCATGACCTTTCAACTTTGTGCCTACAATTTTCACCTTCTTTTCCTCAAATACATTTTTATACTCAAAATATTTTTCCATCTTAGTGATCTAGTCCATCAATTCATCAGAATCTAATTTCCCACTATAATCAAGAGGATTAAAATGTGGTGTCAACTTCAAACTTGTCAAAGCCTTCAAGAATAATTCCTCACCATGATCCAACATAGGTGTAGGTTTTGCTTCACCTTGTTCCACTTCAATTTCATCATCACTAACATCTTCAAGATGTCTTCCTCTTCTCTAGTTTGTTTCAACATCTTATAATCTAGTAGCAATTTGTCTCAACATGCCAGCCAATCCTGGATTTGCATCTTGCCTCCCCCGAACCATCTTGAAAACCCTCTATAATTACAGGTCAGATCACAATCTTCCACCCCACAACAATTCAATCTAGGGCTTCATAAGAAGGAACCTACAAGCCTAGAACCGTAGATCTAGATCCAGATCTCACCTCACTCTAATACCACCTAATGCAAGAGAAAGGGAAGAGGGGAAAAGGAGGAATGACACACCCTAACTTGAACCACCTTGCTCAACAAAACAAAGAAGGAACAACAACATAGTGGGAGAGAGAAAGTGCAGGATCATTCATATATTAACTCAAATTGATTCATACATGTCAGGTTGTAAGGCCTTCCTATTTTTGGCTAGATATTATAATGAATTATAGAAATGCTCAAACATGCAAGGATCTATGAACCATATAAATCTTCTACCTTCTATCTTCTATCCAAAAACTAGCTCCTAAACTCTAACCAAACAAGTACATTTGTACAAGAGGCTACCAAACTGAGTTGGCCTTCAGATCCATAATCAATAAAAGGAATGGTCAGATCTAGGACCACACACTTACCAATGATGGATACCAGCATTAAATTTGTGACCCAAAATCAATGCACAAGTCAGCCTCAATAGAAACTCAATATAAACTACTCGGTCAACAAGGATAACTGAGTAACAGACAAGCATTGCCAAGTGCCAGTGAAATAACTGACCACCTAGGAGATAACTAACCAAACTCGGTAACCAAAGGAAAATGACCAACTACCAATCCAACTCAGTCAAAGAAGGAACCGAGAAACACAAACAAACTCAAATATGTTTTTGGTGACACAAGATTGCCAAGGACCTGAGATGCTCCTGCATCACATATGTACTGAATGTATTTCATAAGGCTCTTAACAAAGTCTATCCCCTCACAATGAATTTTTATATTGTTACATGTTTTGTGGGCATCATTCCCATCGGGGTTTACTCTCTGATCAATTGCTTCCCTAGTCAACATATCTTGTATTATTGTGTTGTTGTGTATGTTTATCTTTCTATGGTTGTTTCTTACATTTCTTACATGGTTAAAATCTATTAATGGTGATAAAATTTGTATTTATTTGATAACTGATTCAAACCAACCCCCCCCCCCCCCCCCCTCTCTCAGTTATCTTGGTAGACTTTACTTTCTAACATAGTGATCCATGGCATCCTTGCATGATGCTTCTCCAAAATGTACTCAACCATCTCCAAAATCTGATTGCCTCCCATGGAAAAAAAGTAAACCATATTCTAATCATTATTATTCAATTCTTCCTTAGTCTCCCTCCATCATGCTTCACATGTGGAGGAGTAGGGAATCAATCCTACAAGTTCCTTGAGAAAGTAATGGATTTCAATAAGGTGGAGAAGAGAGTTACCTTAACCCAAGGAGAAGAGGAAGAAAAAAAGTCCTATAATGCAAATCCAATCTTAGAGGGAGATTTCTTGATGGTGAGAAGAGGAATGCAATAGAAAAAGGAGGTAAAATTATCCATCTTTAGGACCAATTGCATGAGCAATGGTAATATTTGTAAGATGATAATAGACTCTGGTTCCTTTGACAACTTGATGTCATTTGAAATGGTTAATAAACTAGGATTGAAGAAGGTTTTTATTGGTAAGACATATAAGGCATCTTGGGTAAGTGATACTCAAAATATTATTGTGAGGGAGCAAGAAATTGTTGATTTTTCTATACGGGGATATAAGGATCAAGTTGTATGTGATATCATCCCAATAACATTGATGTAGGAGCATCTCGGGTCTTGGGCAATCCTGTGTCACCAAAAACAAGTTTGATTTTTTTGTGTTGGTCGATTCCTTCTTTGAACGAGTTGGCTTGGTAGTTGCTCAGTTCCTTCGTTAACTGAGTTGGTTGGTTAATTCCATGGCCCTTGATTATCTTTTCCTAGCGCTCAGTTTTCCTTTCTTACCGAGCTATTTGTTTTAGTTTACGTTGAGGATGACTTGTACACTTAATGATGGTCATGGATTTAATGTTGGTATCTGTAATACCCCAAAAATGGGCTGTAGGTTCATTAACATCCTACATCTTCAAATCCAATGAAATTGATACAAAATTCCTAACCTAAGGTACATCTTCACATCAAAATCCTAATTGATTTTATCTTAATTCTGCATCAGGGAATATTTCCTAAATATTCCTAATTTATCTAATTATCTTTAATTAAATATTATTTGGCAATAAATGTTATTATTTATCCTGAAGTTGATTAATTGAATATGATGAATAATTAATTAATTTAATTCTACCACTTAATTATTTAATTAGATTTAATTGCATTTATTCCTAATTAATATTGTTTTTATTTTGACAATAAATCAAAATTCCTACAAACAATCAATTGGATATTTATTTAATTGCTTTAAAATCAAAGTTGTCAAATTTAATGATTTAATTGGAATAAAGTTTGATTTAATAATTGGTTAACCCATAAATCAATTGTTTTAAATCAAAAATTAGTTAAGTGGAAAATAAATCACTTTATTTATTAAATTAATTCATATTAAATCATGCACAATCACAAAAGAAGTCAACTTTAAAACAATTTCTAATTTCAATTTGTAAACTTTCTAAAACTCAACATCTGATGATGAGTTGAAAAAGAGAACTAAAGCTCTATTTTGAGATAAAAACTACTTTTGCATGATTTCATGAATTAAATATTCTTAATTTCTTGTTAACTCAAAAATCAACATGAGTTTATCAAGAGTGATTTATGGCTTTTCTCTTGCATCTTCAAAACCCTAGATTTCTATAAAAACAAAGCTCAGCTCTTCACAAAGTTTGGACAATTTTTGATTGGCAATCAACACCTCGAAATTGCATTCACTTTGGTGAATTCGTGACTAAAGAATCAATCTTTTGCGAATCAAGGCTATTGTGAGATTTTCATTTATTGTTTTGAGTATTCATAGTTTCATATCATAGATTTTTATATGCATTCATAGCATTTATTAGATTAAATGTACATTCAAACTCAATTTCATACATTATAGCTTAGATTCTTATTGCATAGAAAATACAAAAATATAGATTAATTTGCATTCATATTTCATTTCTTTCATCATCTTAAATTCTTCATTTAGGTGTTGCATTTTCACTAATCTCGATTTCAATCTGAGAACATCATACTCGCACCTCCTAGAAGGCAGTAAATCGCCTAGTTAGCATAGTTTCAATTACTTGCAGATTTTGATTTTTGCTAACCTCTAATGTTTTATTGAAGTGTTGTGTCTACATGGTGGGTGCCAGAAATGTGTGTGTAAATTTTGTACCTAGTTGTAGACACAACACTTCAGTAAAACATTAGAGGTTAGCAAAAACTAAAATTTGCAAGTAATTGAAACTATGGTAACCAAGCGATTTACTGCCTTCTAGTAGGTGTGAGTATGATGTTCTCAGATTGTAATCGAGATCAATGAAAATGCAACACCTAAACGAAGGATTTGAATGCAAATTAATCTATAGTATGTAATAAGAATGAGAAACTATATGAATATAAGCTAGAATGTATGAAATTGAGTTTGAATGCATATTTAATCTAAGAAATGCTATGAATGAATATAAAAATCTATGATATGAAACTATGAATGCTCAAAACAATAAATGAAAATCTCACAATAGCCTTGATTCGCAAAAGATTGATTCTTTAGTCACGAATTCACTAGAGTGAGGATGCAATTTCAAGGTGTTTATTGTGAAGAGCTGAGCCTTGATTTTATTGAAATCTAGGGCTTGAGGATGCATTGAGAAAAGCCATAAATCACTCTTGATAAACTCAAGTTGATTTTTGATATAACAAGAAATTAAGAATATTTAATTCATAAAATCATGCAAAAGTATTTTTTATCTCAAAATAGAGCTTTAGTTCTCTTTTTCAACTCATCATCAGATGTTGAGTTTTAGGAAGTTTACAAATTTAAATTAACAATTGTTTTAAATTTGACTACTTTTGTGATTGTGCATGATTTAATATGAATTAATTTAATAAATAAAGTGATTTATTTTCCACTTAACTATTTTTGAATTAAAACAATTGATTTATGGGTTAATCAATTATTAAATCAAACTTTAATCCAATTAAATCATTAAATTTGACAAATTTGATTTTAAATCAATTAAATAAATATCCAATTGATTGTTTGTAGGAATTTTGATTTATTGTCAAAATAAAAACAATATTAATTAGAAATAAATGTAATTAAATCTAATTAAATAATTAAGTGGCAGAATTTAATTAATTAATTAAATATTCATCATATTCAATTAATCAATTTTAGGATAAATAATAACATTTATCACCAAATAATATTTAATTAAAGATAATTAGATAAATTAGGAATATTTAGGAAATATTCCCTGATGCAGAATTAAGATAAAATCAATTAGGATTTCAAAGATGTACAAATGTGCCTTAGGTTAGGACTTTGATGTCATTTTTGTTCGAATTGAAGATGTAGGAGGTTAATGAACCTATAGCCCATTTTTGGGGTATTACAGTATCTATCATTGGGAAGTGTGTGGACCTAGATCTGGTCATTCCTTCCATTAATAGTCGATATGAAGGCCAACTTGTTTGGTAGCCACTTTTATATATTGTAGTCTCTAGTTTTATTTTTAGGACAATAGCTTAGAGATAGAAGATAGATGGTATCAGATTAGGAGTTGAAGATAGTTTTTGAATCCTCACATGTTGGAGGACTGCTGTAATTGAATTGTAATATCTGACCCTAACTAGGAAGGCCTTATAGTCCAGCATGTATGAATGTATTTGAGGAAATATAAATGATCTAATCTATATTATGATGCAAGAGCATCTCGGATCCTTGGCAATCCTGTGTCACCAAAAAAATTTGGAGTTTTTCTATGTTTCTCAGTTCCTACTTTGACCAAGTTGGTTGGTAGTTGTTCAGTTCCCTTTGGTTACTGAGTATGGTTGGTTATCTCCTAGGCAGTCAGTTGTTTCACTGGCACTCAGTGTTGCTTGTCTGCTGCTCAGTTATCTTGCTCACCGACGGGTTTAGTTTATAGTTTCTGTTGTGGCCGACTTGTGCATTTATATTGGATCAAAAATTTAATGTTGATATCCATCATTAGGAAGCATGTGGTCTCAGATCTAACCATTACTATCATTGATTATGGATCTGAAGGCTGACTCAGTTTGATAGACTCTTGTATAAATGTAGTTGTTTGGTTGTAGTTTATGATGTAGTTGACATAGGAGTTTGGTAGAAGATAGAATTAGAGATTTGATAGATCCTCACATGTTTGAGGACTTTTGAATTCATTGTAATATTTGGCCCTAACTAGGAAGGCCTTATAGCTCAACATGTATCATTCTATTTGATGAAAATATATCAAAGATTTGGCATTCTCTCTCTCACTATTGTGTTTTTTTACTTCCGCATGTGTTGAGCAGGCTTGGATCATTAGGGTGTGCCATTTTTTGGCCCCTCTTCCTCCCTTCCCTTGCATCAAGTGGTATTAGAGTGAGGTGAGATCTTGATCTAGGTCTACAGATCTAGGTTTGCACGTTCCTCTTGAAGCCCTAGTTGATTGTTGTGGGGTAGAAAATTGTGATCTGACCTACAATTGTAAAGGGTTGTCAAGATGGTTCGTGGGAGGAAAGATGCAAATCTAGGATTAGTAGATATGCTAAGATAGATTGGTGCTAGATTATAATTTTTTGAAATAGCCCAGAGAAGAGGCAGACATCTTGAAGATGTTAGTGATGATGAAGTTGAAAAAGAACAGGTGAATGCAGAACCTGCACCTGTTATGGATCAAGGTGAAGAAATATTTTTGAAGGCTTTGACAAGTCTGAAGTCTACACCACATTTCAATCCTCTTGATTATGGTGGAAAGCTAGATTATCATGAATTGGTGGACTAGATCACTGAGATGGAAAAGTATTTTGAATATGAAAAAATCCCTAAAGATAAGAAGGTGAAGATTGCAAGCACAAAGTTGAAAAGTCACGCATCCTTATGGTGGGAACATCCATAATTGGATTGGAAGAGGAAAGGCAAAGAAAAAATCAAGGTATGGAGTAAAATGGTGAATAAGTTGAAAGGAAAGTTCTTACCTTGTGATTATAAGATTAACCTAGTTCAGTGAATGCAAAGTTTGAGAAAGAAAGATATCTTGGTAAAAGAGTATACTGAGGAATTCTATAGATTAGATATCAAATCCGGATATGATGAAGATGATGTGGAAATAATTGGTAGATACCTGAATGGTTTGAGAGTTTCCATCCAAGAGGAAATTAGTATGGTCAAGTTGGAGAACATTGAAGACATGAAAAAAGACAAAGAGGTCGAGGTAGATCTAATGGTGACAATGGTAGTTCTGAAACAAAAAAGACAAATCTGGACAAAGGTAAGACTGAGTGGAAAGGTGAAATTTGATCTAGAGGAAGAGGAAATAACTACCGAGGTGTTTATAGAAGAGGAATTTTTTGAAGAACTTGTTACAATTGTGGAGAAGAAGGACATAGATCTTTTGAGTGTACACATGCAAGTAAGAAGGTTGGTAGCAGTAGAAATGCTTTGGTACAAGAAGAGTCACCAAATGAACCTAAGAAAGAAAATAACTTGATGGTAAGGAGAGCACTATGGAATTAAAGAAAAAAGGAAGATCTGGTAAGGAAAATTTTGTTCAAGACTAGATGTAGAGTTTCTAACAAAGTTTGGAAGGTAATCATTGACAGTGGTAGCTCAGAGAATATGGCATCTGAAGAGATGGTCACACAATTGCAGTTGGAAAGGTTGGTACATCCGAAGCCCTATCAAATTTCATGGATCAAAGATGAGCATACACTTCTAGTAAGTGAACAATGTTATGTGAATTTGAATATTGGAAAGTACTGTGATAAGGTGTTATGTGATATCATGACTATGGGTTATTGTCATATTTTGTCAGGTAGACCTTGGCAATATGATAGACATGCTATATTGATGGGAGATTACATCAGTATACTATTGTGGCTGATGGAAAGAAAAAAATCTTGTTACCATTGATGGAAGAACCTGTTAGTAATGTTTTCACATCTATGAAAGTTTGTTTGATGGAGGGAAGAAATTTTGTTCATTCTTTGAAGAAGAATGATGTATGTTTTGTTGTGATCCCTAAAAAACTAAGTAAGAAAACATAAGATAATGTCCCTGAGGAGATTGATAAGTTACTCACCAAGTATAGTGATATCATTTTTGATAATGTACCTGATGGTTTTCCATCGAAAAGAAGCATTGATCACTATATGGATCTAATCCCTAGAGCTAGTTTACCAAATAAGGCACCTCATCAGTTGACACCTACTGAGAATCAAGAATTGAACTGACTTATTCAAGAGTTGCTAGAGAAATGTTTGATCAGAGAAAGTTTGAGCCCTTGTGCAGTACCTGTTGTATTGGCAATGAAGAAGAATGGATAATGGAGAATGTGTACTGATTCTAGAGAAATCAATAAGATAACAGTAAAGTATAGGTTTCCTATACTGAGAATGGATGACATAATAGATAGTTTGTCTGGAGAAAAGTATTTCACCAAAATTGATTTGAAAAGTGGGTATCATCAAATTAGAATCAAAGAAGGTGATGAATGGAAGACCGCTTTCAAGACAAAAGAAGGTTTGTATGAGTGGTTGGTTATGCCTTTTGGTTTAACTAATGCACCGAGTACTTTTATGAGGTTGATGAATGAAGTTATGAAGAAATTTTTGGGTAACTTTGTGATTGTATATCTTGATGATATTCTAATATTCAGTAAGACCAGAGAAGAACATTTTTTGCATGTTAGACAAGTTTTGTAGAGATTTAAAGAGAAAAAGTTGCTGATAAATCTGAAAAAGTGTTCATTCATGAAAGAGGAGATTGTGTATTTGGGATTTGTTATTTCAGCTGGTGGTTTGAAGATGGATCCTAAAAAGGTTGAAGCTATTTTGAATTGGCCTACACCTATGAATTCTAGTGAGGTAATATCATTTCATGGTTTGGAAAGTTTTTACCGAAAGTTCATAAGGAATTTCAGTTCAATTTGTAATGCTATGACTGAAACTATGAGAGAAGACAAAAGAGAATTCAAGTGGACACCTGGAGCTGACAAAAAATTTTGAGACTCTGAAGCAGAAGGTTGCTGAATTACCTATTTTTGCATTACCTAATTTCAGTAAGGTATTTCAAGTAGAATGTGATGCAAGTGGAAGTGCAATTGGAGCTGTGTTGAGTCAAGAAGGTAAACCTATTTCTTTCTTCATGAAAAGTTGAATGATGCTAGAAGGAAATATTCTATGTATGATCAAGAATTCTATGCTATTGTTCAAGCACTAAAGAAATGGATACATTATTTGATACCGAGTGAATTTGTGGTGTATACTGATCATAATGCTTTACAGTATTTAGGTAGTCAGAATAAGTTGAATCAGAGACATATGAAATGGGTTGAGTATTTGCAGAGTTATACATTTGTGATAAAACATAAGAGTGGAGTCACTAACCAAGTTGTTGATGCATTGAGTAGAAGAAGATGTTTGATGACCAAGATGAAAATTGAAGTTCTTGGTTTTGATGAGATGAGAGACTCTTATGAGTTTGACCCTAATTTTTCTGAGCCATGGAGAAAGTGCAAAGCACCTATTCAAGATCAACAAGATAGTAAAATGGATGAATATTTTATTCAGGAAGGTATGTTGTTTAAAGGTATTTAGTTGTGTATATCGAGAGGAATAATGAGATCTAATTTGATAAAGGAGAAACATAGTAGTGGTTTGGCTGGACATTTTGGTATTGATAAAACATGGAATTTTCTTAAGGAGAAGTACTATTGGCCACAATTGTATAAAGATGTTCAAAATTTTTTGAAAAGTTGTGGAATTTGTCAAGTTGCAAAAGGAGTAAGTCAAAATACTAGATTATATACACTGATTGTTGTTCCTGAGAAACCTTGGATTGACATCAACATGGATTTTGTTCATGGCTTACCGAAGATAGTAAGCGGTAATGATTCTATATTTTTTTTGTGGATAGATTTTCAAAGATGGAACATTTTATAGCTTGTAGAAAATATCAGATGCAGTACATATAGAAAATCTTTTCTTTAAGGAAATTGTCAGATTACATGGATTACCGAGGAGTATTATCTCTAACCAAGACAGTAAATTTGTTGGATACTTTTGGAAAACCCTTTGGAAGAAATTTGGCACTGAGTTTAAATATATCTCTACATTTCACCCACAAACTAATGAATACACTGAAGTTGTGAATAGAAGTTTGGGAAATCTTTTGAGATGTTTAGTTGGAGATGCACTGAGTAATTGGGATTATGTGTTGGCATAAGAAGAGTTGGCATACAATAATTCAATGAATAGGAGAACTAGAAAGATACCATTTGAGATTGTGAATGGCACACATTCAAGAGAAATATCTAATTTGAGAGACATTACTAATGAGAATAAGAAAAGTGCTGAAAGACTAAAATTTTCTGAGTACATGAAGACATTACATGAAGATGTAAAGCTAAAGCTGGAAGACAGTAATCAAAAATACAAAGACAAAGCTAATAGATCAAGAAGACATAAAACTTTTGATGTTGGTGATGAAGTTATGGTTCATTTGAAGAAAGACTGATTTCCTGTTGGAACATATGGGAAGTTGACGATGAAGAAGTTTGGACCTTGCAAGATTTTGAGGAAATTTGATAGTGGAAATGCATATCAGATTGAGTTACCTAATGACATGGACATATCATTGATTTATAACATTGCTAATTTGTATGAGTATCATGAACCTAATGAAGAAGTAACAGTACTGATAGAATATCCTAAGAAGTAGAATGAAGAAATTGAACAGATTTTAAAGGAAAGAGTTGGCAAGAGTACAAGAGGAAAACAATATATGGAATATTTGGTAAAGTGGAAGAATAGACCGATGGAAGATAGTTCATGGATTTCATAGTCTGAGTTGGATGTAGCTCAGACCAGACCTACCAAATGATTCAAAGAATCATTTCAAAATAACCCCAAGTGTTTGATGCAGGAGCATCTCGGGTCCTTGGTAATCTTGTGTCACCAAAAAAATTTGGAGTTTGTCTGTGTTGCTCGGTTCCTGCTTTGATTGAGTTGGTTGGTAGTTGGTCAGTTCCCTTTGGTTACCAAGTATGGTTGGTTATCTCTTGGCCGGTCAGTTGTTTCACTAGCGCTTGACATTGCTTGTCTATTGCTCGGTTATCTTTCTCACCAATGAGTTTAGTTTTAGTTTCTATTGTGGCTGACTTGTGCATTTATATTGGATCAAAAATTTAATGTTGATATCCATCATTGGAAAGCATGTGGTCCTAGATCTAACTATTACTTTCATTGATTATGGATCTCAAGGCTGACTTAGTTTAGTAGACTCTTGTATAAATGTAGTTGTTTGGTTGTAGTTTAGGAGGCAGTTGGCATAGGAGTTTGGTAGAAGATAGAATTAGAGATTTGACAAATCCTTGCATGTTTGAGGACTTTTGAATTCATTTTAATATTTGGCCCTAACTAGGAATGCCTTATAGCCCGGTGTGTATCATTCTATTTGATGAAAATATATAAAAGATCTAGCATTCTCTCTCTCATTGTTGTGTTTATTTGCTTTTGCATGTGTTGAGTAGTCTTGGATCATTAGGGTGTGCCATTGTTTGGCCCCTCTTGCTCCCTACCCTTGCATCACATTCTCTCTCTTATTTGTGTATTGTTGCTTCCATGTGTGATCTCTATAGGGTAGTTTTGGATTAGGGTGTGCCTTTGGCCCCTCATCCTCCTCTACCCTACATGAGGTGGTATTAGAGCGAAGGTGAGATCTGGATCTAAATCTATGAATCTAGGTTTGAGGATTCCTTCTTGTCAAACCCTATTTGATGTGTTGTGGGGTAGCAAATTGTGATCTAGCCTACAATCATAGAGGGTTTCAAGATGGTTCATGGGAGGTGAGATGAGGATCTGAGATTGGCAGACATGTTGAGACAACTTGCTGCTAGGTGAGAAGTTGTTGAGATAGCCCAGCATAGAGGAAGACATCTTGAAGATGTTAGTGATGATGAAAATGAAGAAGAAAAAGGTGATGTAGAACCTACATTGGTGATGGATCAATGTGAAGAAATATTGTTGGAAGATTTGACAAATTTGAAGTCTACACCACATTTCAATCCTCCTTAGTATAGTGGAAAGCTAGATTTGGATGAATTGGTGGACTAGATCACTGAGATGGAGAAGTACTTTGAATATGAAAATATTCCTGAGGAAAAAAGGTGAAAATTGCAAGCACAAAGTTGAAGAGTCATGCATCCTTGTGGTGGGAGCATCTACAATTGGACATAAAGAGGAAAGGAAAGACAAAATCAAGGTATGGATTAAGATGGTGAATAAGTTGAAATAAAAATTTTTACCTTATGATTATCAGATTAACCTAGTTAGGCGAATGAAAAGTTTAAGATAGGAAGATATCTTAGTAAAAGATTATATTGAGGAATTCAATAGATTAGATATCAAATCTAGACATGATGAAGATGAACTGGAAAGAATTTATAGGTACCTGAATGGATTAAGAGTTTCCATCCAAGAAGAAATCAATTTGGTTAAGTTGGAAAACATTGAAGAAGCTTATCTATTTGCCTTGAAAGCTGAGGATAAATTGAAAAAAAGACATGAGAAAAGACAAAGAGGTAGAGGTGGTAGATTCCCTAGAGGAAGAGGTAGATCTTATGGTGAAAACAATAGATCTGATCTACAAAAGACAAATTTGGATAAAGGAAAGACCGAGTGGAAAGGTGAAAGTTCATCTAGAGGAAGAGGAAATAACTATGGAGGTGGTTATAAAATAGGTGGTTTCTAAGGAACTTGTTACAATTGTGGAGAAGAAGGACATAGATCATTTGAATGTACACATGCAAGTAAGAAGGTCGGTACCAGTAGAAATTCTTTGGTGTAAGAAGAGTCACCGAATGAACCTGAGAAGGAAAAGGACTTGATGGTAAGGAGAGAACTTTGGAGTGAAAGTAATAAGGAAGATATGGAAAGGAAAAGTTTGTTCAAAATTAGATGTAGAGTTTCTAATGAAGTATGGAAGGTAATCATTGATAGTGGAAGCTAAAAGAACTTGGCATTTGAGGAAATAGTTACAAAGTTGTAGTTGAAGAGGCTCAATAACCCGAAGCCCTATCAGATTTCATGGATCAAGGATGAGCATACACTCTTGGTAAGTGAACAATGTTATGTGAATTTGAAAATTGGAAAGTACTATGGTAAGTTGTTATGTGTGTAATACCCCAAAAATGGGCTATAGGTTCATTAACCTCCTACATCTTCAATTTGAATGAAATCGACATCAAAGTCCTAACTTAAGGCACATTCGCATATTATCGAATCCTAATTGATTTTATCTTAAATTCTGTATCAGGGAATATTCCTAAAAATATTCCTATCTATCCTAATTATCTTTAATTTAATAATTATTTGGTGATAAATCTTATTTATCCTAAAGTTTGATTAATTGAATATTCTGAATATTGAATTAATTAGATTTAATACTACCACTTAATTATTTAAATTAGATTTAATTAAATTATTCCTAAATTGTATTATTTAATTTTGACAATAAATCTAAAATATCATGACTAATTGATTAAATTCTTATTTAATTAATTAATGTTAGTTGTCAATTTTTAATAATATAGTTTTTGAATAAAGTTTGATTTAATAATTGATTAACCCATAAATCAATTGTTTTATTTCAAAAATCAATTAAGTTGAGAATAAATCACTTTATTTTTAAATTAATTTATAATTAAATCATGCACAACCAAAAAAGAAGGCAAATATAAATTAACAATCAATTTTAAAATTGAAACTAAACATCTGATGATGAGTTGAAATTTGATCTAAACTCTATTTTGAGTTAAACACTGCTTTTGCATGATTTTTGTGAGTTAATTATCTTTGATTTCGTAATAACTCAAAAATCAAATTGAGTTTATCAAGAGTGATTTATGGCTTTTCTCTTGCATCCCCAAAGCCTTGGATTTCTATAAAATCAAGGCTCGACTCTTCATAATTATCAACACTCAAATTTGCACAATTACTCTAGAAAATTGGTGATTGAAGGATTAAGCACTTGCGACAAGTGATTTGTGAGATCTTTCATTGTTGATCATAGTTTCATAGTTTTTCATATTCATTCATAGCATTCTTAGATTAAATCTATATTCAATCTCAATTTCAGTCATTTAACTTAGAATCCTACAGTTTCTCATATAATTACATAGAAAAATCCAAAAATATAGAATAATCTGCATTCATAGTCTTTCATATTTTGCATTCAAATCCTTCGTTTAGGTGTTACATTGTCACTAATCTTGATTTCAATCTGAGAACATCATACTCGCACCTACTAGAAGGTAGTAAATCATCTGGTTAGCATGGTTTCAATTACTTGTAGATTTTGGTTTTTGCTAACCTCTAATATTTTATTGAAGTGTTGTGTCTATAGCTAGGTACAAAATTCACACACATATTTTTGGTGCCCACCACGGGGCCCTGAAATAGGTTTTGATTTCTTCTAATTCACTTCTATCTAATTTTATGTCATTTTTTGGTCCATTCTGTGATTTCATTCTTTGTCCGTATGTTTTTCGTATGACTTTTGTTAGAAAGTCATACCATGAAGAACCCAATGTCATATGACATTTGATTCTATCAAGGCTTGTATTAGAAGCTATACATTGTCATTTGGGAGCTTGATTATCATTTGGTGAGACACCCACTGTCGTACGAGTTTCTTGACTGTCATCTGGAAGGTAACCCACTGTCGTATGAGTTTTGACTCTAGGATTCAATTGTTGTTTCAAAATTTTTGGTAGTTTTTCATATTTGATTTTTAGATTTGGACTAACAGCTAAGCCTAACAATTGAAATCCTCTATTTTTTTACTGATATTTGTTGAATTTGATTGGAAAAAGTGCAACTAAATTGCTAAAATAGGTAAAATCTACTAAGTGCGTTGTGAGGAATTTAGGTATTCTACTATGATCTGATAACACTTTGTTTTGGACATAAAATGAACTCTCATGTGTCAAGCTTGTGTGACTTTTCTTGCTTTCGTATCATAGACTTCATTTTGGGCTATAAAATGAACATAGAATTTTCTTTCTACATATTTGTTACACATAGTAAATAGGCCCTATGAACATTATTTATGGATGATCTTGAGAGAGTGGTCTTCTTCTACTTGTTCATCCATGTGAGGCTCTTCTTGATGAAGGATCCCCTTGTAGGTAGGGAGGTTACTGAAAGTGTCTCACGTTCTACTAGATTTGTGTCACTTCAACTTTTGATTGATACATTCTCTCTCTAGAGGGGCTAACATCATAGATCTTTGTGAGATAATCTTGGTCTTAGCATGTCAAATTAATTTTTCTTCTTTGTTTTGGTTAAAAGTGAAAAGGCTAGAGGACTATGCTCTACTCCCTTTTTGGGTAGTATCAAAAACTCAGATCCTTGAATCTAGAACCAGTCTCCATGTGGTATCTTTTGTGAGTCACCTTTAGAGAGAGTTAAGCATAGTGGAAATTCTCATAATTGGGTCATCCATGTGAATGGAACCTCAAGCGGTAATAGCCATTTTCATCATGGTAGCAGCAGCCGCTATATAAATGTCCTTGTAGAGGAAATCTTCACTGGTGTGGTCTCTTGTTGGGTTGTCAGATCTCCCTAGCATCTCCTGATTGATTAATTTCTTAGACTATGTCAAAACCCTAGTGTGCCCTCTTGAGATCACAAAAGTTGTAGAGTTAGACCATTACTACAAACCCTAGTGATGCCAAATTTTTCATTTTCTAGAAATATGTGCGTTATTGAAAAAAATTTGAGAACATACACAATTAGCACTCCTAGGGATTAGCACATTCAGTCACTTGATTGTTCATGCACAGGGTTGCTTTGTCCCCTATTCATTGTTTTCAAACATGCTTGCAATCACTTGCTTGCTATTTTGCGTGCTTGTTTATCTATTTGGTTACTAAAAATGAACAATCCTAGAATAATCTTCAAACCTAGACAGAAAAATTTGTGAACAATCTAAAACTAAAAACCTAAAATTTGCAAAATATGAAGTAAAATTCCTTTCTGGAGTCAAAAGTCATCCCACGAGGTCAGAAAGTTGTACAAGTTTTGGCAATTATCATTTTAGAACCCCTTTATTGTCATATGACAACTTGTATAGTGTCGTATGATTTTTGCTGCCAGTCAAAAGAAAAAAGTCAAAATCCTCCTTTCAACTATTGTGTGAGCTTTGCAATTGTCATATGAGTTTTATCAACTATCATTTCAAATCATACCCACTATCGTACGATCCTACAGAAAGTCATTTGAGAAATTTTGAAAAAATTTGCTAGAAAGTTGTCAAAATTATCAGAGACCTAGTTTTTACAACCTATTTCCAGAAGCTGTCGAACAAATCACTGTGTCAAGAATAGAGTAGAAACTAGAACAAATTCATTCATTTTCCTAACATGAGCTCTTGAGTTTGATTTTTCCTTTTGATTTATCGATTGAGTCTTTTTCATCTTGTGTCAAAACCTTTTCAACACTATCTTCAAATTCAATAATCTTACTAAAATGACTAAGTGTTGTGATCTCATGCCCACCATCTATTGGGTATCTACCCACACTACTGTGGCATTATATCCTTCATTTACATTTGACCTAATCTTCAATCAATTCAATCTTGACAAGGTTGTGTCATTCGATCTTCTTGAATCAGGCCATTCTTCAATTGTCTTGATCTTGCTTTCTTGCTTCACCCAAGGTCAATGGTGGAAACTAGAGCTTCCTCACATAAGAAATCTAGAGAAGCACTCAACACTGTACCTTTGACTACTCTCTAGGGTCCAACTCTTGAGCAACTCTACAATTCTGGTCTTTACGAAGATGACTGTCTTGGCAATTTTCAATTGAAAACTAGTTATATACCCTCTCCATCACCTCACAGAGGTAATCAAAAAACTCCTCCTCACACTATCCAAGGGAGTCCTAAAACTCCTAACATGGAAAACATGGGTCTCAATGACCTCATTCTCAACATGGTGTGGATCAAGAACCCACACCTTTTGAAATTGCTAGATATCAAATTGATGATGACTTCAAGAAAATGATGAGGCATTTCTTGAAAGAAGATAGAGAGGCATATTTTCTAGAGTGAGCTCATCAAGGAGCTAAACTTTCTCCAAACTTTAATATTGAAAATATCATTATGCATGAGGAAGAAACCCCTATCACTGCTATGATGGAACATATGCATGTCATGCAACTCAAACTTAACAAACTTGAGAAAGAAAAGGAACCTAAGGAGTTCTCCATGGAAGCTCTATGCCCTTTTCCATTTGATAAAGACTTGTACATGCCGCCATTCCCTAAAAGAGTGGAGATGCCTAAATATGATAAGTATGATGGAAAATATGATCCTCAAGATCATGTCAGAGAATTATGTACTCAATCTATGGAGTTCATACATGAACCAACCTACCTAATGTGTCTTTTCCCTCGATCCTTGGGAGGGTCAGCTATCTATTGTTTCTCTAGAATGCCTCCTACTATCAAAAATTTTGAGGAGTTAATCAAACTATTTTATCAACAATACTCCTACAATATTCAACATTCGGTCACCATGATCAACATCTACAATCTGAAACAATATCTAGGTGAACCATTCCTGACATTTCTCAAGAGATAGAGGAAGAAATTTTCTCTATACGCTAGACCCATTCCAGAAACTAAGAAGCTAGAAATCTTCATCAACAATCTTATCTAGAAATCAACTACACTTTACAAATGCAAAATCACACATCTTTTGATAAAATGGTAGATAATGTGATCAAAATTGAGAAATTACTTGTGAAAAAAGGAGACATCACACTTCAAAAGGACAAGTATGAATCTGGATCTAGTTCTAAAGACAAGAAAAAAAACTAGAACAAGAATAAAGGTGTTGTCATAGATGGTGTTGTTGATTATATCCATGTTCCATCTAAGGCACCTGCTTTCAATCTCACTCTTGGTATCCAAGCCATCAAAGCTTCTGAAGCTAAAGCAACAAAGTCCAACAAAAAGTCATCTGATTATAAACCTTGGGCTACAGATCCAAATCAAAAATTCACTCCTCATGGAGAATCCTTGGAATCTTCAATGAAAACTCTATTGGCAAATAAAATCATCTACTTGCTTGAGATAAAATTCTTTGATCCTGAACCTAAATTGAAATGGTGGAGAGATAATGATTTTTGTGAATTCCATTGCAATAAAGGTCATAAGACTAATAACTACGTTCTCTTGAAGCACATTATACAAGACAAAATTGATAATGGAGACATCACTATGGACAATCATAAGAGTAATAATGATCACAAAACATTCATAGAACCATTTCCTAAACATGGTAAAGAAGATTCTTCTTCTCAACCTAATATGGGTGCTAAAGTCAATGATTCCTACTCTGGAAACAATGTTGTCATCAATATGGTTGAACCATGTCTATCCGAGCATTGCAATGTCATCACAATTGTAAGAAAAGATAGAGAAAATCAATCAGCTAATGTACTTACTCGATCACAAGCTCAGGCACACCTAAAAGGACAAATACCAAATTCATCCAATGTCCCTAAGGTGCCTTTTAATCTTTCATCTGCTTCTAAATAGAAGGCTACATCAAAATCTTCAAATCCTAAAGACACAAGGCCTACTTCATATAGTATTGTCCAACAAATCCAACACACAAATGCAAAAATCTCCATGTTTGAGGTTCTTTGGATATCTCCAGCTCATATAACCATTCTAGACAAAACTTTGCTCAGATCCAATGTTCTTGACAACCTTTATTTAGATAGATTCCAGACTATGGTTGGTCATCTTACATCTCCATAGTACATTTCCTTTTCAGAGGAAGATGATAACTCCTTGAGTCATCCACATAACCAGCCCTTGCATATTGAAGTCTTGATCCAAAACCATCATGTCAAATGTGTGTTGATAGATGGAGGTGTGTTGGTGCCCTTTCATATGATGAGCAAGAAAGATCTTCCAAAGGAACAATTGTCTTACCTATCAGAGTAGGTCCTGTCATCAGAGATACTATATGCCAAGTTCTTGATCTACCTTTGGCTTACAACATCCTTCTAGGGAGACCCTAGATACATGAAATGAAATCTATTCCTTCTACATATCATCAAAATTTAAAATTTCCCTATGAAGGAGTAGAGGTGATGATTCCAGCTGATCTATATACAACTTGCAATACATTAAAGAAGAGTGTTGATAAACTTGTTCCTAATAATAGAGAATCTTCCACTAAGTAGCTAGACATTCCTTCAACATCCAAGATGGAAGACATGGCTAAAGAGGTTAAGATCAAAGAAAATAGTATGGGAGAATATACTATAGATCTAGTCTTATCTTTGACATCTCTCCCTATCTCACCTAAGTCTTCTGGACAAACTCTGAAATAGTCTAAAATTGAGTCCAAAGAACCTCTTGAGGCATATAAAGGAAATTTTGTTGAAGAACAAATATCTAAACAAGAGTTTGAAGAAGATGAAGTTGTGCTTACATGGCTATACAAAGATGAACCTAAATCTCAAGTTGTTAAAAAATGTGATGCTAAAATACTAGATATCCCTTCTAAGTCATATGGCCCAAGGGACAAAATGATCACAAAAATGGGGTATAAAGGAAAAGGACATCTAGGACTACAGGTTCAAGGTCTTCTATCGCCTCTTGATCATCATGGTTGAGAAAACAAGAATACAATAGGTCTAAGATACAAGAAGAAGCCTTTCTATATTAGAAAGAACTCCCCACATGTCTTAGAATAGATTTAGCCATCCACATCAAATCAACTAAAGGGAGAAACAATAGAACAATCTGATAGTGATGATTTAGACACTACTATAGATCTCATTCCCTATGAGCATTTGCCTAAAGAAATAAAAGACCTCCTTGAAGCTGAAGATGATCCAATAAAAAGAATTAATGTAGTAGAAACACAAGAACATACTATAGAGAAATAGATAGTTGCAACACAAGAACCAGCTAATCTCGAAGACAATCAAATAGACAAAGAGGAAGGTGGTAGTTATTCTGAGATAGATTCCCATGAGTATAAATTCAAATCAAAATCTGAGGGTAACCCTTGTTGGGGTATTCACCTTGACTTTACTCATGTTCTTAGATTTCCTAGAGGCATAGATGAAGAATCTAATGACTATGAATGGGGAGCCATTCCAGAAGAAGATGAGCTTATTACAAAAAAACATGTTGATGTTATTCACCAATATGCACCTAAACCCAATTTAAGTCTAGATCGAAATGATAAACTTATCAAGTCTAATCCACTAATGGATGAAGTGGACTTCCATAATGACATTGAGCCTATTCACAAATTTAATGTCTTAAGTTGTAATATCACCTTTGAGCATGAGTGTCAGGTTAGGATGAATGATGATAGATCCATATCCATAAACACTATTTCCCAATCTTTCACCACTTTGACTATCAACCATCTTGACCTTCTTGAGAAGATCATTTAGCCCTCTGAGTAAGTGGTTTGGGGTCATGTTAAGCACCTTGATCAAGTCTTTTCATGTATTTAGCTTTCTCCCCACTTTCCAATTCTTCCAGGCACTTGATTTCTTCATTCTAGGTGAAATTAGGGTTAGGATCTCAAGGATTCTCCTTAATTTCCCTCTTCCATGGCTCTTTTTTCTAGGTAGGATTCAGAAATACATCCTCCTAGCTTTCATCATAGTCATCATAGGATTTTATGTCTATCCCTGACATTCTATCCTGATCTAATTTCATTTCTTGGTTTTTGGGCATCCCCGGGACCTCCTGACTTGGCTCTGACTGAATTTGGGCCTAGGGTCAAATTTGAGGTTGATCCTGACTAAGTCAGGATCAAGCTCAAACTTGACTAGGTTGGGATCAAGGTCAAACCTAACTAGCTTACGCCCAACCTCAATTTTTCCCCCCTCATTCAAATTTCCAGAATCCAAAATTTTTGAGATTCGAGCTTTCGGGATATTTATTTTCCTGCCTCTAGGTTAATCATTTCGGGTTTCAAGATGGTAAATCCTTTAATTTCCTTTAATCTAGGTATATTTTTTAAAGGTTAGGACCAAATTGGGATTTAATTCTCCAAGGTGGCCCCTCTAGAGGATTGTGCCCTTGTTCACTATAAAAGGAGGCCTTCCTCTCTCATTTTCACATCTCATCCTTAAGCAATTTCTTGAGCAAGCTCTCAAGTGCAAGCAAGTGAATTCAATCAAGAAATTTCAAGTCTTCAAGCATTCAAGTGTTCAAGCATTCATCCATCAAGGAGATCCATTGTGAGCTATTGGAGGATTCAATCTCTTTGGAGCCCCCTTTGATGATCCATCCTTCCACATTCATTTAAGCCTTCTCATATGCAAAGATCAAGTCAAGATTGGTGTTGAAGATCAAATGCCATTGATTGGAGACATCAAACATTCATCCTACATCCATTGAAGCACTCCTACTTGTGGATTTGAGGATTTGAATCCTCTACAAGGACTTCAACATAAGCAAGGTGATTTGTTTCAATTACTTTGTTTATGCACACTATATTTCAATTCAATTTCAATGTTAATTCCTAAATTGGGATTTGACCAAGGCAAACCCCCCATACAAAAAAAAACCCCCATTTTATTGTAGGTATAGGTGTAGAATTTCAGATCTGAGAGTGAATTTGGATACCCTTTTCAGCAAACTTCTGAGATTTGTGAACACAATTTGGATCGAACTTCAAATAAAGAATGTAGTATTTGACCTTTTATGAGGGTCAAACCCAACCTGAGCTCATCTTCGAGAAAGATTTCTAGGTTTTCTCTTTCTTGGCATTTCCAGTCCATAATAGGTTTTAGAATTACCTGAAAGTACACATAGACATCAAAATTTAACATTTTCTAGATCTACCCTAATTTGAGGTTAGTATTTGTATTTCAATTATTTTATACTCCAATCATAAATTTCATTCATATAGAAATATTGGATTTACTCTCTCTCTCTCTCTCTCTCTCTCTCTCTCTCTCTCTTCCATATTCTCCATAAATTGATTCAATTGTGTATTACCCTCTTGGTTGATCAAATTGGATCTCTTCTTTGGGAATTTGGGTTTGGGAATAGATCTCATATTTCCCCCTTTCTCTTTTATCTAAATAGTGTTGAATCCATTTTAATGCTATTCATTTTGGTGAACCTGACATACTTACTCTCTTTTCTTTGGTGGAATTGGATACCTTATTGTGCTTTCCTTTTATCTTGTTAGTATTAGATTTTTCCTTTGTGTTAGATCTTGCATGCTAATTAGATTTGATCTTCATGCTTTATGTGTCTTTAGTTTAGTTCATTTTCATTAAATTGGTTTATGAGCTTTACTACCACTAGTCCTACTTATAATATTCCAGTTAGAAGGAGTCATAGACTCATGGGTGCCTTTGATCCTGAATCTTCCTCTCCTTTCCTTAGGATCTCAGATGATAACCTGATTCTTCATGTTCCAATCCTACTATGGAGAAAAACTCTTCTCACTCATCTCATGATGAGGATGATGCTTTAAGAGTTCCTCCTGAGAAAATCCAAAAAATTTCCATTGAACTTGATAAAATGGGTAATGGGCTTCTTCAAGAGAACCATAATCAAGATTCTATTCAATTTATAGAGGATCTTAAGAAAGTTCTCTATGATAGTGATCAAGGTGTTAACCTCTTACATGGTATTACTCACCTTGTGCATTCCAATGTTAAACCTTTAGTTCAACAAGCTCAAGATTTAGGGTTGATTCCTCCTATCACTAGTGTTGAACCTCCTTCTAATCCTTTACCTAGTATTCCTATCTATAGTCCTCCTTTGGTGACTATTATGGTTCCCTCTATTCCTATGAGTGTTCCTTCCATGTCCCTTCCAACATCATAACCTTCATATCATAATGTTCCTTTTACTTATTCCAATCTGCTTCCAACTATAGTTCCTAGTGTTCCTCCAGTTGTGTCTTCTATTTGTTGGAAATTTGGCTGAGGTATGTACATAGATTTTGTCATTATGGAAACATATGTTCCCTATGAAGAGCGCATAAGTAGGAAAGTAAGTATTGAAGATCGTAGACTAAAATTGTCTAAGTATGAAACAGTGATTTTGACAGAGCACCCGATACATTTTATTTTGGTGACATTCACTAGAGCATGATTAGAGTTTTCACAATTGAACATAGACTCAATGGTGTCTAAGGATACCCCATCTCAATGTGAAAAAGAGTATGGATAGTACGGACAAAGTTATGACTATTTTATCGATGACATAGTACAGCCGACAGTGCAGTTTTGAAGACAGAACTAGTAAATGAATTAAGGGATTATTTTGCTTGTCAAAATAATGACTTAATATTATAAAAAGATGACATCCTAGATGTTTACTCTTGGATAAAGATATGCAAGATGACAAGAGAAAGATATTATGTTTGCATCTTGTATAAATAAAGATGTACCGAGCATACTTGAAATGTAACATGTAATATATGTAAATTGTGATAGCAGTGAAATTTGTTGATGCAAAGTTGTAAGCAGTACCATATTGTAATTAGTAAACATTTGTATTAGTTGTTTGGGAAATGAGCTCATCTAGTAATTAGGTTTTGTATCTACAACTCCTAATAGTGTTGAGGCTTCTAACAAGGCCTATAGTCCCTTAATCGGGACTGATACACTATATGATTGTAACACGCTCCTAATAGGGTCAACATCCTTAACCGGATATCTTTTGATTAGTGAATCTTTGCGGGTACCATCCCCACTAGGTTTTTCCCTTGGCTAGGGTTTCCTTGAGAACATATCATGTGTTATGAGTTCTTTACATTTATTATTGTGTATGATATTTAGTTTCTTATGCTTTGTATGCATTAAAGTAATTTGTTATATCCATAAGTGGGAAAAAGTAAAAGTTTGTGAAATACTAATTCACCCCCCCCTCTTAGTATTTCCTATTTCTAACAATTGGTATTAGAGCACAGTTACTCAGAGAAGAAACATTCAAGGAAAGCCTAGCAGCTTAAGTAAGATCTCTATGGATATGGATCAATTACAAAAGAATCTTGAAGAAGCTCTTGAGAAAATTGATATGCTTACTGATGAAAGAAACACTTTGAAAAGGAAGTATGATGATGCAAATAATCTCATTGACAAATTGAAAGGTAAGATAGAAGATCTGAAATCTGAGAAAGAATTTGAAATTCTTGTTGAAGATTGTGAAGACTTAGAAAAAGAAAATGTGATCCTTAAACATGAATTGAAGATAGCAAATCTGAAGCTTAGCTTGAAAGATGGAAATGACAATTTGAGATCTGAGAATGAAAGTTTAAAGAATGAAAATGAAGATCTGAAATCTAAACTTGGCAAGGTAACATCTGAATTTGATAAAGTCAAACTATAGTATGATGAACTTGATAAATACAACAAAATTGTGAAAGGTGAATTGACTCAATCTAAACAACAACTTGAGAGGCTATATTCAAATAGTGAAAATATTGATAAGCAAGTATCTTATGGAAAACCATTCTATGACAAAACTGGTCTTGGATTTAACATATTGAAGATAGTTAGTGAAAGCAAGAAACCAGATTTGAATGAATGTGAAAGCAATGAAGAAAAGAATTTACATGAGAACAAATCAGAAGAATCACCTAAGCAAGAAGAATCACCAAAGCAAGAAGATGCACCAAAGCAAGAAGATACACCTAAGCAAGAAGATGCACCTAAGCAAGAAGAATCATCCAAAGATATGCAAAGAGAATTCAAAGGTAGATGTTTTACTTATAATACTATTGGTCATATGAAGAGAGATTGTACAAGTAAACAATTCAAACCTCTAAATGGTTATTATTATAATTGTCATTGTTTTGGACATAGAGCTATTGAATGTAGAAGATCTAAAGTTATTGAGAATAATTAAAATAGAAGAATGCCTAGAAATACTAACAATGTAGATCAAAGATCAACTGAGGACATGAAAAGAGGAAATGGAATAATATGTTTTAGATGCAACAAAATTGGACATATTGCTAGAAATTGCAGGACACAAATCAATCAGCAAATACCTAGATATGGAACCACTAGAATCACTTGTCAGATATGTAACAAGATTGGACACACAACAAGATTTTGTAGAATGAACAATGGAGGTTATCAACATAACCCTAACCCTAGAAACTATGTAAGAAGGAATGAAAATGTAGGAAACAAAGAGAAAGGTTTTTGTAGCAATGAAGATGAAGTAAAATTTGTTAAAGGCATAGATCAAGGAGGTATATTCAGAATTGAAGGTAATCAAGAAGGTAATGTATCTAAAGGTAAGAATGAGTCTTTACCTAACCCTTCTTTAAGCACTTAAATTAAGTAAATTTCTATAGTTTAGGAGCTTAGAATTAGCATAGAGTTAGATTTTGAATGAGTTAAGTTTTGTGTATTTAGATGAAGGTTTGTTATGTTATACTGATGCTATGGTTAAGTATGCAAAAATAAATATTATGTTTTGCGAGGTCGCAAAAAGATTTATGGTTGCAAGTTTATAGAATCAGCTTTTTGGCATTTTGGCGGAAAAATTATTGAATGCAATGTCAGATCGAGTAAATGCTAAGTGTTAAAAGATTGAAATCAAATTTATTATGATTATCAACTGATTAGAAGTGATTTGGAAGTGAAGAAAGAAGTTTGGAAGTGATTTGTAGAAGTTTGAAGCACCAATCTAGCGAAAGCCCTAATTTTGAGAATTTAAGGTATCTATCCAACTATGATCTTGAATCAGCTTAAGAAATCAGATATAATCATGGATGTGTCATTGATTCACAACATTAAGGATAAGAACAGACCTAGAAATAAGAAATATCTAGTTGAACCCTCAGAAAGGGATGCTAGTTTAGCCTTATCATCTGTACCAGATGAAGTTCTTCATTTAGAGAATGTTAAAGGTTATCTTGGATGCAAGTATGAAACCCTAAGGGAGAGTGATTTTAATGGTGAATATAATAAATTTTACAACTTAGATATGTCAGTGAAACAAGGTTATGAACATCTAGAAAATAATGAAATCATTAAGTACTCTATGAAATATGAATTTGATGATGAGGAGTGTACTAAGATCATTTTGAGTAGGATACATAATGGAAAATTTTGGTTAGAAGATAGAGTTATAGACATAACTACAGACCTAATTCATGATGTGACTAGATTATCAAAAGTTGGTGCAATCCCATTAAATGAGAAAAACATGAGAAAGATTGTGATTGAAAACACTGGTTTAGTATACAATGGCAGAGGTATAGTCATTAGTAAGATTAAGCAAGATGATGTAAAATACTTGTGTAAGATTTTGACAACAAAGTTTTGTGGAAGCTCTAGAGAAGATGATATGCCAGCAGGTATGGTACACATTGCTTATTTGATGTGTGTGGAGAAGAAGCCTGTGGATATGTGTGAAATTCTAAGTTTATAGTTGTTTGAGAGTTTGGAGAAGATAAAGAAAGCTAAATACACTCACTTTAGCTTTTCCTTATTGGTTACTTACATGTTCTTCCACTTGTTAAGAAGATTTCCTTACACTATTGAATGGAATGATGGTGAGAATACTATGGCAAGAATCAATAAAGTCTATATGAAACATCTTATTGAGAGGGTTAATGACAGTGTAAAGTTAGTATTGAAAACTTTTTAGAACATTGTGGTAAATAGATCAAGAATTCCTCCATCCCTAGTTGAGAAATACAAACATGATATATGTTTTATGGTTGATACTTACTTCACTTACATTAAGGTAGTAGAACCTAGACATGAATTCATAGACCCTCTTGGCTATGAGATCTCTGAAGTTAAAATAGAAGGTTATGTTAGTAGATTGTTGAAAAGTAAAGTTGATGCTCATAGCAACAAATTTGGAACATATGATGAAAAATTTGGTTCAGCAAAGGCACTTAAGGAAGAGAAACAATCAAGGAAGAGATCAGAGTCTACAAAAAAGAAAATTCTAAAAGAATCAAGTATGAGTGAGCAGGAATTTGATATTGCAAAGAAGACTACAGAAGCAATAAGGAAAAGTGAGATATTATCAGTCCCACTTTTGGCATCAAGTGCAGAACCTATTCAAGTAAAGGTAAAGGTTGAAGAGCCTGAGAAGGAACAAGGAATTAGTCAGACATAGAAACCATTTTCCTTAGCACCAAGCAAAAGAATGAAGGCAAGTGCTTCAGGACTAGGTAAAAGATAGAAAACAATTCTTCCACTAGTACCTAGAAGAGTTGCAGAAATAAAAGATGACGAAGTGACAACAAAGAAGAAATCATGGAAACCAAGGATAGAAAGAGTTAATGAAGATATAATGCAGCATGGAGACTTTACCAAAATGAATAAATACTATGATTTATATGGATCCTATAATAGATTGAATCTTGAGAATGCAATGGTTACACATATGATTTTGTCAAACAAGAAATTTGATACTATTCATGGAAAGATACCAAAAGATTTGTACAACAGACTTGTGAGAAGAAAGATGAGAGCACAAGAAGAAGATACCAAAATGAGAGAGAATGTGATTAGATAGTTCTATGAGATAAGAGATGATGACCATCTTAAATAGATCCTCAAGCCACTTGAGACCCTATTGAGAACCAAAAGAAGAATTATAAAAATAATGGGAGGACAGTATGAGCAAGTAAAGACTGAAACTAAATAGGTAGTTGTGCAAGTGCTAGCAAACTTGATAGTAGGAAAAGATAGCAAAGATTAAGCAGTTGCAGAACCAGCAGAGAAACAGAGTTCAAAACAAGCATAGGCAGTAGTAGAGGTAGTTGAAGTTGAAGATATTCCCTCTTCTTCCATAAACATTGGCACAAAATCTACGGACATTGAAGGAACTAAAGTTACTTTAGATTCAGATGATGCGGTACTCAATAGTTTGGATAACATTGTTAAAAATTTGGATTTGGGAGAGAAAGAAAAGACTATTAAAATAGAGACTACACATACTGAAGTGCAAATGGAAACAAAGGCCCCTACACCTACTGAAACACAAGAAGACATCAGTCTTACTCCTAATACTAGAAAGGAGAAAGGAATAGAAACATTGATTGAAGATTTGAGCAAGGAAGTTGATGATGATGATCAAATAGAGTTGATCACCTCTTTAAACAAAATTATTGGAAAGAACAAGAAAGTTAAGAATTTGGAAGGTAGTCTGAAAGACTTGACTGAGAAGCTACAAAGTGTCATATCTACAAAAGTCTTTGATTCAGATCCACTTGAAAAAGAAAAGATGGTAATTAAATTTTTTGATGTTGAGTTCACTAATTTAACTGATATTGCTAAGGTTAAGGCTCAGGCAGCTTATGAAGCTAAAATGTTGCAAAACATAAGTCAGAATATCAAAAATGACATTGACAGCCTTGATAGACACATTAAGGACTTAAGGAAACATCTTGAGACTGGAACGTGTTTGTACATTTAGTGTACAAAATTTGAGAATATTTTAATTGAAGAAGAAAAGAAGATAAAAGAGAAGCAAGATGAAATTGCAGCAGAGACAAACTCTTTGGCTAGCCTAAACATGAAGATTAGTACAGTTGAGAATAAGATTAGGAAATTATATGATGAAATAAGGACTTTGAAAGATGAGAAGAACAATAAATCTATCAGAATAAACATCTTGAGAGAGCATGTCTCAATCAAGTTGACTATAATAGAAGAGCAGCTAGATGAATGTCTTACTGCTAAGACAACATTTTAGAAATTCAATTTTGAGTCCCTCCAATCTTGTCAGATTGCAGCATACGGATTGAGTACTTTACTCAATGTAGTAGAATCAATAAAGAAGGCATGGGAGAAAGATTTTGAGACTTGGAAGATAGATTTCGCAGATTGTATTGCAAGCCTACTAGCTTTGCAATAAGACAGTAAGGTAAAAATTTTTACACATTTTTTCTATATTCCTTTCCACCCTTTATTTTGTCATTGTTGTCAAAGGGGGAGAGATACCTAGAAAATTGTCTATATATGATAAGGAAGGATACTCATAGGGGGAGTTCTATGGAGTATTATGAAGTTTTATAGATTATTGTATATATTTTGAGGAGATATAAGGATAGTATACTTATTTTATACTATGGCCACAATTTTGATACAAATTTTGCAATTTTGACTTGTACACTTAGCCAATTTTCTCATATGTTGCCACCAATGACAAAGGGGGAGATTGTTGGCAATTTGGCTGAGGTATGTACATAGATGCTTTCATTATGGAAACATATGTTCCCTATGAAGAGCACATAAGCTAGAAAGTAAGTATGAAAGATCGCAGACTAAAATTGTCAAAGTATGAAATAGTGATTTTGACAAAGCACCCGATACAGTTTGTTTTGGTGACATTCACTAGAGCATGATCAGATTTTGTGTAGTTGAAGATAGACTCTATGGTGTCTAAGGATACCCCATCTTAGTGTACAAAAGAGTATGGATAGTATGAACAAAGTTATGACTATTTTACTGATGATAGAGTATAGCCGACAGTGCAGTTTTGAAGATAGAACTAGTAAATGAATTAAGGGATTATTTTGCTTGTCAAAATAATGACTTAATATTATAAAGAGATGAAATCCTATAGGTTTACTCTTGGATAAAGATATGAAAGCTGACAAGAGAAAGATATTATGTTTGTATCTTGTATAAATAAAGATGTACCGAGCATACTTGAAATGTAACATGTAATATATGTAAATTGTGACAGCAGTGAAAGTTGTTGATGTGAAGTTGTAAGTAGTACCATATTGTAATCAATAAACATTTGTATTACTTGTTTGGGAAATGAGCTCATATGGTAATCAAGTTTTGTATCTACAACTCCTAATAGGGTTGAGGCTTCTAACAAGGCCTATAGTCCCTTAATCAGGACTGATACACTATATGATTGTAATAGGCTCCTAATAGGGTCAACATCCTTAACTAGATATATTTTGATTAGTGGATCTTTTTGGGTACCATCCCCACCAAGGTTTTCCCTTGGCCAGGGTTTCCTTGAGAACATATCATGTGTTATGAGTTATTTACATTTACTATTGTGTATGATATCTAGTTTCTTGTGCTTTGTATTCATTAAAGTAATCTGTTATATCCATAAGTGGGCAAAAGTAAAAGTTTTTGAAATACTGATTCACCCCCCCCTCTCAGTATTTCCTATTTCTAACACTATTCCTATAGCTTCTTACACTTTACCTAGTGTGTCTAATGTTGGTACTCATCCTATTTTCTCTCATGATTCAATAATCATCAGTTTGGCTCACATTGTGTCATCCTTACAACAACAACTTGCTTCTTTAACTCAAAATAAGTTTAGTAATCCTACATGTGACATGGGAAGTCCCTTTTCCTAAGACATTATTCATACTCCTATTCCTCAGCAAGGTGAGATGCCTCATATTGAGAATTAGAATGGAAAAGGATATTGATATTCAACATATGTTTATTTCAAATTTGCAAAAGGATATTAGAGATAAGATTCTGCTTACTGAATTTACCTCTTTTCAACAACTTTGTGTAGTGCTTCATCATTATCAATTACAAGTGAGTCAATTTGAGAGAAACACTCCAATGGCTCCTATTCTAGTTGATAAGAGCGATGCCACTCCTAATCCAAACAACTTTAAAAAATTCAACAACTATGTCAAGATAAAAAAAACAAGCGAATGGAGTTGCTAATCAAGTTGTTGTTGCATCTCACAATTCCACTTCTGCATCCACTTCTCTTCAATTAAATCATGCATTTACTCCTCTTTCTAAATCTTTACATGCTATTATGAATAGGTTGTTAGCTACTAATATGATTACTTTACCTCGTATTTGACCTCTTTTACCTACTATGATTGCATCTAAATCTTTTGATCAAAATGCTTTTTGTCAATATCATCATCAGAATGGTCATGATGCTGAGAAATGTTATTCTTTAAAACATAAAGTTAAAGATCTAATTGATTCTAAGGCTTTATCTATTGATAATTTGGATAGTAGTGAGAATAAATCTATCTCTCCTCCTAATCAAAACCTTCAAATTTATACGAACCCTTTACCTATGCATGATACTAATACTATTGCTCAACCATCTACTATGGAAATTATGTATGATTCAAAGATGGATGATCTCAATCATGTTGTTAATCAGGTGGAGCATGTTGTTCAATCTATATCTCCACCTCAACCTCAAGTTCAATCTCAACCTTGACCAAAACATAAACCTAAAATGCAAACTCAACCTAAACCTCGACAACAATTTAAGAATAAAAGACCTCAGGAAATTTTGATTACCTTTGATGACTCTAAGACTATTAAGGCTCCTGATGGTCCCCTTTACATTGCTGCTAGGATTTCTCAAATACCTACTTGTGGTTCTTTTATTGATCCTACATCCTTAGTCAATGTTATCACTGAAGAAAATATTTTTATGAAAATCTTACAACATGAATTTTATGATACATCAGATGTGTGGATTCAAACTTGCAATGGTTTTCTTTATCCATCCTTTGGTTCTATTACTTTACCAGTTGAACTTTGTGGAAAAATAGTGAACACTACCTTTGTTGTTGTTCCTACTTTTGATCAATTTCAAGTTAAGCTAGGTTTTCCTTGGTTATCTGCCATGCATGTTGTTGCTTCACCTATCCATAAGTCTCTTAAATTCATTCATGATGCAGAAGTGAAGATGATTAATCATAGTCTATATCAACCTTCCAGGCCTAGAGATTATGTTGCTCTAGATTTCTTTTGGCCTTCATTACCTAATTCATGTCCTCCTCAACCAGATAATATTTTTTGATCATATCAAGCTTATAAACATCATAAAATTATTGAATTAAGTTCACCTCCTAGGGATCTTAATCATTTTCTTTTAACTACACCTTTTATACCTCCTTTAACTATGAATTCTAGCTCGGTTAATCAAGTTCCTTCTACTGAACCTATCAAAGATCCTGTGATTGTTTCTCCTATGGTTAATAATCCTACTAATCTTCCTAAAGAACCTGTGAAGGATCCTATGACTATTCCTCCTAGTTCTCAACCTATTTCAAATAAATCAAAATGAAACTGATCTACTAATGAACATCGTAAAAAGCATTGTGCTCATGCTAAAGCTCAAAGATCTTTACCTTCTATGGATAAACCTATGCATAATGTGGTAGAATAGATTGTTACTAATAATGATGTTCACATGCATGATTATGATGATTCTATTCATATCTTAGATCCTATTTTGATTAATTTGGATGAAGAAGATACTCTTGATGATACTGATGATGTTAATGATGAATATGAAACTATTGACATTGACATTGATTTACCTAATATGATTTCATCTCAATTGACTCTTACACGTAGTATCAAACATAGTGATTCTCAAGAGGATTCTTGTTTGGAACTAGCTATCATTCCTACTATGTTGGATATAGTCCCTCTTGTGAGTTACCCACCTTCCCTAAATGATATACAATGAGATGGGGAAAGTAGGTGGCACACTTGATCAGCTTGTCCTTTTTGGTAGCTTTGTTGTGTGTTTTCTTGTTGTACTGTGCTTCTCCCATAATGTGATTACTAAATATTGTTAGATTCTTTTATATGATCCTTGTTACCTAGTTGGTACAACATGATAAAGGAATCGAAACTATTGTTCAAATTCTTCTATATGTATGTCTATTCTTCTATGCATTCTTCAATGTTATGTTGTAACTATGCTATTGTTCATAAATGTTTCCTTGTGTAATCTTCTTGGATTCAAGATATGGTAGCACTAATTCTTTTTGGTCTTCATGTCATGGTCTGAAAAGATTTTCCTTCATATATCTTATGTGATCTTTCCTCCTTTGTGATTGTAGTTCTAATTTCTTTAGGGAATTATGTCAATTTACTTGCAATAATATCATATATATATTATCTTATGATCATACTAACCCCATGGTAGGTAGATCCCTTATGTGTTCTCTGTATGTCTCTATGATATTTCCCTTGATTTGTCTTCATCTGGGGGCATCTCAACATGGAAACGTAATCAGTGGAGTTGTTTATGTTTCCATTAAAGCCATTGCTCCTATTAAAGTGTCAACAATGACTTTAACATGGGGGCATACACTCTACTCAACTTTTGCACACACGCACTTTTCAATACATACATATTTTTCAAGATACTTTTTCCCTTTTTGGATTAGTAATTAATCCTTAAAGCACGGGTTTATATTTTAGGATCTCTTCATCCCTCCAGTTTCAAATACACATATATTTTGATCCCTTAAGGTTGGAAGTGTCCTTAAGACTCGATCTCTTTTGTTTTTTTTTGTTTTATTATTATGGAATAGAATATTCCTAAGGATGAATCCTTGATGGGTTGACTAGTGAGTAGCCACATTCACTAGGTGGTTAATTGTATATTTCCAGTTGCACCATTTTCCTGTGTGGTTCACAATGGGACATAAGTTCTCATTGGGTGAGGTAATCACACCTTCTTTCTCTCTCTAGAGATGTCTCTCTTATTGTGATCTAGGATTTGATGAAGACTTGAATCCCTGGGGGCTTAAGGTTTCTCTTTGTCCCTTGGATTATAATAAGATTATCTTTTCATTCTGATCTCCTTTACCAAGAGTTTACATCGAGTCCATACTCTTGCTAAAGTGGGGGCCTAATGTATCATCTTAAAATGGAAGCACTTCCATGATAAGAGCATTTAGCCCTCTGAGTAAGTGGTTTGGGGTCATGTTAAGTTCCTTGATTGGGTCTTTGCATGTATTTGGCTTTCTCCCCACTTTCCACTTCTTTTGGGCACTTGATTTCTTCATTCTAGGTGAAATTAGGGTTAGGATCTCAAGGATTCTCCTTAATTTCTCTCTTCCATGGCCCTTTTTTATAGGTAGGATTTAGAAATAGGTCCTCCTAGCTTTCATCATAGTCATCATAGGATTTTATGTCTATCCTTGACATTCTGTCCTAATCTGATTTCATTTCTAGGTTTCTGGGCATCCCCGGGACCTCCTGACTTGGCTCTGACTAAATCTAGGCCGAGGATCAAATTTGAGGTTGATCTTAGCAAGGCCAGGATCGAGCTCAAACCTGACTAGGTTAGGATCAAGGTCAAACCTGACTAGGTCAGGTCCAACCTCAATTTTTCTCCCCTCATTCAAATTTCCAAAATCCAAAATTTTCAAGATTCGGGCTTTCAGGATGTTTATTTTCCCACCTCTGGGTTAATCATTTTGGGTTTCAAGATGGTAAATCCTTTAATTTCATTTAATCTAGATATATTTTCTAAAGGTTAGGACCTAGTTGGGATTTAATTCTCCAAGGTGGCTCCTCTAGATGATTGTGCCCTAGTTCACTATAAAAGGAGGTCTTCCTCTCTCATTTTCACATCTCATCCTTAAGTAATTTCATGACCAAGCTCTCAAGTGCAAGAAAGTGAATTCAATCAAGCAATTGCAAGTCTTCAATAATTCATCCATCAAGGAGATCCATTATTAGCTATTGAAGGATTCAATCTCTTTGGAGCCCCCTTTGATGATCCATCTTTCCACATTCATTCAAGCCTTCTCATATGCAAAGATCAAGTCAAGATTGGTGTTGAAGATCAAATTCCATTGATTGGAGACATCCTACATTCATCCTACATCCATTGAAGCACTCTTACTTGTGGATTTGAGGATTTGAATCCTCTACAAGGACTTCAACATAAGCAAGGTGATTTGTTTCAATTACTTTGTTTATGCACACTATATTTCAATTCATTTTCAAGGTTAATTCTTAAATTGGGGTTTGACCAAGGCAAACCTCCCATACAAAAAAAAATCCCATTTTATTGTAGGTATAGGTGTGGAATTTTGGATCTAAGAGTGAATTTGGATACACTTTTTAGAAAACTTCTGAGATCTACGAATAGAATTTGAATCAAACTTCAAATAAAGAATGTAGTATTTGACCTTTTATGAGGGTCAAACTTGACCTGAGCTCATCTTGGAGAAAGATTTCTGGGTTTTCTTTGTCTTGACATTTCCAGTCTAGAATAGGTTTCAAAATTACTTGAAAGTACACACAGACATTAGAATTTAACATTTTTTAGATCTGCCCTAATTTGAGGTTAGTATTTGTATTTCAATTATTTCATACTCCAAGCATAAATTTCATCCATAGGGAAATATTGGTTTTACTCTCTCTCTGTTCCATATTCTCCATAAATTGATTCAATTGTGTATTAGCCTCTTGGTTGATCAAATTGGATCTCTTCTTTGGGAATTTGGGTTTGGGAATAGATCTCATATTTCCCCCTTTCTCTTTTATCTAAATAGTGTTGAATCCATTTTAACCCTATTCAACTACTAAAAGTCAGATTCATCTGTGTTATTGACTATGCTAAATGGATCTCTAATATTGTACTTGTATCAAAACCAAATAAATCAATATGAGTATGCACATATTTTAGAGATGTGAACAAGGCATTCCCTAAGGATGATTTTCCACTACCTAACATTGATATGATAGTGGAGATGACTATAGGTTTCAAGATGTATTCTTTAATGGATGGTTTTTCTGGATATAATCAAATCAAAATTACTCCAAAGGATCAAGAGAAAATTGCTTTCACATGTGCATGGGGTACCTTCTATTGGAATGTGATGGCATTTGGGCTTAAGAATGTTGGTGCTACATATCAAAGAGCTATGACATCTATTTTTCATGACATGATGCATTGAAATATGGAGGATTATGTTGATGATACTCTAGAAAAATCTATGATTAGAGATGAACATCTAAATGACTTGAGAAAGATACTAGACAAAATGGAAAAATTTAGTGTTAGACTAAACCCTAAGAAGTGTGCTTTTGGTGTAACTTCTAGCAAGCTCTTAGGATACATAGTTTCAAAGAAAGGAATTGAAGTAGATCCAACAAAAGTTAAAGCTATCATGGAGATGCAACCTCTGAAGAATATTAGTCAAATGAGGACATTACAAGGGAGAGTACAATCTATCAGGCATTTCATATCACAACTAGCAGACATATCACAACCATTTACAAAGACATTACATAAAGGTGTGACCTTTACATGGAGCGGGGAATGTGAAAATAATTTTAATCATATCAAGAAATATCTATCGAATCCTCTTATCTTGATGCCTCCCATTCAATGGAAGCCTTTGATCTTATATGTCTCTTCTATAGATACATCACTGGGGGAATTGCTTGCACAACATGATGAGAACAAGAAGGAAAGAGCTATATACTATATTAGTAGAACACTGGTGGCATACGGAAAGAACTATTCTATGATTGAAAAGGCTTGTCTAGCTATGATCTTTGAATCATAGAAACTGAGACATTATATGCTAGCTCATACCACACATTTAGTAGCTAAAATTGATCCACTAAAGTACCTACTAAGAAAAGCTGCCCTCACGGGTAGATTAGCCAAATGGGTCATGCTCTTAAGTGAATTTGACATTGAATATGTTGAAAGAAAAGATATTAAAGGCCAAGTTATTGCTAATCAATTAGCAGATGCACCTTTTTTTGATGACACACCAATGCAAATGGAATTTCCAGATTCCTCTATCATGAATCTTTCTTCTAGAGAATGGCAATTGTTCTTTGATGGCTCTTATACATAGAATGGATCTGGAGCAAGTATCTTGTTTATCACTCCTCAAGGATACTCTATTCCTAATCCATTTAGAATCAAATTTCCATGTACAAACAATATTGTTGAATATGAAGCCCTTTTAAATGGTATGAAAATAGCAATTGAGTGGAGAGTAACAGAATTACACATTCATGGAGACTCACAACTTGTAATACACCAAGTCAATGATGTGTATCAAATGAAAGATGAAAATCACATTCCATACAAAAGAATGGTAGATGATCTAAAGATATATTTTATATCTATCACCTTTGATAAAATACCTAGAACAGAGAATAAGGCTGCCAATGCAATGGCAACACTATCTACTTTATTACAGCAACTTGAACATGAGCTACACTACAAGCTCCTAGTGGAAGTACTATCTTATCCTGCATATGATTCCCTTGAAACCTGCATGTTTGCACCATTGTAGGTCATGATTCATCCTGATATAAAAACCTATTCTCCTATCTCAAAGACCAAATCATTCATGATACCTTTAACTGCCATGAAAAGAGATACCTTATCCACAATGCCTCCTGATATGTTATCATTGGTCACGATCTGTACAAATGAGGTCTAGATGGTACCTACTTAGATGTTTAGAATGGGAAGAGTCTCATCATGTGTTGGAAGAAATTCATTATGGTATTTTTGGGTCACACTCGAATGGTTTAACACTAGCCCGAAAACTTATTAGGGCTGGGTACTATTGGCTAAAAATGGAGAAAGAGTCTATCAAGTTTGCTAAGAACTGTCAAAAGTGCTAAGTGCATGGAAACTTAATTCATGCTCTAGGGAGAGATCTAATTCCCTTCACTACATAATGGCCTTTTCACCAATGGGAATTTGATCTTATAGGATCCATACATCCTCATTCTTCTAATGGGCACACCCACATTATTACAGCTACAGAGTATTTCACAAATTGGGTAGAAGTAGTCCCTTTGACACAAGAAACTGGAAAGAAAATATCTATGTTCATCTTGAACTACATCATATGTCGATATGGTATTACACATTCTATAGTCATAGCTAATGGTGGAAAATTCAAGAACAAAGACTTAGATGATCTATGTGCCAAATTCAAGATTACACAACATTGGTCATCTATCTACTATCCTCAAGGGAATGGACAAGAAAAGGATTCTAATAAGAATCTATTGAAAATCTTGCACCATATAGTTAATAAAATAGGAAGAGGCTAGCATCTCATGATCAATCTATCTCTTTGGGCCTACAGAACTAGTATCAGAATGCCCACTAGGGCTACACCATTTTCTTTAGTTTATGGGTCTAAAGCGGTACTACCTATTGAGGTTGAAATCCCATCACTAAGAATCAGAATGCATGGTCTAGCAACTGATGATGACTAAAAAGTGTCTAGGTTGCAAGAACTTGAACTACTAGATGAGTACAGACAAGCAGCATATGATGATCTCAGAGTCTATCAGAAAAGAATCTCTAGAGGCTACAACAAGAAATTTAGACACAGGGAATTTTAGGTTGGCGATCTAGTCTTTAGAGAGAATCCTAAAAATCAATCACATAGAGAGCGCAAGGGGAAGTTTGAACCCAACTAGCTGGGTCCCTTTACTATCACTAATAATTTTGGCTCTGGTGCCTATCAACTCTTAATGACTAAAGGAGAATAGCTTTGAGAACCAATCAATGTTCTCCATCTGAAGAAATTCTATGCCTAAGGCATTCAGTATTCAAAAACGTCATGAAAAAATTATAAAAATTATAAAAAGTCCTAAAAAAATGATCATCCTAGTGAAAACCTAGCAATAGGCACCTTGATGATTCACAAAAAATTCAAAAAATATCAAAAGTACAAAAAAATAAAAAAAATTAAAAATACAAAAAAAATGAGAAAAATAAAAGGTGCCTTGGTGAAAACCTAGAAATAGGTGCCTTGGTAGAAAAAATAGAATCTTTGCCAAGATGGTGAATACCTGGCAAATAGGAACCACTTGTTTCAAAATGTTCCATCTATCAGTGCAATCTTGGTCTTTCCCAGCTTTCGGTCTTGCTTTAGCTTGTACATATTTCTCGGTTTGTTTCTGCATTCCTATTTTCCATAAGCCATTTTGTATGTTAGACCATTTTCTTGTAATGGATAAAATCTTTAGAAAATGGTTTGCATCTACAAAAAATTTCATGGCTATAGCATTTTTCTTCTATTCCCTGCAATTGTTTTCATGTCTCTGGCCTTGAAACCCTTGTCAAATATTCATAAATCTAGTCATTGCAGCATAAAACCCTAGTGTGCCCTAGCCCTGTTCTAATTTTGTGTTACTTTTTTAGGCCACTAAAGTCCTAAATAGTGCATGTGCTAATTATTGACCGCTTTGTCATATGATTATGTGATCCTTTCTCATGTTATGTGATCTTGCGACTAAGGTTTTATTTTCAGGCCCCTTTAATATTTGCCGCTATGCCTAAGTCTCCCCAAGTAATATTTCCTAAGATTAAGTGCCCGGAAAGATAAATTTTCTTAAGTCCTATGCCTTATTTTTCCTAATGTTTTGACCTTAATATTTCTTGGGCCTGGTCTCCTGACACCATCTCAATCTAACAGTTGTCGTGAAAGTGCAATGTGTGTGTTAGAGGCATATGATTTCGCGATGACCGTTGATTCTCTTTTGTGACATAATGTTTCAAAGTGGCAGGTCCATTGCCACATAAGCACAAATGGCATTTTCCTATTGGCCAAAAGAATCAATGAAGTGGTAGGGTTGTCATAATGACCTATGAATAAAGAAAAAATTGTGTCTTCTTACCGGATTTTGTGATGTGGCAGTCTCTCATTTGTCAAAGTATCCTATGCAGCATGGTGGGGTCACACTCTGTGATATTGGCTAAGATTATAGATCAACAGTTGGCATGTATTCTCATAGAATCTTTTGAGCCCTTCTGAACATGCACCAACCATCCATTTCTCTAGGTGTTCAGGTCAGTAATAAATGGTAGGTCCACTACTATGTGTACTCATTTGGCAGTCATTGATTGGTCGAGGAAGGATGATGTGGAGTTTGTCAGAGGGGCTGATGTCAGAAAGATTGATCGATAGTTGGCACATGATCTTATGGAATATTCTTGCTCTGTGAGATCATAGATTGACCATCCATTTTGATGTCGAGGGATTTGTGGGTCTTGTGTCAAGAATGACTAGGTGGTAAGAAGTGAATGGTATAGTGACAAGTGGCACAAAGTGGGCCCAAGCAAGGGTTTAGTGTTTAGTAGATTTGATAAAGGTTAGTGGCTCTGACAAAGTTTAAAGGGTTCATTCATTTGTGTAATAAAATAGAGGTTCTCCAAATTAACTGGCGATTTAGCGAACAAGAGTTCATGCAATCGCTAAATTCACTAGCGGTAACATAAGGTATTCTGTGAACTGGAGAATGCCTTTAGTTGCCAGTTCACTAAATAAAGACCAGGGTTGGTTACTTTCCTTTGTTCACTGAATCACTAAGTTAAGCTATAGTTAGGAATTTCATTTCACAAATAGGAATTTCTTTGTCACATGTTCGCTAAGAGTTAACCCGAGGGTGTCTAAAGAGTTAAGTCATGAAGCCCATGAAAAGGAAGGATTTGATGGTGCCATTATAAAGTTGATCAAAATTCAAATATTGACTATCAATATACTGCTAGCACGATGAAAATGACTGTTGCTATCGGGATTTGAATTTTTAAATGGTTTTAGCGATAGAAAGGACCAAAATTAATTTTTTTAGTGGTTGCAGTTGGTAGAAATGACTTTTAGACTTTTGCAGAGTGGTCCAGAGGCGTGTTGATTTATTGCAAAGATTTTTGTACCGTGGGGTTGGGTTTACTTTCTCGAGGCATGTTACAAGTGGCTGATTAAATTGTTTATCATGGTAGAATCATGATATCCGGTACAATACTCTGAGATTTTTTAGGAATGGAGATTATTCTTAGATCTGATCACCTGGTTTTCATCCCCTACATTTAATTTTTGACTAATTTGGTTGTTTTAGTGGGTGAAACCGTAACCCTAGTCATCCTAATTTTTAGGATTCCAAGGTGACTAGTGGTATAAGTAGTGAAAGGTTTTATTTTGTAAGGGTTCCTTCTTCTACAATTTTGGGGAGAACTGGTTCCATGAAGGGTCCTTTTCCTGTAGATATTTTTCCTTTTCTCTGCATATAGGTGTTCCCTCTTTGCTCTCTAGTTTTGGAGAATATAATACATGTTGTATCAGCTTTTCTTATGTATGAGAATCCAATGTACTTGTACAACTATGAGATTATCTCCATTTGAATCCTAAGCTTATTGATTTTAACATCAAGGGTGTTTGATTTTTCTATTTGCACTTCCTATGTGTTTGTAAGTGGAGTTGTCTTCACAAAGATAACTAGGTTCAGGGTTAGTTTTCAGATGTGCATGGGCTAGGGTATCAAAGATATTTTATGCTTGTCTTCTAGTAGCAGCTGGTTAATGTATTATCTATTTATAGGTCTCTTCTAAGGGGAGGGTTAAAATCCTTTGAACAAGGTGATAGCATGTCTAAATGCATAGGTGGATAGTTGAAGTGAGGTCTGGAGAGTGGTGTATGATTGATGTGAGGCATCAACATAGTGGGTATATTGTTTTCTTGTTTCATAGTTGTTTTTTGCAATGGTGTATTTGACTCTATTGCCCATTGGATAAGGCGCTAGTCTATGAGAGATTTAGGGTATCTCAGGGGTCCTTTAAACCCAACATCAAATCATTCAAATGAACTACCTTTTCCTTTCATGTTGGTTGTTGTTAGAGTAGGTCTCTATTCTTTAGACTCATTCTATGCAAATAGGGCTATTTCATAAGAATTGGCTTCATTGGGGTACAGGATACCTAAAAGGGTTTGAAGACTATTCCAAAATAATGTATCTGCAGGCCTATTGTTTATCATGAGGTGTCTTGAGTGTGTAGATAAGGCAATACCCACCTGAGTGATGTGGAGCTCAAAGAAGAATGAGGATTCCTTTCAATCCTCATTAATTGGACTATTTTCTTGTCAAACTTGAGTACCTACCCTGAGAATTAAGCCCATATATTGATTCAAGTTTGGTCCTGCAAGGAATAGACTCCAACATTGTACACCAATCAGCTAAAGCATCTATATCCTATCAATGTTCACACTTGGGGGCAATCAATGTCATATTTTATGGCCTCTAGTATCTTAGATGTGTTATATCTAGTCAGATTCCTTTGAAGCTTCATTTGAGTCAGTCAGTCAGTCTTGTCTCCAAAAAGGATTTTGCATCTACAATAATGCAATCAAACATCAAACTGAAAACAATCTATGCTTTTACATGATTTTATCTCCTTGTATGCTTACTGATTTAGATTGAAATTTTTTCATATTGTGTCCTTTTGAGCTATTTGATGATTTCCTTTACAGGATTTAGAGAGTGATGACTGGGGGCATAATCTTTTCTTTTTTTTTTGCTTGTATGCAAACATCTAAGAACTTTGGAAATTCTAGATTGAAATGGTGTCTATCTGTAAGAGCCTCTATCTCGAATTGGATGGTCATGAGTACCTCAACCATTGATACTTAGAAAATTCAAGGAAGTTTGATCTAACTATTGTCTTTTTGAGTGAGTTCTTTCTCCTATTGTGAAACACAATCTTACCTCAGGATGTGAATGATAAAGGGTCACTACGGGTAATTCACACTGGATTTAGAAGGATCTATTGACTACTTGATGTGTTTGTAATGCAAGGCATATTTAGGTCATCAAAACATTTATGTTTTGATGCTTATACAAATTTCTATATCAAAATGGACATGATATTCAGGTCATCCTAGCATTTATGCCTTGGTGCTTATATCTAATTCAACATTCTGAAAACAAAATCAATATTCATATGTCCATGGTTGTCTAGCCAATGGGTGTTGTATTGAATTTTGAGCATACAAATTGATATTCATATGTCTATGGTTTCCTAACCAATGGGCATTTTATTGATTTATCTAGTTACCTAAAAGTTCAATGATGACAACAAATTGACACATGATTAGTGACTAGGTCCTAGGTCCTAGGTTTGCATTTTATTTTGCACTTTGCATGATCTCACAAATTTCTTGAACACTTAAACGATTCTTCAAAACCAAAAATGCTAAACATGACACAAGGACCAAGCATTTTATGAAGGTTCCTCCAAAGAAATAGCAAGTAGAATCCTTTTTTGGGATCAAAATCAAAATCTAAGATAATTCATATTATTAACTACTTGCATAATCGACCTTCAATCATCACAAAAATCTAGAATTCAACTTAACTGATTATCTTACGTCAAACTCTCGACATTTCAACTTGGTCAAACATGGTCAACTCATGGTCAAACCTAGTCAAACTTGGTCTCCAGGACCTCCAAATGATGTAGAACACATTCTCAAATGTGTATAACCACTTCTCAAATCAATTAACATGCTTCTAAACCATTTAACGTTGACTTTTCTTGTCAGATTTTGATTTTCATCTCGAAGGGGGCATGGTATTGCACATCAATCAAATCTATAAATCAAATCTTTCCCCAGTGATCAATAAAAAAATCATGTCTAGTTGTTGATTCATCTAAAGTCCTCGTCACTTGGGGAAAATCTATTGCAATTTGGTATTCCAAATTTATCTTGTAAATTGTATCAGCTTTTTGTAACTATCGGTTCATTAGCGTCATTTCCTTATTTCTTCGTAACTGATGGGTTTAGGATGTGATACCAATATGATTCATACAAGGACATTCAGGTTTGGAATTGGTCACTTACTTCTTTGCAATCATAAGGTTTAGAATCGGGTGTTTTGACACTTTTTCATAATCATTGGTTCATTGTTGCTATAGTTGACATTATCTTTGGTCACTCAAGACCCTAAATCTCAAATCTCAAATCTTTAAATCTTTCAATCAGTTAATATTTCAAATAAAATCATTTTCATACATATATCAAACATAGACTATTCTTTGAACCACTATGCTTTGCACAATGATTCAAAGAGGGGCAAAATGTAATACCCCAAAAATGGGCTATAGGTTCATTAACCTCCTACATCTTCAATTCGATTGAAATCGACATCAAAGTCCTAACTTAAGGCACATCCACACATTATCAAATCCTAATTGATTTTATCTTAAATTATACATTAGGGAATATTCCTAGCAATATTCCTATCTACCCTAATTATCTTTAATTTAATAATTATTTGGCGATAAATCTTATTTATTCCTAAATTGTATTATTTAATTTTGACAATAAATCTAAAATCTCATGACTAATTGATTAAATTCTTATTTAATTAATTAATGTTAGTTGTCAATTTTTAATAATATAGTTTTTGAATAAAGTTTGATTTAATAATTGATTAACCCATAAATTAATTGTTTTATTTCAAAAATGAGTTAAGTTGAGAGTAAATCACTTTATTTTTAAATTAATTTATAATTAAATCATGCACAACCAGAAAAGCAGGCAACTAGAAATTAACAATCAATTTAAAAATTGAAACTCAACATCTGATGATGAGTTGAAATTTGATCTAAACTCTATCTTGTGTTAAACACTGCTTTTGCATGATTTTTGTGAGTTAATTATCTTTGATTTCTTGATAACTCAAAAATCAACTTGAGTTTATCAAGAGTGATTTATGGCTTTTCTCTTTCATCCCCAAAACCCTAGATTTCTATAAAATCAAGGCTCGGATCTTCATAAGTATCAACACTTGAATTTGCACAATTATTCTGGCAAATTGGTGATTGAAGGATTAAGCACTTGCGACAGGCGATTTGTGAGATCTTTCATTGTTGATCATAGTTTCATAGTTTTTCATATTCATTCATAGCATTCTTAGATTAAATCTACATTCAATCTCAATTTCATTCATTTAGCTTAGAATCATACAGTTTCTCATATGATTGCACAGAAAATCCAAAAATATAGGATAATCTGCATTCATAGTCTTTCATATTTTGCATTCAAATCCTTCATTTAGGTGTTGCATTGTCCCTAATCTCAATTCCAATCTGAGAACATCATACTCGCACCTACTAGAAGGCAGTAAATCACCTGGTTAGCATAGTTTCAATTACTTGTAGATTTTGATTTTTGCTAACCTCTAATGTTTTACTGAAGTGTTGTGTCTATAGCTAGGTACAAAATTCACACACACAATGTGATGTCATGCATATGGATTGTTGTCATATTTTGTTGGGTAGACCTTGGCAATATGATAAACATGTTATATATGATGGGAGATTGCATAAATATACTATTTGGGCTAATCGGAGAAGACAAATCTTGTTACCTTTGATTGAAGAACCTGTTAGTAGTGTGTGTACATCTATGAAATTTTTCTTCATGGAAGGAATAAATTTTTTTAAGGATTTGAAAAAGAATGATGTATGTTTTGTTGTGATTCATAACAAACCAAGTAAGAAAAAAAAGGATAGTATCCCTGAGGAGATTGATAAGTTAATCACTGAGTATAGAGAGATCATTTCTGATAATGTACTTGATATTTTTCCACTGAAGAGAAGCATTGATCATTGTATGGACTTAATCCTTGTAGCTAGTTTACCGAATAAGGCACCACATCAGTTGACACCTACCGAGAATTAGGAATTTAATCGATAGATTCAAGAATTATTGGAGAAAGGTTTGATCTATGAAAGTTTGAGTCCTTATGTAGTACCAAATATATTGGCACCTAAGAAGAATGGAGAATGAAAAATGTGTATGGATTCCAGAGCAATCAATAAGATAATAATAAAATATAGGTTTCCTATACCGAGAATGGATGACATAATTGACAGTTTGACTGGAGCAAAGTATTTTACCAAAATTGATTTAAAAAGTGGATATCATCATATTAGAATTAGAGAACGTGATGAGTGGAAGACTAATTTTAAGACAAAAGAAGGTTTGTATGAGTGTTTGGTTATGCCTTTTGGTTTAACTTATGCACCAAGTACTTTTATGAGATTGATGAATGAAGTTTTGAATAAATTATTAGGTAAATTTGTGATTGTATACCTAGATGATATTATGATATTTAGTAAGACTAGAGAAGAGCATTTTTTGCATGTTAAAAATGTATTACAAAGGTTGAAACAAGAAAAGTTGGTGATTAATCTAAAAAAAATTTCTTTCATACAAGAGGAGATTGTGTATTTGAGATTTGTGATTTTAGTTGATGGTTTGAAAATGGATCCTAAAAAGGTTGAAGCTATTTTGAATTGGCCTACACCTTAGAATGCTAGTGAGGTAAGATCATGTCATGGTTTGACAATTTTTTACTAAAAGTTCATTAGGAATTTTAGTTTAATTTGTAATGCTATGACTGAGACTATGAGAGGAGATAAACAAGATCAATTTAAGTGGACACATGGAGCTAATAAAAGTTTTGAGAGTCTAAAGCAGAAGGTTGTTGAATTTCTTGTGTTAGCATTTCCTAATTTCAATAAGGTATTTCAAGTGGAATGTGATGCAAGTGGTAGTGCATAGGAGCCGTGTTAAGTCAAGAAGGTAAACCTATTGCTTTCTTTAGTGAAAAGTTGAATGATGCAAAAAGGAAATATTATGTGTATGATTAAGAATTATATGCTATTTCTCAAGCCCTAAAGAAATGGAGACATTATTTGATGCTAAGTGACTTTGTGTTGGATACCGGTCATAAAGCTTTACAGTATTTGGGTACTCAGAATAAGGTGAATTGGAGACATATGAAATGGGTTGAATATTTGCAAAGTTATACATTTTTTATAAAACATAAGAGTGGAGTCATTAATCGAGTTGCTGATGCATTGAGTAGAAGAAGATCTTTGATGATTGAGATGAAAATTGAAGTTCTTTTTTTTGATGACATAATAGATTCGTATGAATTCGATCTTGATTTTTATGGACCGTAGAGAAAGTGCAGAGCACCTATTCAAAATCAACCAAGTACTAAATGGGAAGACTATTTCATTCAAGGAGATATGTTGTTTAAAGGTATTCATTTGTGTATACCGAGAGGATCAATGAGACCTAATTTGATAAAGGAGAAACATATTAGTGGTTTGGCTGGACTCTTTAGTGTTGACAAGACATTAAATTTTCTTAAGGAGAAATAATTTTGGCCAGAGTTGTATAAGGATGTTCAAAAATTTGTGAAAATTTATGGAATTTGTCAAGTTGCAAAGGGAGCAAGTCATAATACTAGATTGTATATACCAATTTTTTTTCCTAAGAAACCTTGGATTGATATCAATATGGATTTTGTTCTTGGCTTACTGAAGAAAGTAAGAGGTAATGATTCTATATTTGTTGTTGTGGATAGATTTTCTAAAGTGGCACATTTTATACCTTATAGAAAAACATCAGATTTAGTACATATAGAAAATCTTTTCTTTAAGAAAATTGTCAAATTACATGGATTACCAAGGAGTATCATCTCTGATCGAGATAGTAAGTTTGTTGGATACTTTTGGAAGACTCTTTAGAGAAATTTTGGCATTGAGTTGAGGTATAGTTCTACATTTCACCCACAGACTGGTGGACAAATAGAATTTGTGAATAGAAGTTTGGGTAATCTTTTAAGATGTTTAGTTGGAGACACACCGAGTAATTAGGATTCTATGTTGGCACAAGAAACATTTGCATACAATAATTCAGTGAATAGGAGTACTAGAAAAACACCTTTTGAGATTGTAAATGGCATACAATCGAGAGGTATATCAAATTTGAGGGATATTGCTGATGAAGAAAAGAAAAGTGTTGAAGGAGTAAAGTTTGCTAAGTTTATGAAGAAATTGCATGAAGATGTGAAACATAAGTTGGAGAAAAGTAATCATAAGTATAAAGATAGAGTTGGTAGATCAAGAAGACATAAGACTTTTGTAGTTGGTGATGAAGTAATGGTTCATTTGAAGAAAGGAAAATTTCTTGTTGGAACATATGGGAAGCTAAAAATGAAGAAGTTTGGTCCTTGCAAGATCTTGAGAAAATTTGATAGTGGAAATTCTTATGAGATTGAGTTACTTAATGACATGGATATATCACCTATATTCATCATTTTTTATTTGTATGAGTACCATGAATCAGATGAGGAAATGATAGTACTGACCAATTATCCTAAGAAATAGATAGAAGAAGTTGAGCATATTTAGGAACAAAGAGTTGGCATAAGTACAAGAGGAAAAAAATATATGAAATATCTAGTAAAGTGGTAGAACAGACCGATTAAAGAAAATTTGTGTATTTGACAATCTGAGTTGGATTCAGCTCAGGTTGTACCTGTTGCATGATTCAGAGAATCATTTCAAATAACTCTAGGTGTCTGATGCAGGAGTAGCTTAGGTCCTTGGCAATCTTGTATCATCAAAAACAAGTTTGAGTATTATGTGTTTCTCATTTCCTTCTTTGACTGAATAGGATCAGTAGTTTCTCAGTTCTTTCATTAGCCAGTTTGGTCGGTTAACTCCCTAGAACTTGGTTATCGTTCCTAGTGCTTAGTTTTCCTTTCTTACTAAGTTGTTTGTTTTACTTTTCTATTGAGAACAACTTGTGCATTTAATGATGGTCACAAATTTAATGTTGGTATCTATCATTGGGAAGCATGTGGACCTAGATCTGGTCATTCCTTTCATTAATGGTGGATCTAAAGGTTGACTTTTTTGGTATCCTCTTGTATATATTGTAGTCTTTGGTTGTAGTTTTAGGATAGTAGCTTAGAGCTAGAAGATAGATAGTATCAAATTAGGAGTTGAAGATAGTTTCTGAATCCTCACATGTTGGAGGACTATTGTAATTGAATTTTAATATTTGTTCCTAACCGGGAAGGCCTTACAACATGATATGTATGAATCTATTTGAGGAAATATAAAGGATTTGATTTTCATTCTCTCTCTCATTTGTATATTGTTTCTTCTGTGTGTGATCTTTGTAGGGTATTTTTTTATTAAGGTGTGCCTTTGGCCCCTCATCCTACTCATCCCTGCATCAAACATGTTTCCATGTAATCCTTGGAAGTCCTTGGAAAGCCCCAAGGAACATAATTCATTATGGTTCATCTAATGTTTATATAGTACATAAGGATGGTGTGCGGTTTCATTTGACTCCTTTACCAGGTGATAGAATGGAGAGGATTGTTTGTTTTGGAAATGTATGAAAATTAGATATCTAATTATTCTAAATGAGATATTAACAAATCTAATCTAATAAATCAAACTAATTAGCAAACAGTAATGAAGAATACAATAAAAATGAAGCTAAAACAAAGCTTTACCTTCACCTACCATGTAGCTTGTCTCCATTGCCCTCCTAGCTTTGATTCCTTGGATGTGTTGAGCTCTTAGATTTCCAAGTTGAAGCTCCTTGCCCAAGATGTCACCAAAGTGTGGAGATTGAGTGAATTGTATGTAAAACTAAAGCTTAATTATGCAAATATGGTGGATGACATTCAAGTGATATGAAAATGTCTTGGATGCTTCAAAATGCTTGATTGCTTGTATGCTTGATTTCCTATTGCTTGATTACCTATTAGCTATTAGCTAACAAAGGGGAAATGAGGTTCCTTTTATATATTTTTGGAGGGCTCAAGCCTAGGTCACACAATCCAAGGGTGGAGATTGAAAGGTGGAAGATCCTAGAGTGGATATTGACTTGGTTGAAAGGGTTGAGAGAAAGGGGGATGTAGTTGGAATGTGAGAGGAAGAATAGGGAGAATGTTCCTCCTACATTCACATGGAAGAGGAGAAGGTGGAAGGGAGAGACACATGTCAAGTGTCTCACAAAGACCATTGAGAGGAAGGGGGAAAGTGTTAGTGTTATATACTAAGTTTGTACCCTTGTTTCAAGCTCTCATAGTCTTGATAACCTAGTATAACATGGGAATCATCTCTAGGTGTGGGACCTGTGCTAAATGAGATGAGACCTCCAAGTTCTAGGCTGGTTCCTCTTGGATAATCACCTTAATTTTCTTCTAGATAGGAAAGTAAACTTTTGAGGGAAAGGGATAGAAGGAATGCTTCGAAAGTGAAATTAATGAAATAAAACTACCTATGAGGTGATACACTGAAATGATGGTATGAATTGTAGCATTAAAGATGGATTCAATGAACAAACTTAGGTCTAGGAGATCACAACTTACTAAATAGGCTTACATAAGTGTTTCATAGAAGGGGTCTACAAATAAAAGAGGGTATTCAGGGAAAGAGAGATTCTTTCACAAACAATAACACTCTCTAGATTAGGCAATAATCTATGACCTGCAAACAAACATTCACCTCTGCAAATGGGTATAGGAATGAGACAAGATTATTAAGGGGTTGTAGTATACCCACAAAAGCATTCACATCAAATCATCCAAAAGAATACAAAAAATTTTAGAAAGAAAGAGGGACCAAGAACCCTAAGGTATCACTAAGAAACATATAAATATTGAATTCATTAAGAGATGACTCACACAAGAAGGCATGGGGACATGAGAAATGTCACAAAATATCTTTGATATCTAAATTACCAATGGGAAGTTATAGAATGTAGAAAACTAGAGGACAAAAAGATGTCATAGATAGCCTTCTAAGAAAAGATATCTTTTCCCTTTACAAAATGTGAACTCTGAGCTTCAAAAGCTCCAAAAACATTATATACATCTCCTCTTGCATGTAGGAAAGAGCAAAAATCTCATTAGGGTTACATAAATCTGCATAAAATAATCCAACCCTAAACCTATCATTTTTTATCATAAATGTTCATGAAAGTATCTTAATCGATCAGATATGTCTTGAGTACCCATCCCTAAACTGAATCTGCCTGCAGACAAAGAGCCTCAATCCAACTACCCCTCTACAAGCTAGGTGTGATGAATGCTCAAATCTGATACTCTTAGAAAGTAAAAATCCATTGAGAATGGTTGCCCAGATCTTTTCCTAATCCATTCCAACTACAACCACCCCTGAAAACATAAATTTTGAGCTACCTATGCTTGCAAATGATCAATAGGAACAAATAGAAGAAAACCCATGAAAGATACTACAATCCCCTTTTGAAAAAGTCAAAGGCCACATCATAGCAACCTGAACCAATAAAAATTGGCCACCTCAGCAAACAGACCCACAGAAGTCAAAAGAAATCTGGTCACTTGCATCGAATGGTGGTCGCATGATCGCATCAGATCAAAAGATCCCATGTGGTTATGTGACCACCATTGGATCTTCTTGCGACCAAGAAATGGGCCTAGGGAAATATTAAAAGGCTGGGACATAGGAAGCTTAGGAAAATAAAGGGGGACCCCAGCAAAAAACCTTAGTTGCATGATCGCATAGCATGAAAATGACCTATGTGATCATGCGACAAACCACTTAAAGAGAACAAGGGGTCACAACCTTCAAGTACATGGGTTTTGTGGCTAAGCAGTCTAAAAGGGTAAATATTAAATTAGGATGGGCCATAGGTATTTTAGGGGATCATGGGGTTCAAATGGTCACACATGAATTTTAATGGCCTTCAAACCAGAGAACTAAACAATTGAACAGGCATATAATCATGAGAATTTTTGAGGGGGCTAACATAGGATTAAAAATGCCAGACAGAGTAGACTAGGCCAAATTGCATAGGATGGGAAATTTGGGTAACATTTTGGTGATTTCTGCTGGATGTTAGTCTACTAGACATGGAAAACCAGTGGCCTTGACAATCCATTGGGCATTGGAGCATTTCAGGAATGCAAAATTTTGATAGAGGGACAAAACTTAAACTAGAAAGACAATCTTGTGCATGGGCACTTCTTGAAAAGTAGGAAACTAACCTAGGAAAATAGGGAACGAAAAACAAGAAACATATTTACAAGAATTTACAGAGAGGGGTTAACCTCAAAGTAGGGCTTCAAGTGGAAACCATTCATTGATATTGGCAAGGGAACTCCTTCAAGGGTTGATATTTCAAAAGAATTAGACCCCTTGCACTCTGTTATAACAAATGGTCCACCCCAGAATGGATCAAATTTTGTATGCATGCTAGGTCTGGACCTGAACTCATCCCACTTGAGGACTACATCTCCAACCTTGAAATTTTTTATCTTGGCTCTTTTATCAAAATGCTTCTTTGTCTGAATCTGATGGGATTCCATATCCTTCATGGATTTGTCTCTGATCTCTTCTAGTTCCATTAGCTGAGAATATCTAATCTGCAAAGGATCTCCTTCTTCAAATAGGACATATTGAGTAGCCAAGTCCAGAGCTGGCAATTCAATTGAAATGGACAACTTGGCCTCTTTGCCATATACTAGCATATAAGGAGAATTACCAATGATTTTCTTTGGGGTAATTCTATCTAGCCATACTGCAGACCTGAGCTTAGTATGCCAATCTCTCTGATTTTCTTGAAGAGTCTTCTTGATTATCCTAATCAAGTTCTTATTGGTGAATTCTACCAAGCCATTGCCTTGGGGGTAGTAATTGGAACTGGTATTGAGGTAAATGCCATTCTTGATTGCCCACTCTGAGACTTTGAGGCCTATGAATGCTAATGCATTATCTAATATTATGGAATCTGGAGTGCCAAATCTATGAATTATATCATCATAAAGGCTTAAGACAACACTCTCATTTGATTCTTTCAATGCAACTTCTTATGTCCATCTAGTGAAATAATCTATTATAGTAATTATCCACTTGTGTCCTGCACTAGATGGAGGATTGATCATTCAAACGAAATCTATACCCCACTTCATGAAGGGTTGCTCTGTTCTGACTGGTTGTAAGGGAAAGGTTGCAAGCCTTTCTTTTCCTACAAACATGGCACACTTGATTCATTTTCTCACATACTCATGGCTATCCCTAAAGATAGATGGCCAATAGTATCCAACCCTCATGATTTTAAAAGTAGTATTCCTAGGAGAGAAATGACCTCCAGAAGGTCCATCATGAAACTCAAATAGGACATTAGCTATCTTTTCTAAATCTATGCATCTTAAAAGGACACCATTGTGATCCTTTCTAAAAAGAACTTCATTAATCAACACAAAAGGAATAGATTGCAATCTATAATACCTTCTTTTTGCTGAATCTAGGCCTACAGGACATTTTCCTGTCATTAAGTAATTGATCATGTTAGGCAACTAGCTTGTTGCCTTGGCTTGTTCTTCTATAGAATGCACCACTAGAGATGCATCTATTGTTTCTGATTTCTTTGAACCTTCATCCTCTGTCAAATGCTCACAAAGACTTCTTCCTCTAACCAGCTTGGTGGTCTGAATATCAATGTCACGTTCCATCACCTTGGTGATCCAACCAGCTCTTTTCTCATTTATGTCTTTGGAAAGCAAAAACTCTTTGACACTTGGATGAGTAACTTTTAAATGTACCTTGGTATAAGTCAATAGATATCTAAACATTTTAAGGCTCTTTACCATAGCAAGTACATGTTTCTCTACAAAAGAGTATCTCTATTCATACTCTTCCAAACCTTTGTTAAAGAAAGCAATAGGCTACTCCAATCCTTCTAAATTTTCTTGGGTCAACATTGCAGATATAGCATCATGACCTCCATAATCATAAAGGATAAAATCATTACTAAAATTTGGGTTTAGAAGAGTAGGGGCTTCTGTTAAGGCCTCTTTGATAACCTAAAAATTGGCCTTTCCTTCTTTAGTCTAACTAAAAGTTGAACTCTTCTTTAAAATGGTTGTCAAAGGCTTGGGTAAATCTACAATGTTAGGCAAGAACCTCCTAACAAAATTAATCTTTCCTATGAAAGATTTGAGACCTTTCTTGTGATGTGGTAGGGGTAGCTCTAGGATAGCTTAAATTCTCTTGGGATCCACTATAATTCCTTCTTTGGATACTACATATCCCAACAATTTTCCATCATGAATTACAAACACACATTTCTTGGGATTAAGGGATATCCCAAACTCTCTACACCTTTCAAAAATCTTCCTCAAGTGTTTGATGTGATCTACTGCATGCTTGGAATAAATAGTTATGTCATCCAAGTAGACTAGTACAAACTTATACATAAGGCTTTTAAAGGCCATATCCATTTCCTTTTGAAATGTAGCACCTGCATTTGACAAACCAAAGGGCATCTTTTGATAAGCCATGGTTCCTCACTTGGTTGTAAATGCAATCTTATATTGATCTTCTTCATTCACTAAGATCCGATTGTATCCTAAATAGCCATCCAATAATGAAAATCTCTCGGATCCAGAGACACATTGTAAGATTTTTTCCATAGAGGGTAATGGATGGTGGTCTTTTAGAGAGGCCTTGTTAAGATCCCTTAAGTCAACACATAACCTCAACTCCCCATCCTTCTTCCTGATAGGAACAAGGTTGAAAAATCAACTAGTATGCTTAATGGGGTAGATGATACCACTTTCTATTAGTTTGAGTACTTCTTTATGCATAAGTGGCTCAAGCTTGGGATTAACAAGCCTTTGCTTTTGCCTCACTGGTTTGGCAATTGGTTCTAATTCAATAGTGTGCTGAGCAAGGGTTGGGTCAAAACCTTTGAGGTCTTCATATTTCCATGCAAATATATCATTGAATTCTTTGAATAACTAAGTGTAAGCTTGCTTCTCCAATTCAGTGTTTACCTTTCCAAATTGTAGGCTCTTACCTAGTTCCAACTCTAATTCACCACAATGTTCTTGTTGGACTACCAAGCCAGCTTTGTTTTTCTTAACTTCATCATCCTTGTTGAAGATAGTCTCTAATGTAAGAAGACCTCTAGGAATCTTATTATACTTAAGTTGTATCACTTGATCACCATAATTTTGTGATAACCTCTCTTGATTATGCCTTGAAAAAACATCTTCTTCAAACAAGAACTACAAAATTTGTTCATCATTGTCAAACACCTACCAATTGACATCATTATTAGGAATAGATGGTCTAACAATCACTTTGATATGATGTTGATCTACCTCTTTTGAAACACTATTTGGAATGTCATACTAAGATCCAACAACAACTAATCTATCTGCATTTTGATTTAGCTTCCTAGGGATAGCAATGATATTGAAAGCACAAAAATCTTCAATTACATCCCAAACTCTATGTTTGTATGCTTTCAAAGTGTCATTTTTGGTTGCACTTATCCCTCTTACTTGGCTGAAAACTAACTCACTAGTATAATACATTTCTCCTTTTGGGGATACTAGCATAGCACCACCACTAGAACCATGTCTACTTCTAGCTCCATCAAAAAATAGTTCCCAAACCTGATTATTCTGATCCTTTGAATTAGTGTCCTCTTTGAGAAGGCTTGGCTCTATGGCTCCACTCTCTTGTATTAAATAACTTCCCAAACCAAAATCTCAAATAAGATGTTCTTGGGCTTTTGAAGCTCTTTCATCTAGTAGAATATCAAGGATACTTTCTATCTTTGTGCTTGCTTCACTAATGGTTTGGAAGTCACTGTCCTCAAATATGTGGCAATTTACATTGATGGCATTGGATACATATGGTTCTATATGGTGTGCTACCAATGGTTATGATTTAACGGTCACCTTGGTCCCATATCCTGTATGAAAAAGCATGTGAGACCAGTCAAAAGATAGGTAGCCTCCTATATTGGCTATAAACTCCCTTAAAAGACATATAGCAAATAATGCAAGGAGGTCTATGATATATATATATATATATATATATATATATATATATATATATATATATATATATATATATATATATATATATATATATATATATATATATATATATATATATATATATATATATATATATATATATATATATATATATATATTAAGGAGGATTGAAAAATTAGGACTAGCGTGTAGGATTAAACTAGTATATTTAGCCACACCTATAGTATTGACTGAGGATCCATCAAGTTGTGTAACCTTCTTTTGAAAGGGCTCATATTTTAGTCCTAATTGGTCAGCTACTTTATTAGGTATTACAGTGCTAGTAGCTCCACTATCTACCATACAATTATGCACTAAATATTTTCCAATAATTAGAGATAAATAAAAGGGAGGTGGCTTTGAGTTCCTACCTTGTGTGATATTGGCCTTGGAGATGCTACTTGGAGCCTCCTTTTCTTGATCAGTGTTAACCAACACTGGCTTTGTAGCTTCTTTTGTAGGTTGAGGAGTTGTTACCTCTGTCATGGCCTTCTTCAAAAATTTAGGCTATCCTAGAAGAGCTAGAGAGTCCCACATGGACATGGTGACATTCACCTTCTTTATGTTGTCTATGATATTATAAGGTGTCACAATGTGTACTCTTTATTGTGCTTTCACTATGATGGGCTCCACCTCTTTGAAAATCTAGCTCTCTTTGCTTGTGATGATAGGGACCTCCTTAGGTGTGATGGGATTAGCTTGCTATAGTGGCTCTGCAGATGTAGTGGCTTTGGCATTAGAATCTACTCTCTCCATGTCTTGAGCTCTTCTCTTTGCTCTTGAATAGGCAACAAAAGTAGCTTCATCATTGACTCCATTGAAGTCAGGTTGCTCCCAATTGAAAAGAGTAGTCTCTTTCTCTTGTGATTCTTGTTGAGGAACTGACCAACTAGATGAAGCCTCTGATTGGGCTTGTGAGGAATTTTGAACCATTAGGGCTTGGTTCATCCATCCATTTGAAGATGTAGCTTGATTATGAGGCTGATTACAAGGAAAACACCATTCATTATCCATAGCCATATTGTTTTGACTAGGAACCATATCCTTCACTGGATTTGTAGAATTGAGAGGTGTAGGGTTATATGGTTGGAATGGTCTCTGATTAAAACTTTTCCTTTGTCCTTGATAGCCTCCTTGGTATGGTGGCCTATTTTTTTGATAAGGCTGTCCTTGATTTTGATATTGTTGATTAGGACCTTGGCCTTGTGGCTGGAAGGGTGGTCTGATTCCTTGACCTTATTTCTTCAAATTCGTAACCTCTTTAGTTAAGGTCTACAACAAGTTTGTCATTTCTTTCTTACTACTTTCTTGACTGTTCTTTATCTCTTGCAGCTCTTGAGAGAAACTAGTTGTTAGCTCTTAACCACTGGTACTAGCCTGAGGTGCTAATATGGTGAGAATAGGGGTAAATGAGGGTAGTTGTGCAGGTGCAATGGGCTGAAGGCTAGGGAAAATGAGCATTGGAGGCCTTCATTGTACATACCTGCTTGAATCAAACAATTTTTGGCCCTAGTAGCTATGTCAAAGGCCTAGGGTAAAGAAGTACCACCCATAGACTAGATCATGAGATAAATTTGACCATTTATACTTTGCAAGTAGTATAGGAAAGCATGGTTAGCTGATGGTCTCACAAAAATTGGAATTCTATTCCATGTTTTAAGGAATCTACTATTGTAATATGTCATCTACTCTTGAGGGTCTCTCTTAATAGTTGTTAACTGCTCAACTAGAGACAAGTTATCTAATTTTTCCTCAAAATGCTTACTTAATGCATCCCCTAACTCATCCCATGAAGTAATAGAACCAAAAGTTAGATTTCTAAACCATTCAAGAGCCTTACCTTTTAAAGAGGTTGCTAATAATTTTGTGGCCACATCTTCTTGGGTTATGTTGTGTATGCTGCAAATGGTGTTCACATCTCTTATGTGCTCAAAAGTAGTTGTCTGCCCTTCACCTATGAAATTAGGTATACTTTTTAGTGCCACCAAAGGCACATCATGATGTAGAGAAAGGGCTAATGGACTCCCTTGGTTGAATGGTGCAAAGGCAAACTATCTATCCATTATAGGAGTTGGAATCTGAAGATTAACAACTATATGAGCTGTATTTTCTACTAGGTTTGAATCCTCTTCTAGATCTCTAGTTAGAGATCTACCTCTTCTTCTAAAATGGAATGGAAAAGGTCTCCTTTCTGAGGTATCCAGTGGTGTTGATTGAAATCTCCTTGTAGGGGATGTCCTTTGAGTTGACCTACCTTTATGACCTCTCCTTAAAAGTAACTCTAAAAATTTAGTGGGCTTTGAGCTCCTAGTCTCAATCTTTCTCATAAACCTTGAACAAGGTTGTCTTGAATCCTTCCACCAATGGAGCCACCAGATATACTTGATAGAAAAACCTCTAAAATTATATAGTATGCAATCTATATATCAGAGATAACATAACAAAACATGAAAGTTTGATTCTTTTATTGTCCCACCGGGTGTGCCATAATTTTTATACACTAAGTTTGCACCCTTGTTTCAAGCTCTCATAGTCTTGATAACCTAGTATAACATGGGAATCAACTCTAGGTGTGGGACCTATGCTAACTAAGATGAGACCTCCAGGTTCTAGGTTGGCTCCTCTTGGATAATCACCTTAATTTGCTTCTAGACAGGAAAAGTAAACTTTTGAGGGAAAGGGATAGAAGGAATGCTTGGAAAGGGAAATGACTAAAAGAAAACTACCTACTAGGTGATACACCAAAATTATGGTATGAATTGCAGCATAAAATATGGATTCAATGAACAAACTTAGGTCTAGGAGATCACAACTTACTGAATAGGCTTACATAAGTGTTTCATAGAAGGGGTCTGCAAATAAAAGAGGGTATTCAAGGAAAGAGAGATTCTTTCACAAATAATAACACTCTCTAGATTAGGCAACAATCTATGACCTACAAACAAACATTCACCTCTACAATTGGGTAGAGGAATGAGACAAGACTGTTAAGGGGTTGTAGTATACCCACAAAAGCATTCATATCAAATCATCCACAAGAATACAAAAAATTGTAGAAAGAAAGAGGGACCAAGAACCCTAAGGTATCACTAAGAAACATATAAATACTGAATTCATTAAGAGATAACTCACACAAGAAGGCATGGGGACATGAGAAATGTCACAAAATATCTTTGATATCTGAATTACCAATGGGAAGTAACAAAATGTAGAAAACCAGAGGACAGAAAGATGTCACATATAGCCTTCTAAGAAAAGATATTTTTTCTCTTTACAAAATGTGAACTCTGAGCTTCAAAAGCTCCAAAAAAATTATATACATCTCCTCTTGCATGTAGGGAAGAGCAAAAATCTCATTAGGGTTACATAAATCTGCATAAAATAATCCAATCCTAAACCTGTCATTTCTGATCATAAATGTTCATGAAAGTATCTCAACCGATCAGATATGTCTTGAGTGCCCATCCTTGTATTGAATCTACCTATAGACAAAGAGCCTAGATCCAACTACCCCTTTGCAAGTTAGGCCATCATGAATGATCAAATATGATACTCTTAGAAAGTAAGGATCCACCAAGAACGGCTGCCCAGATCTTTTCCTCGTCTATTCCAACTGAAACCACCCCTGAAAACATAAATTTTGAGCTACCTACACTTGCAAATGATCAATAGGAACAAATAGAAGAAAACCTACAAAAGATACTACAATCCCCTTTTGAAAAAGTCAAAGGCCACATCATAGCAACCTAGACCAATAAAAATTGGGCACCTTAGCAAATGGACTGGCAAAAGTCAAAAGAAATCTAGTCACTTGCATCAGACGATGGTCGCATGATTGCATGGGATCGAAAGATCCCATGTAGTTATGCGACCATCATTGGATCTTCTTGTGACTGAGAACTGGGCCCAGTGAAATATTAAAAGGCCAGGATGTAGGAAGCTTAGGGAAATAAAGGGGGACCCCAGTGAAAAACCTTAGTTGCATGATGACATAGCATGAAAATGACCTATGCAATCATGCCACTGTAAGGAAACTCAGGTGTGGAAATAGCTTCCTATGCTAATCTCTATAGGAGGGTATTGTGCAAATTCTTATCAATCCTTACAATTTTAGATTCGTTAACTACTTTAACAAAGATATTGCAACCACATACCATACATATAGAAAAATAGAAAATGACACAATGATATACCCTGGGGAAAACCTTTCGGTAAAAAACCCCAGCACTCCAAAACCTACACAATGTATTATCTTCAACACAAATATTACAATACACTTGCAATGCAAGTTCTTTTCAGGAGACGAGAGACCAAGCCAACAAGACTTAAATTTCTATTATATCCTCCCATAGAAGTAGCATCATATATATAGACTCCTCTGGACCCAAAAATAGGCACAACCACCAAGACCCATGCACAAAGCCAAATGTAAATAGTTTTTATATGCAATCCCAAGAATAGGTGTCCATCCCTAGAATAGACTATGACAGCTTGTCATAGAATCTGCCAAAAATAATGATCACAAGAGAAGTGTAAGAGAATCTATCATACCAACCTATTTTTGGCATATTCTCTTACACACACCAACAACTTCTTCTTGGGCACCCAAATAGGCCCAAGTCATAAGATGCTGTTACACCTATCATAGCACATTCCTTAAATAGTTCTTACATGTCATAGGAATCCATCATGACCATTTCAGTCATGATCTCCTTACGCACAAGATGCCGACACATCAAGTGGAGTGACACAGCAACATGCCAACTAGACATGTACACTCACACTTAATTACATTATTTGTTAAAAATACATTTACAAAACAAATAATAAGAATAGGAATTATCCAAGGTTGAGACACCTTATTCCTAACATTCTCCCACTTGTCGAACACCTTGTAAGAGCAACAGGAACGTAATAGGAACTTTAACCGCTATAGGCCAAAAGGCCCATAGACTCCAAATACCATCTGAACTTTTCAGTGCCCATTGGTTTCATTAATGCATCTTCAACATTCTTCACAGTATCTACCTTCTCCAAATTTACCTTTCCATCTTCCACCATATCTCTCACAAAGTGAAACTGCACATCAATGTGCTTCGTTCTGGCATGAAAAGTTGGATTCTTTGCAAGGAAAATAGCACTCTGACTATCACACCAAATAGTAATTTGTTTTTCATCAACACCAACATCAGAACACAATCTTCTAAGCCAAATGGCTTCTTTACAAGCATGAGTAGCAGCCATGTACTCAGCTTTTGTAGTGGACAAAGCAACCATAGGTTGTCGCTTACTCATCCAACTGATGGCACCACCAAACATAGTGAACACATAAGCATTGGTGGATCTCCTACTCTCAATATCACCTACCCAATCTAAATCCACAAACCCATGAATACAAATTGAATGTAGAGATCCAGAAGAGTTACCATGATAACATATGGATTAATCTGATGTACCCCTCAAATATCTGAATACTCCCTTAACTGCATCCCAATGTACCCATCCAAGATTAGCCATAAACTGACTCAAGACTCCCACTACTTGGGCAATGTCTGGTATAGTATAGACCATAGAGTACATAAGACTACCAACTGCACTAGCATAGGGTACTCTACTCATGTCCTCCACCTCACTAGGAGATTTTGGACAATCATCTATAGATAACTTTGTTCCCATAGAAATAGGAACACATAGTGGTCTACAATCTACCATGCTGAACCTGTCCAACACAGACTTCACATACTTACTCTGACTCAACCAAATTTTTCTGTTAGACTTGTCTCTACTGATTTCCATACCCAAGATGTACCTAGCTGCCCCAAGATCTTTCATCTCAAACTATGCTGACAACTGAGATTTAAAATCAGAAATCATACCCTTACCCTTCCCAAACAGCAACATATCATCAACATATAATGCAACAATAAGAAGGCGATCATTTTCAACTTTGAAATAAATACAATGATCTAATTTTGATCTTACAAATCCAATTGACAACACAAAGGCATCAAACTTAAGGTACCACATCCTAGGAGATTGCTTCAAACCATATAGAGATTTCTTTAATCTACAAACTTAGGATTCTTTACCTTTAACAATGTAGTGCTCAGGCTATGACATATAAATCTCTTCCTCCAAATCACCATGAAGGAAAGCTATCTTCACATCCATCTATTCTATCTCTAAATCATATGATGCAGCAAGAGATATCAAAAATCTAATGGATGTCAACTTTGCAACAGGAGAGAATATTTCACCATAATCTATTCCCTCTACCTGTGAATACCCCTTTGCAACCAATCTAGCTTTATACCTTTCAACACTGCCATCTGCATAGAATTTCTTCTTGAACACCCATTTACAGCCAATAGATTTTCTCCCTTTAGGCAAAGGTACAAGGTCCCAAGTTTTGTTTTTCTCCAATGAAGCCATCTCATCATCCATAGCCTCAATCCAGGAACCTGCATCTTCCATGCCCAAAGCCTCTTTCACAGATCTAGGCTCATCAGTGTTAGTAATAAAAGCAAAGGCACAACTGGAATCTAACATAGAATAACCAAAGCTTTCTAGTTTCTTTCTTTCTCTCATGTATCTCCTCAAGGGCTGAGGTTGAGGTTGTTCTTCCTCTTCTTCCAAACTATCAGAGCTGTTAGAGCTCTCCTCATCATTAGACCCAACATGGTCTCTTTGTTCAGTCTTCTCAGGGGTAGGAGGCAACTGAACAACATCTTTTTCCTTTTCTTTTTCATCTAGTTGTAGCACAATAGGAGAAGATGTTAGCTCTCTGAAAATAACATTTCTACTATACAACACCTTACTAGTCACGGGATCCCAAAGCTTGTACCCTTTCACACCAGCACTATATCTGATGAAAATACATTTAATAGCTTTGTTTTCCAACTTAGATATTTTCTCCTTTGGAACATGCGCATAAGCTTCACAACCAAAAACATGAAGATTTCTAATTGAAGGCTTCTTACCAAACCACACCTCCATGGGTGTCTTACCAACAAGGGCTGATGTAGGAGATCTATTAACTAGATAGCAAGCAGTGGCCACAGCTTGGGCCCAAAACCTTTGTTCTAAACCAGCTCCACTAAGCATACTCCTAGCCTTCTCCATCAGTGTCCTATTCATTCTCTTTGCAAATCCATTTTTCTATGGGGTATAAGGAGTTATCTTATGCCTCTCGATACCTTATTCTTTACAGAACTGTTAAAACTCTGCTGAGCAAAACTCACCACCATTGTCAGTTCTCACACACTTAATCTTCTTACTAGTCTGATTCTCTACAAGAGCTTTAAATTCCTTGAACCAACTAAAGACTTGTGTCTTACTTTTAAGGAAATAAATCCACATCCTTCTATTGTAATCATCTATGAAAGATACAAAAAATATAGACTTGGAGATTGAAGGAACTTTTATAGGACCAAATACATCAGAATGAATAATATCCAAAACATCAGAAGATTTGTGAGAACTAGAGTAAAATTGAACACAATTTTGTTTACCATAGACACAGTGTTCATAGAAGTCAAACTCGAGATTTCAATCATTTAACCCCTCAATGAGATTTTTATTTTTCAGGGTTCTGAGACCCTTTTCACCAATGTGGCCAAATCTCATATGCCACAACATTGTCTTTTCAGCAGGAAGCTTACCTTCCAAAGTATTTGCACTACCATCATAACCAATAGTCACAAAATTCTTCACTGCTTGTTCAGATGGTGAGGATGAAGAACTATTACATAGAGGAATACATGCATCTAGCTGAAATAAGGTACGTCTCCTAGTACCCCTTGCAAGCACTATCGATCCTCTCATCATCTTGCATCCTTCTTTTAAAAAAACAACTTGCACACCTACATCATTCAGCATACTTATAGATAATAGGTTTCATGCCAAACCCAGAATGTGCATAACTCTGTTGATTCCCTTTACTCATCCATCAGGAAATTTGATAGTGACCCTTCCACGTCCAACTATCTTTAGGTGAGAATCATCACCCAAGTACACCTTTCCACCATTGAACTCTTCATATTTTGGGAACCAATTTCGATGAGAGGTCATGTGAAAAGATGCACCTGAGTCCACCAACCACACATCATCAGATGCATGGGCTGCCAAAGCTACGATGAATGCATCACCATCTTCTTGAGATCTTTTTGAATTTGAATCTGAACCTTTCTTCTTCTTCTTCGGCTCTTTGTAGTCTTTACGGAAGTGCCTAGATTTATCACAGTTCTAACATTTTTCCTTGGACTTATTGGAAGTCTTTGACTTCCCACGAGATTTGGATCTACCCTTATTGTCATTTTTCTTCCCTCTTTCAGTGGATCTCCCACGAACATCAAGGGCTTCTTTTTCCAAAATGGAAGCCTTTCTCTGCATCTCCTCTGATAGCAGTGAAGATGCCACATCATCCATTTTGAAGGTGACTAAAGTGCTTCTAAGAGCCATCACAAGATGGTCCCATGAATCCGATAAAGAACACAAAAGTGTGTAGCAATGATACTCCTCCTCTAACTTGACACAAGCTGATGTCAATTGTGCAGCTAGTAGATTAAATGCATTTAAATGATCCATTAAGGATCCATCTTCCTCCATTCGCAGAGAGTACAACTTCTTCCTCAAGAACAACTTGTTCACCAGAGATTTGGCCTGATACATGGCCGCAAGTCTTTCCCACAAACTATTTGTGGTTTTCTCATCTAGAACATTTAGAAGAACTGCATCACTTAAATAGAGTCTTATGAGACCCTTAGCTTTACGGTCTTTGATATCCCAATCTACTTGAGCTATAGTTGCTGGTCTTGTAGCACTTGAAGTCACTTCCCATAGGTCACAATCTTCCAACATGTCTTCCATCTTGATTTTCCACAACTCAAAATTAGTGCCATTAAATTTCTCCACCTCCATTCTTCCATATGATGAACTTTCCATCTCAATCTGCAAATAAGATTCAGAATGCTCTGCAAAAAACTCCCACTCAAACTTGAGATTAGCTCAAAAAACCCTACCCAACAACTAGGATCAAAAGTTGATCAACTCTAATACCACTTGTAAGGAAACTCAGGTGTGGAAATAGCTTCCTACGCTAATCTCTATAGGAGAGTATTGTGCAAATTCTTATAAATCCTTACAATTTTAGATTCGTTAACTACTTTAACAAAGATATTGCAACCACATACCATACATACAAAAAAATAGAGAATGACACAATGATATACCCTAGGGAAAACCTTTCGGTAAAAAACCCCAGCACTCCAAAACTTGCACAATGTATTATCTTCAACACAAAGATTACAATACACTTGCAATGCAAGTTCTTTTTAGGAGACAAGAGACCAAGCTAACAAGACTTAAATTTCTATTATATCCTCCCATAGGAGCAGCATCATATATATAGAATCCTCTGGACCCAAAAATAGGCACAACCACCAAGACCCATGCATAAAGCCACATGTACATAGTTGTTACATGCAATCCCAAGAATAGGCATCCATCCCTAGAATAGACTATGATAGCTTGTCATAGAATCCACTAAAAATAATGGTCACAAGAGAAGTGTAAGAGAATCTGTCATACCAACCTATTTTTGGCATATTCTCTTACACACACCAACAACTTCTTCTTGGGTGCCCAAATAGGCCCAAGTCATAAGATGCTCTTACACCTGTCATAGCACATTCCTTAAATAGCTCTTACGTGTCATAGGAATCCATCATGACCATTTCAATCATGATCTCCTTACGCACAAGATGCCAACACATCAAGTGGAGTGACACATCAACATGCCAACTAGACGTGTACACTCACACTTAATTACATTATTTGCAAAAAATACATTTACAAAACAAATAATAAGAATAGGAATTATCCAAGGTTGAGACACCTTATTCCTAACATCCACAATAGACTTAAAGAGAACAAGGGGTCACAACCTTCGAGCACATGGGTTTTGTGGCTAAGCGGCCCAAAAGGGTAAATATTAAGTTAGGATGGGCCACGAGTATTTTAGGGGATCATGGGGTTCAAATGGTCACACATGAATTTTAATGGCCTTCAAACTATAGAACTAAACAATTGAACATGCATATAATCATGGGAATTTTTGAGGGGGTGAACATAAGATTAAAAATGCTAGACATAGCAGACCGGGCCAAATTGCATAGGATGGGAAATTTGGGTAACAGTTAGAAATAGGGAATACTAAGAGGGGGGGTGAATCAGTATTCTACAACCTTTATCTTTTTCCCAATTATGGATATAACAAATTATCTTTACACATCCATAACATAAGAAGCTAAACAACATGCATAGCAATAAAACTAAATAACTCATATCACATGATATGTTCTCGAGGAAACCCTAGCCAAGGGAAAACCCTGGTGTGGATGGAAACCACAAAGATCCACTAATCAAAAGTATCTTGTTAGGGATATTGATCATGTTAGGAGTCTATTAAAAGCATATAGTCTATCAGTCCTGATTAAGGGACTATAGGCCTTGTTAGAAGCCTCAACCATGTTAGGAGTTGTCAATACACAATCTGATTACCAAATGAGCCCACTACCCAAACAAGTAATGTTTAATGTATACTGATTATAAAATGGATTAAGGTACATAACCTTATGCTTCTTGGATCAATATATTTTCACTTCTCTTACATTCACATCATATCATTACAATATTACCACATATCTCTTCTTCTTCTTACAATTGCATATATACAAGTTATTACGGCTAATAAATTTACATGGTTAGCTTCCATTTATCTTTATCTAAGGGTTAACATCTAGGATTTCATCTCTTTATATTGTTAAGACATTATTTTGATAAACAAAATAATCCCTTAACTCTTTACCAATTCTGTCCTCAAAACTGTCCTGTCGGCTTAACACTGTCTATGGTAAAACTGTCATAACTAATTCCGTACATGTCATACTAACTTTAACTTTGAGATGGGTCATCATTAGACATCATAGAGTCTATTTTCAAGTGTGCAAGCATTGAAATTACTCTAGTCAATGTCACAAACAAAAACTGTCCTTAGGTACACTAGTGAAAATGCTATCTCACACTTAGACAAATTTGCAATGCACTCTACTATACTTGCTCTCCGACCTTTGCAATCTTCATGTGGATCATATGTTTCCATAATGACAACATCTATGTACTTAGCTCAGCCAAATTGCCAACAATCTCCCCCTTTGTCATTGGTGGCAACATATGAGAAAATTGGCTAAGTGTACAACTCAAAATTGGCCATAGTATAACATATACATATACTATCCTTATAACTCCTCAAAATATAATTTCTAATACAATACTCCCCCTAAGAGTATCAATCCATATCATATACAACAATTTTCTTCTCTATATCTCTCCCCCTTTGACAAAATGACAAAATAAAGTAGGGAGGGCTACAAAATTGTGTCACGAAAAGATTATACCTTAGTTCCTTATTGCAAAGTCATTAGGCTTGCAACACAATCTACAAAATCAAATTTCATTTCTTCTATCTCCTTCTCCCATGATTTCTTAATGGAATCTGCCACATTGAGTAAAGTGCTCAATCCATAAGCTTCTATTTGACATGCTTGAAGGTTTTCAAAGTTAAATTTCTAAAAAGATGCGTTTGCTGAAAGACATTCTTCCAATTGTTCTTCAATTACACATAGCTTCATAGAAGTTTGCTCTCTCAAAAGAGTAAATCTTCTCATTTTTCTATTCCTTTCATCTTGAAAAACTCTAATTTCATCATAAAGCTTCCTAACTTTCTTCTCAATATCTAATATCTTCACATTGGGGCTAGAAAGAAGGTTACATTCATTCTGTATTTTTGCTTCTTTCAACATTATCTTCTGATCTTCTTCTGCTGTTAAGGTCTCTGATTTTATACATTGTATGTACAAAGATTCTCCTATTCCCAAATGCTTTCTAAATTCCTTGATATAAATATCAAGACTATTAATGTCATTCCTGATATTTTGACTAATATTCAAAATCATTTTAGCTTCATAAGCTGCTTGAGCTCTCACTTTTGCAATATCAAATAGATTAGTGAATTCATCATCAAAAGTGCTCATTACCTTCTTAGCTTTCTCCAAAGGGTCTACCTCTGTAATTTGTGTAGTTACAATGCTTTGTAACTTCTCTGTTAGTTCTTTCAGACTCCCTTCAAGATTCTTTACTTTCTTGTTCTTGCCAATAATCTTATTCAAAGAAGCGATCAGTTCCAACTGATCATCATCATCAACTTCTTTTTCTAAAACCTCAAATAAAGATATAATTTCCTTCTTCTTTCCAGTCTCAGGAGTAAGATTGATGTCTTCTTTGATAGGAATAGGTGCTTGAATCTCTATTGCTTTGGGTTCTTCAACAGTGGTTTGTGTCTACTGTACTTCTATATCAGGTTCATCAAGAGCCGAATTGTCAATAATGTTTCCTAAATTCTTGAATACATTGTCATCAATATCCAAGGTGACCTTTGTACCTTCTACATTCATTTGTTCATCTTCAATGCTAATAGTTGGAGGAAAAGAAATATCCTCTTGTTCTACTTCACCTACTTGATCTGCTACAGTTGATGGTTCTCCAACAATTTTTGCCATAACCTCGATTATTGCCTGCTCTATATCAGAATTAACTTCTTCATATCTGCCTCCCATAATTAGAATGGTTCTCCTTTTGGTTCTTAGGTGGTTTCTTAAGGCCTTCAATATCTACTTCAGGTGTGCATCATCTCTCACATCACAAAGCTTTCTTACTAGATTCTCTCTGATAAAAGTGTCTTCTACTTGTGGTCTCTTCTTTCTATTTACAAGTTTTCAATACAAATCATGAGGTATCTAACCCTGAATAGTGTCAAACTTCTTATTTGCCAAAACCATGTGCTTTACAATTGCATTCTCCAAGTTAAGTCTATCTAAATAATCATAAAGACTGTAGTACTTATTCATTCTGGTAAAGTCTCCATTTTCAATAATCTTTCAGTAAGCTTTTCAACTTTAGGTTTCCAAGATTTCTGCTTAACCAAAGTAGTGTCATCATCTTTAATTATTGCAACTTTCCTAGGAACTGGTGGCACCAAAACTTTCTGCCTCTTACCAAGTCCAGTAGAAATTTATTTCATTCTCTTGCTAGGAGTGGAGGAGGTAGACCTAGTAGGTCTTCTTGTTTCTTGTTCCATCTTTGGTTCCTCTACTTTCACCTTGACTTGAGGTTCTTTCAGTTGTACTACAATTGGTGGGGTAGACAAAACTTCTTTTTGTTCACTCATTTTGATTGTTGTCGCTGTGTTCTTTGCTATCTCAAACTCATGTTGTGTCAATCCTGAATCTTTCAATATTTTCTTTATGGTGCTATCAACTCTCTTCTTAGACTACTTCTCCTCAATTATAGCTTTTGCAGAGTTGAAATTCTCTTCAAAAGTTCCAAACTTTTTGCACTAAGTGTCCAACTTACACTTAAGTAACCTGCCAACATATTCTTCTATTTCTATCTTAGATATCTCATAGCTAAGAGGGTCTATGAACTCAATTCTAGGCTCCACTACTTCAATATGGGTAAAGTAAGTGTCAACCATAAAACATATATCATTTTAATATTTCTCCACAATAGACTATGGAATCCTTGATTTGCTAATTACCAATTTCTAAAATGTCTTCATCACTAACATAACACTCTTATTCACTTTGTCAATAACATGTTTCATATATACTTTATTTATCCTTTCCATAGTAGATTGACCATCATTCCAATCATTTTCAATGGTGTATGTAAATCTTCTCAATAGGCGGAAAAACATGTATGTAATTAAGGATGAAAATCTAAATTGTGCATAATTAGTTTTCTTAATCTTCTCCAAGTTTTCAAACAATTGTATTCTCAGAATTTCACACATATCAATTGGTACCTTGTCAATACACATTAAGTAGGCTATGTGTACCATTCCAGCTACCATGTCATCTTCTCTAGAATTTGCACAAAACTTAGTTGTTAGGTACTTGCATAAATATCTAACATCATGTTGTTTGATCTTGCTAATCATAATTCCTATGCCATTATAGGTTGATTCTATGTTTTCCATGACTGTTTTCCTCATATTCTTTTCATTGAAAAGAATAGCACTAGTTTTAGATAGTCTAGTGACTTCATGAATCAAGTCAGCTATAATGTCTATCACTCTATCCTCTAGCCAAAACTTTCCATTGTGAATTCTGCTCAAAATAATCTTAGTTCATTCTTCATTGTCAAATTCATACTACAATGCATACTTAACAATCTCATTGTCTTTCAAATGTTCATATCCTAATTGTAAATCTTCTAATATTCATTAGTAAAATCACTATCATTGATGGTTTCTAACTTGCATCCAAGATAACTTCTCACATTCTCCAAATGCAAAACTTCATCTAGTACGGATGATAATGCTAAACTAGGGTTATCTTCTTCCAAGGGTTCTACTAGTTCCCTCTTCATTCTAGGTCTATTTTTGTCTCTGACATTATGAATTAAAGATACATCCATGATTGCTTCTAGTTCTTTATATCAATTCAAAGATCTACCAAGTAAAATACCTCAAATTCATGATTCTAGGGCTTGCGTAGATTTAGCGCTCAAATCTTTCACCAAATCATTGCAAAATGCTTCCAATCATTTCTCTTTGCTCTCCTAAACACTTCAAATCATTTTGATAATCAAATGACATCGATCATAACCTTTTATTACTTCAATCTCACTTAGGTCTGACATCACATTCAATTCTTTTGCCGCTTCTTTCCAAAAAGTTGTTTCTGTTAACCTGCAAAAACTTGAAACTTCTTGCAATCTCGCAAAACATAATATTTTCTTTTGTGCTCTTAACCATAGCATTAGTACATCACAAACTATCTTACATTAACTGTGCAAGACTTAATTCATCATAAATCTACTTCTACACTAATTCTAAGTTCCTAATCTACTGTAATTTCAATAAATCAAGTACTTCTAGATAGGTTAGGTAAGGATTCATTCTTACCACTTGATACTTCACCTTTCTAATTACCTTCAATGTTGAATATGTCTCCTTCATCTGTGCCTTTAACAAACTTCACTTCATCTACATTACTACAACAACCTTTCTGTTTGTTTCTTGCATCTTCATTTCTTCTTTCATGATTTCTAGGGTTAGGGTTAGGATGAAAAAATCCATTGTTCATTCTGCAAAATCTTGTTGTATGTCCAATCTTGTTGCATATCTGACAAATAGTTCTATTGTTTCCATATCTTGGTCATTGTTGATTGATTTGTGATCTGCAGTTTCTAGCAATGTGTCCAACCTTGTTGCATCTATAACATACTACTCCATTTCTTTTGTTCATATCTTCAGTAGGTCTCTTATCTGGATTATTAGTATTCCTAAACATTCTACTACCATAATTGTTTTCAATAACTTTAGGTTTTCTACATTCAATAACTCTATGTCCAAAACCATGACAATTATAACAATAACCATTAAGAGGTTTAAATTGCTTACCTGTGCAATCTCTCTTCATATGACCAATAGTCTTACAACCAAAACATCTACCTTTGAATTCTTTTTTCATACCTTTGGATGATTGATCTTTCTTTGGTGATTCTTCTTCTTTAGGTGTATCTTCTCCTTTAGGTGGTTCTTTTGATTTGTTGATCTCATCAAACTTCTTCTCATCTAGACTTTTAGATATTTTTAGATTTGGTTCCTTGTTCTCAACATTTGTTTTGAATATGTTAAATCCAAGTCCAATCTTATCATAGGATGGTTTCCCAAAAGATACTTGTTCATTGATCTTCTCACTATTTGAATATAGCCTTTCAAGTTGTTGTTTGGATTGAGTCAGTTTACCTTTCACAATCTTGTTATATTTCTCAAGTTCAGCATACTACAAATTGACTTTCTCAAGTTTAGATGTTACATTGCCAAGTTCAGATTTCAGTTCTTCATTTTCAATCTTCAATTTTTCATTCTCAGATCTCAGATTTTCTTCATTCTTGCTATTTCCATCTTTCAAACTTAATTTCAATTTTTCTATCTTTAGTTCATGCTTAAGGAGCACATTTTCTTTTTCTAAATTGTCATCACAATCCTCAATAAGAATTTTCGATTCCTTTTTAGATTTCAGATCTTCCAACTTCTTTTTTAGTTTCTCAATGAGGTTCTTCACATCATCATATTTCCCTTTCGGAGTGTCTCTTTCATCAGTAAGCATATCAATATGTTCAAGAGCTTCTTCAAGATTCTTTTGTAGTTGATCCATATCCATAGAGATCTTACTCAAGCTGCTAGGCTTTCCTTGAATGATTCTTTTCTGAGTAACTAAGCTCTAATACCAATTGTTAAAAATAGGGAATACTGAGAGGGGGGGAGTGAATCAGTATTCTACAACCTTTATCCTTTTCCCAATTATGGATATAACAGATTATCTTTACACATGCATAACATAAGAAGGTAAACAAAATGCATAGCAATAAAACTAAAGAACTCTTAACACGTGATATGTTCTCGAGGAAACCCTAGCCAAGGGACTATAGGCCTTGTTAGAAGCTTCAACCCTGTTAGGAGTTGTCAATACAAAATCTGATTACTAGATGAGCCCACTACCCAAACAAGTAATGTACAAATGTATACTGATTACAAAATGGATTAAGGTACATAACCTTATGTTTCTTGCATCAATATCTTTTCGTTGCTCTTACATTCACATCATATCATTTCAATATTACCACATATCTCTTCTTCTTCTTACAATTTACAATTGCATATATACAAGTTATTAAGGCTAATAAATTTACATGGTCAACTTCCATTTATCTTTATCCAAGGGTTAAAATCTAGGATTTCATCCCTTTATATTGTTAAGACATTATTTTGATAAACAAAATAATCCCTTAACTCTTTACCAATTATGTCTTCAAAATTGTCCTGTCGGATTAACACTGTCTTCGGTAAAACTATCATAACTAATTCCATACATGTTGTACCAACTTTCACTTTGAGATGGGTCATAATTAGACATTATAGAGTCTATGTTCAAGTGCACAAGCACTGAACTTACTCTAGTCAATGTCACAAACAAAAACTATCGTCAGGTACACTGGTGAAAATGTTGTCTCACACTTAGACAAATATGCAATGTGCTTTGATATACTTGCTCTTTGACCTTTGCACTCTTCATGTGGATCATATGTTTCCATAATGACAACATCTATGTACTCAGCTCAGCCAAATTGCCAACATGAAATTCATCTAGGACCTACTTGATAATTAGATGTGAATCTTCGAACACTTGCAGTTTTGTTATATACTATTGGATGGTGGTTTTGAGGCCTGAGATGAGTGCCTCATATTCTACAATGTTATTAGTATAGGGGAATGCTAATTTGAATGATTTTGGAATATATTACCCTTGAGGTTTGATGAATAGGATTCCTACCCCTAATCCATGTGATGTATAGGAGCCATCAAAATATAGCTTCCATATGGGTTGTTCTTCGATCATACATAGGTGATCATCAGGGAATTCCATGATTAGTGGATAAGCATCCACTAGAGGTGCTTTTGATAACTGGTCAGAAATTACTTTCCCTTTGATTTCTTTTTGATCTATGTATTGGATGTCAAACTCACTGAGTAGCATGACCCATTTTTCCATATGGCTTGTGAGAGTTTTTCCTTGATAACAGATACTTGAGTGGGTCCACCTTTGAGATGAGCTTGATTGTGTGGCTAAGCATGTAATGTCTAAGCTTTTGGGTGGTGAAGACCACTACAAGGCATTCTTTCTCCATTGGTGAATAATTGAGCTCATAGCCAGCTAGAATACGACTGATATAATAAATAGCTCTCTCCTTGTTATCATCATCATGTGTGCTTAGACTGCCCCTAGTGCTACAATGGTTGATGAGATGTATAGTATGAGAGGGAATCCTGAAACTAATGGTTCAAGGATGGGAGAGTTGGCTAGATAATCTTTGAGCCTTTCAAAGTTTCTCTAATAAATAGGATCCCATTTGAAGCTTGTGTGCTTATAGAGCAAATGCGTGAAGGGTTGGAGATTGTTTGCCAACTGTGAGATGAATCAATGCACTAACTAAAGCTTTCCTTGTAGGATCCTAATATGCTTGAGTGTTCTAGGAGGAGGCATTTCTATGATGGATTTGACCTTTTTGGGGTCAAGCTCTATGTCACACTGTGATACTAGATAAAGCCTAGAAGCTTTCTAGATGTTACACCAAAGACACACTTCTTTTGATACAACTTCAAGCCATAATGATGGAGATGATCAAACACACTTTCAAGCATGTTTAGGTGTTCACCTCATGTCTGATATTTTGCAAGAATATCATCCACATAGTCTTCTAGGATCTTGTGGATCATATCATGGAAGATGGTTGTCATTACTTGTTTATATGTGGCTCATGTGTTCTTCAGCCCAAATGGCATCATGTTGTAGCATAAGTTACCCCATGGTGTGGTGAATGTTGTTTTGTGTTGATTCTCTTCTATTATTCAAATCAAATTGTATCCTGAGAAGCCATCCATGGGTGACAACATCTCATGGTCTATTGTAAGATATACTATCATGTCTATGTTGGGTAGTGGGAAATCATCCTTGGGACATGCTTTGTTTAGGTCCCTAAAGTCTATGCAGATTATGATCTCACCTAAAGGTTTAGTAGTAGGCACCATGTTGGAAATCCACTCAGAGTAATCAATGGCTCTGATGATCTTTTCTTGGAGAGATTCTCCAACTCTATTTTTACAAACAGGGCTACTTTGGGATGCATTTTATGTAGCTTCTTCTTTGTTGGCTTGACATTGGGATCCATTGCAAGATTGTGTACTACTAGATCTAGATCAAGCCCTGGCATGTGTGCATATCACCATGCAAAATTTATTACTAATTCTCTGAGAAGTGCAATAAATCTCATTTCTTCACCTTCTATTAGAGATGCTACACTGTATGTGATTCTCAGACATTATTTTGTGCCTAAGTTGACTATCCTGGTTTCCTCAAAGATGATAGGTGACTCCTCTAGTCTATAATCTTGGATAGGTGGAAGAGGCAAGTCTTCATCTTCTAGCACCTTAGAGAGGTTTCCACCAGAAGATATGCCCTTTATTTTATCTTTTTTGGAGTCGGGATGTTCCCCAAAAGGGTTTTCACATAAGGACTCATTCTTTTATTTTTCTATTTCAATTTTTCAGCTAGAGCTTGCCTCCTCCCCAAAATATCCTTTAGGGATGAGCTTGCAAACATGATTTGCTTCTGGATCTTGATCTTCTTGTTGGTCTCATGCTCCCATGAACCTTAGGAGCACTTGTGTGCTTTGGAACTCATCGATGTGTATGATGCTTGGTTGATCCTATTCTATGATTTCATGGTGGATGAGGGGAAGTTCTATGATGAAAAGATTTAGAAGAAAACGTGAGGGAAAATAGGGAGAAATGGAGTGATTTCGGTAGGTAGGGTACACACATCAAGAAAAATGGGTCCACAAGCTATATATAGAGCCAAGGGGTCCACAATAAGGTCATTATGCACACTTGTCATTTGGAGATTGGAGCTTGAAAAGAGAGAAGAGCTAAGCTAAGAAGATGTCCTTCACGTTGTCTGATCACTGATTTGAGAGAGTCAAATACTTCTAGAGGCCACTTGATTTAGGAGAGTCAGTAGGTGACTCATCCTGATTTGTCAATTGATGAATTTTTTGATGTTTTAGTTGATTTTTAGTATGTTTAGGAGCATAGATGAATACCTAGTTCTGGTGCATGAATGCACAATAATTGGTTAAGTTTGCACAAAAAGTGACCAATTCTATGTATACATGTGGCACACTTGCGCATTTATGTTAGGAAAAATTTCTATCACACATATGTCAAATAAAAATGTGCAAACATAGTTTCTGTGCATTTTCCCTAATGTGATACGCAAATATCTAGGCTTGTTACGCAAACATTTGTCTGTGCTGCACATTCATGTTAGTGATAAGATTCAAGAAAATTAGCAAGTCAGTTAGGTCAAACTTGATATTGATTAGCCAATTTGATTTGTCAGCATTGTTATTTGATCAATTTAGGTCAAGATAAGTAACATCATAGCATGGTCTCTAGTTAGCCTACCTGATTGTAAATAATTGATAGATTACCTATGGATACATGTGATAAAAATGTATTCGATTGATAGGATAGGATAGGATAGATAGATAGATCCATTTGATCAAAATCTGATAGTTTGATTATGTGATGATTTTGATAGGAGGATATTATTGACACTCTGATGTTGTGGGAGAGATATCCTATGACTCAAAATTTTAGGTCAGCACTATCTGAGACTGACATACTTCTAATTGGGGCCACAAGTTTATACCATATCATATATACACCTAAGATTTGGGCAAACTTGAGCATGTTGATCGCACTAGCTAAGAGAAGGCAATCGGAGATGAGTTCCTTCCATCTCCCTATAGGAGAGATGATGGTTACATTAGAGGATGTTTATCACATCCTTCTCCTACCTATCACTGGAGAGTTAGTGTAGTATGATCGGCATGGTGGTATGACTGAGTGTAGGGTAGTGTTTGGAGATGATGACATCGATGAGACTAAGATCAGTTGGGAGGACATGGTTTATTTTTATGAGCCACTTTTGATTGTGTTGGCTAGAGCTATTCGAGGCTATGTCTATCCAGATCAGAGATCACATGGCTTCGTAGTTGGATGGGGCTGGACTCTTCAGAGGATGATGGATGAGGGGACCCATTTTTCTTGGGGGTGTGTTTTCTTGCACACCTGTATCATGATCTACATCAGGTTGTGTACCATCGGAGTGCATCATTATTAGATGGTGTGACTCTTCTCCATGTATGGGCATGGGAGCACATTGCTGTTACATGGATAGTAGCTATGAGTTTCTATGGTGCAGGGCAGCTGTACATTTATCTTTATGCAATAATTTAGTCTCAGCTTAAGCTGGGACATCTAAAGTTTTGGTGATATACCTTTGATATAATAGATTCGATGATCTCAAGACCCTAACTTGGGTGTGAGCTCTAGGAGGATGAGTGTCAGATCAGATACTAATTTGATTTGAGATGGTTGATAGGGAGGACTTGTAATGCCCATCCTAGTATCTTCCTATGTTAGACTAAAAGGACTATTGATTTGACACTTTAGTTTTTATGATGGACTATGATCATTATCTAGTTAGCATTTTTTTGAGATATTTGAGCATATATATTTGGTTATTGCAGTTCATTTGGAAATATTAAATGAGTTAAAATTTAATGATAAATGGTTAGAAATGAACTATCAGTAAAATGTTTTACATTGATTTGTGCTATGATGTTTATATTATGATCTAACCCTACTGACCCTATTATTTTTTGATGTTTACTGGTTGATGTGAGTGTAGGATGAGGAGGGTTAGTCGTAGTTACTCCTATGGGAGGTCCACATGATGTCGCACTCTCCCTCCTTGTTTTCCACTATCTATTTATATATATATGTATCTGCATGTCGATTGGTGATGCAGGATGCAAGTACTAGACATCATGTCCACCTGGCTACATAGGTCTGAGCCTGCCTTCAAAATCCTCAAACTATTGTTGTGTGGAGATTTAACTAAGCTACTCTCAAGGTTACCCATGGAATTAGAATTCTATTTAGGAAGTTATCCTAGTTGGTAAATTAGAATGTAGTTTATGTTGTGGTCTTGATTCGATGTTGCTCTGAGTTTATGTTATAAATTGTTTGTATGTTATATAGGTATCTGTATATGTGGGTGCACATGCATATACCCATGCTTATATAAATAATAATATTTGTATATTTTTATTGATTATGTAAATAGTATGTTATTTATAATAATTAAATAATGTGAGTTAAATAAAGTATATTTAATAAAATATATTAAATAAAAGTAGAAATATAAATAATAAAAATGGAAATGTTTTTTGTAGTAAAACTAGCTATCTAGGAGGGAGTTGAACTCAAGACCTCCTAGAAGTTAGGCTAGTTTTTTTCCTATTATGCTATGTATTTTTCCTTGGAAGCTATTTGTTTGTCTTTCTTGTTATGGTCTTCTTTTAAAGTTTTTTTAAAAATTAAATTTATTAAAAACTTTGTTAAAGTGTTTATGGGAGCAATTAGTTTGATCTTCCAACCAACTATGGAAGTTGGAGAAGTTGCTTCCCATAAAGAAACTCCTCCAACCATATAGTTGGAGATTAAATATTTGTTTTTTTGGGAGTTATGGAGATTGGAGGTTTCCAGAGGAATTTTGAAATTTGTTTGCATATATTATTCTAGAAAGATCATTTGTTTTGATGTTTTCTTTTTGTGAGGTTGAGAGTTCTCTAGTTTTATGAGTGCTAGTGTGGGATTGTCTATGAGGAGGGAGGATTACTTGCTAGTGGAAATCCATCAAGGAGGCTATCATTTTTTGGACATTTGCAGAGTGTGCTCCAACTGCTTGAAGAGGATTCTTCGCAGGACCCCAAGTAGGGTTTGAATAAGGGATGAATTCTCAATTCTTCTTGTGTGTGTGTGTGTGTGTGTGTGTGTGTGTGTGTGTGTGTTGTGAATTTATATTCTAAGATATTGGATTTAAATATGATAGATAAAATAGGAGTTATAAGGAAAATTAAATTCTATGTTTCTTTGTGTTCAAACTATGCATTTGTGTATTAAAATTATTAGTATTATATAAGTTTTTTGTTGTAAAATATTTTCTGGAGGTTTAGGAATTTTGTGGATTGATTGTGATGGTGTATCTTATAATTATGGAATGGAATAGGAAAGTTTAGGAAGACATGGGAAGGGTCAGGAAGGTTTGGGAATATGATGCAGTCATTTTTCCTACTCTTTTTCTTTTGTAGGCTTCTCTGTGGATTATTGTTTTTCCATTAATTATTATTTTTTGAGGCTTAGGTAATTTTGAGGATGTGCTATGGATGTGGTACTGAGGTCCCTTCATCAGGTTGACCTCAGGGAACCTTTCCCAGGCACTCTCCATGCCTAAAAAAATCAATTTTTGGTGTTTTAGGGAAGTTTAATATTTAATTTCATAAAAGTGTCCTACAGTGTCATATGACATTGTAATCATACTCATATGACACTTGGCCAAATGTCATATGGGAATGCATACATTGTTGTATGGATTTAAAAAAATTAGTTTTGGGTATTTTCGGGAAGTTGAAAATTTGGTTTCGTGAAAGTGTTTTGCACTACCGTATGACATTGCAGTCATACTCATATGATAGTTGGTCAAATTTCATATGGGAATGCATGCATTGTTGTATGGGATTTTATACAAAGTCATTTGGATTTTTTAGGGTTTTAGGGGCTCAAAATTTGTAGGATTTATATAAATATAAGATTCAAGTATAAGTTTGATACTTTCTTATACTTTAAGTTATATTTGTATAAAGAAATTAGATACATTCCAAGATGTTTGTGATAGGTTTCAACTTCATAGGATTTAAGATGCAAATTTTAGATTTTTCAATTTTTTGAAAATTTCAGACTTAGCCAAATTTCAAGCATATGAGATTTCCCAAGACTTTGGAATTAAGCTATGGAACTATTAGGAATGAATTCTAAAGTTTTTAGCACCCATTCTATAGTAGTTTTTGTCGCATTCATGACTATGATTTTCATTGATGTCAACACAGTGTTTACCGAAGACTTGCAGAGAAGTAGACAGTGTTTTGATTAGCGCACATCGGTTATTGTAGTTGTAGCTATGTGAAGTTTAGGATATACTCTTTGATATGTTATATGTCTATGGTTAAGAGAACATATAATAATTCATTTATTCCTGAAAGTTATGATCATTTTGGTGGAAGCAGTATTCAGGCAGTGTTCTTGAGTAGTGGTTTTTGGAAATCGGATGATATCTCCTAATCGGGATGGAATCTGACTTTTCTCATTTAAAGGGAAGTTAGAGACACATTGATAGTGATGTGGATGATAGTACAAAATTTTAAGTCACATGAGTGAAGATTTATTGTATTTGGAAGCTGACAATTTTATGTAATTTTGGTGTAGCGTGCGGAATATTTCATTTTGTAATAATGTGCCAACTCATTTGTAATTATTTGAGTGTGCTATAAAAGAAGGAATGTTTTTCCTTGTCATAGTTTTGAGATGTGATGCGGTATGCATGAAGTGAAGAAAAGAGCTAAGTATGAGAATGAAATTATGAAGGAAGACATGTGAAGTATAGAGATCTGAAATTGAGATCTGATGCCATAGTGAGTGTGGTTTGGCATAGTCAGAGAAGAGGTAACATATTATTCTATTGAATAATGAAAAGATTATTTGGACAGTGAGTTTAGTGATCTTACCCTGAAGCTATTTGGGTAGTGGGTCCTTCTGTCTTCCATAACTCTTAACAGGGTTAGAATCGTTTAACAGCGATTCAAAATCTCCTAACAGGGATTTATATGTATTGAATGTATTTCATAAGACTCCTAACAGAGTCCATCCTTTCACAAGGAATATTCATAATAGTGCATCTTTTGTGGGTATCATTCCCACTGGGGTTTACTCTTTGATCAAGAGGTTCCCTAGTCAACATATATTGTGTTATTGTGTAATTGTGTATGAATATATTTCTATGGTTGGTAATTGTATTGCTTACATGGTTTAATGCTATTGAAGATTGTAAAATTTATAATTATTTGATAATGGATTCACCCCCCCCTCTCAGTTATCTTGGTGGACTTTACTTTCTAACAATTGGTATCAGAGTAGCAGGTCCTTGAAAGAGAAGTTTAACAGCTTAAGGAGATCCATGGTGAATTTTAGGAAAGAAAGCCCCAAGTTTGATGGAGTAAATTTTGATAGCTGGAAAGAAAAGATGAAGACACATCTACTATGTTTAGGACCAAGTTATTGGTTGAATACAAAGAATGATAAGAATATCATTGAAGAAGATGATCTTGATACATGCTCTAATGATGAGAGAGATCTATTCATGTGTAACATACTTGCAAGAGAAGCACTTTTGACAGCACTTTCGGAGAGTGAATATAGTCAGGTAAACTATTTGAAAAAGTTTGATGAAATTTAGAAATATTTGCACTCTAGTTTTGAAGGTGATGAACATGCAAAAAGAGTTAGATTACATAATTGGATATGTGCATTTGAAGATATAAGAATGTTGGAAGATGAATCTGTTAGCAGCTATATTGGTAGAATGTCAGAAATTGTTGCAAGGATAAAATCTTGTAGAGGAACAAAGACAGAGAATGAAGTGATATGGAAAATTCTAAGGACATTGACTCTTGTATTTAAGTAGACACCACAGATGATTCAACAAGTTATACCTTGTACTACAAACCTTACAAGAGAGACTCTTCTTGGAAGATTGGAAGCAGCAGAGATGAACCTGAGGTTATCGGGAGACTTACCTAGAATGGAGACAACATTCAGTGCTATTAGTATTCATCCTACATTATCAAGAAGCATTAGTGTCAGTAGAGATTATGCTAGTATCAGTAGATCTAGAAATGAAGAAGGCAAGAAGATTGAAGAAGGTATTTCCTTGCTTGTCAAAAGAGAACCAGATGGTAAGAAAATTTTTAAATGTTGGACTTGTCAAGAATATAGTCATTTTGCATCTAAATGTCCTAAGAGAGTTAAGAAGTATAGAAATAATTTCAAGCCTAGAAGATCTAAGGAATGTTATTATGCTAATGATGAAGACCTTGAAGCTATTATTCAAATAACATTAAGTGAAAGTGATATTGAGAATAATGATGAAATAGGATTTGTAGCAAGTAAAGAAGAAAATTTTGAAACTAATGTTAAGGAAGAAAAAGCCTTAGTTTCTCAAGTTGAAAAGATAGCTGATTGGATTATAGATATTGATTGTTCACATCATATGACTGGAGATATGAAAAAGTTCATAAAGTTTAACAATTATGATGGAGGAGTTGTTAGAGTTGGTAACAATGCACCTTGTTTGATTAAAGGTATAGGATCTATTACTCTTGATGGAAAGACTAATACTAATGATGTTTACTTTGTTGATGGATTAAAACATAATATTTTAAGTGTTGGATAGTTATTTGATAAGGGATATCAAGTTTGGTTTTGATGAGGGGTGCTCCCCTTAATACCACAAACACATAACAGAAACATAGAAACAACAACAATATGCAAGAACAAGAAAATTGGCTTCTTGTTATCTCCACAAATGTGGAATTACAAACTTTCACAATTATAATGTGCAAAGCCACATGGGCATTCCCTTACAATATTCTATAGGACAAAGCCTTGAATCAATACCCAGATCTCTACCAAGAACTACCCAAGACAACACTATGAGCCTTCTTTATATAGGCATTTTCCACCACCCGAGAAGGTTCCAAAAATTTAGCCCTTAGGGCTGACCAAAATTAGAATTATTTTATTTTTTTCAATTTATTACATCAAAGTCAGCTAAAAATAACTTTTAAAACCTGAACATAAATTTTGAAGGAAAATTATTTTTTGCCATTTCAGGTGACCCAACTTCTGGAGACCATAAGTCATCACCAGTTGACCTGATTGACTATTATAACCCCATTTCAAAAAGGCCACAAAATGCTCTATAGGCTTAACTCACACAAGTGTCTATCACCCAAATTTTTTACCTCATCTAGGGCCTCTAAAGCCTTCAAAAATGAGTTCAAAGTTTCTGTACCCTGCTTCCAATATTGAAAATCTTCAATATCTTCAAAACTAGACCTAATCTAGCCATGAAACTTTACTGACAGGCTAATACGACTGAGATGAACATCCACATTTAAAATCAAAACATTTCAAGATTGTATGACCAACTTACTAAAAACAACAAGTTTCCTTAAATAGCAGCTCTACACAAGATAGCCCTTATTGAATACAAAAACAAAAATATTTTTGGGTGATGCAAGATTGCTCTTACACCGAGGATGCTCCTACATTAGACACCCAAGGTAATTTGAGAAGCGACCACATCATGTCTCAGGTGTGTAGAGGAAAACCAAGATGGTTAATCTCCTCCTTTGTCAACCATGATGAATCTTCAACAGGTCATCCTTTCCACTTGACCAGATATTCTTCATATGTCTTGTTCCTTGTGCTTCTACCAACATGACTATCTAGTATATCCTGAATCTCTTTAGTATCTAAACTAGTTGCTGGAATACTCCATTGTGCTATTGTGATCTCATCTTCAACACCCCCCTCATGATACTCTATCAGATTTGAAATGTTAAACACTGGTGAAATATTCAGCTTAGTAGACAATTCTACTTCATATGCATTTCCTAAATCATGCTTCTTCAGTATTTTACATGGCTCAAACTTCTTCATTTTAAATTTTTTATATGTACCAACTGGAAATCACTCCTTCCTTCAATGAACCATGACTTCATCTCCAACCTAAAATTACTTATGCCTCCTTTTCACATCTACCTTAGCCTTATACTACACATTCATCTTGGTAATATGCTTCCTCACCTCCTCATGGATGTTCTTCAAGTGTTCTGCAAAGTCCTCAACTTCAGCACTACTTATTTCTCCTTTATCTATCTTTCTCAACTCGGATGCATTTCTGAGACTACTCCCATATACAATCTAGAATGGTGATTTACCAGTGCTCCTATTGATAGAATTATTATATGCAAATTCTGCCTGTGGTCAAATCAAATCCCATCCTATTGGCTTATCTCCAACCAAACATCTTAGCAAATTTCCCAAACTCCTATTCACCACCTCTATTTGTCCATTAGTCTATGGATGATGTGATGAACTGAACTTCAAATCTATTTTCAACTTCTATCACAATGTATGCCAGAAATATCCAACAAATTTAGTGTCCCTATCTGAAACTATACACTTTGGTGAACCATGTAGTCTCACCACTTCTCTAAAAAATAATTCTACTACATGAACAACATCATTAGTCTTCTTGTAGGGAATAAAATGTGTCATCTTTGAAAATCTACCAACTACCAAAAAAATTGAATCATGTCCCCATTGTGTCCTTGGTAAACCAAGAACAAAGTCCATCCTGATATCCTCCCAAGGCTTCTCTAGTATAGGTAATGGATGATACAACCCTATATTCTACTTAACTCCTTTTGCCATCTGACATACTCTACAACTCTGTACAAACTTCTTAACATCTTGCTACAATTGTGGCCAATAATAATGCTCACTAACCAAAGAAAGGGTTTTATCATGACCAAAATGTCCAACCAATCCTCCACTATGCTTCTCCTTGATGAGATTCTCCCTCATAGAACTTCTTGGAATGCACACTTGACTCCCTCTAAATAGCATATCATCTTGAATGATGAAATCTAGCTACCTCATCCTATCTAGAGTAACAGGTTCTTTACAAGCTTTCCAAGCTTCACCAAAATTAGGATCCTCTAGATACAAATTCTTGAGTTCCTTGAACCCAACCACCTCAATTTGCATCTTTTTCAGTAATAGTTGCCTTCTACTGAGAGCATATGCAACCCTGTTAGACTTTCCACTCCTTTTTTCAAAACAAATGTATAACTCTACAAAAACTCAACCCATTTCAAATGCCTTTGATTCAACTTTCATTGACTATTCAAATATTGCAAAGCTCGATGATCAATATACAAAAAAAACTCCTTAGGAAGTAGATAGTGTCTGCACTTCTTCAATGCTTGAACTATACCATAAAATTTTTGATCATAAAGATAATATTTTCTCTTGGCATCATTTAACTTCTCACTAAAATAAGTAATAGGTTTACCTTCTTGGCTCATAACAGCTCCTATTGCAGTACCACTAGTATCATAATCTCCTTGAAACACCTTATTAAAATTAGGAAGTGCTAAAATAGGTTGTTCTATAACTTTATGTTTCAATAGTTTAAAACTCTTATATGACCCATTAGTCCACTTGAAATCTTTTCTATCCCCTCTCATTGTTTTAGTCAAGGCTCCACAAATACTGCTAAAATTTTTGATAAACTTTTTGTAAAAGCTAGCGAAACTATGAAAAGACCTTAACTCAGTAGCACTCCTTGGAGTAGGCCATTCAAGGATAGCATGTACCTTCTTTGGGTCCATTTTTAGACCTTCTATTGAAACTACAAATCCCAAATACACTAACTCTTTCTTCACAAAACTGCACTTCTTCAAATTAATTAACAATTTCTCATCTCTTAACTTCTCAAACACCATATGAATAAGTATCATATGCTCTTCCAATGTCTTACTAAAGATCAAAATATCATCTACGTACACAATGACAAACTTACCCAGAAATTCTTTTAGAACCTCGTTCATGAGCTGCATGAAAGTGCTCGGTGCATTGGTTAGCCCAAAAGGCATGACTAATCACTTATATAGTCCTTCCCTTATCTTGAAGGAAATCTTCCATTCATCTTCTTCTCTGATCTGAATCTAGTGATATCCACTCTTTAGATCTATCTTTGAGAAATAGACAGCCCCACTCAAACAATCCATAATATCATCCATTCGTGGCAATGGAAACTGGTACTTGATTGTGATCTTGATTATTACTCTATAATCTATACACATCCTCCATTCTCTATTCTTCTTTGGTGCTAATACCGCTAGTATAGCATAGGGACTCAAACTCTCTTGAATCAACCCCTTTTGCAATAACTCATGTACTTGTCTATTCAACTCTTCACTTTCTGCTAGTGTCATTCTGTGTGCTACCTTGTTTGGAAAACTAGCTTCTGGAATCAAATCCATCTGATGAATGATCTTCCTTACCAATGGTAATCCATTAGGTACATTATCAGATACAATATCTTGAAACTCATTCAACAAATCTGCAACCTCTATAGGTACATCCTCTAATTCCTCTTTACCATCTTTTAGAATTAAAGCAAACCACACATGCTCATGCCTCATACCATCTAGGAAATTTCTTCAATCAATAAAAGTTATTCTTACATTACCACATACATTTTCTTCAGTCTCCTTTAAGGGCTTTAGCTTATGTCGCACTCCATCCTTTGTCATGGAATAGGTATTAATAAAACCATCATGTACAACATCGTGTACAACACATCTGTCAAACTACCATGGCCTACCCAACAACATGTGACATGCATCTATAGGTATGATATCATATAGTACCTCATCATGGTACCCACCAATCTTGAACTTTACTAGGCACTGTTCACTAACCATGACCTTGTGTTCATGCTACACCTAGGCAATCCGATATGGATGTGGGTGTTTCTATCTCTAGAGCTTCAACTTTGTCACCATCTCTTCTGACATCAAATTGTCAATGCTTCCACTATCAATAATCACATCACAACATTTACCCTCACACTTGCATCTAGTGTGAAACAGGCTCCTCCTTTGCTCGGGTTCATTCTCACCACTCAACAAGACTCTTTTGTTAATCATCATTTCTCCTCTTTTAGCATCTTCAGAATTTGATGATATAGCCTTCATTCCTCATATCCATCCTTCCTTGGTGTTGAGCACATTCAAATGCCCTATGACCTTCTTCTTCATAGTGAAAGCATGTTCCATGGAAGCCTCCTCTTCCTGAACCTTGTCCTCTTCAACTTCCTCTCTGATGTCTATTGATCTAATCTTGAAAATGATTGGAATTGTTTCCTCTCTAATTTTGACTGCTACTAGCCTCATCCTTCTTTTTTGGATCTTCATTTCAGCCTCCATATGACTATCCACCAGATCATCCACCATGACCCCTTCCATTTTATCTTCTCTCAAACTTCTTGTTCAACTTTTACTCTACTTTTAGGGAAAACTGGTATGCCTCTTCAATGTTGTTCATTTGAACAAGATTTAGCTCCTCTTGAATGCTCGGCCTTAACCCATTAAGGTAACAGGAAACTTTCTCCTTGTCAGCTTTTGCATGGCCTGTTATGATGAGGATTCGATAGAACTCCTTTGTATACTCCTGAACAAATCTTCTTGCTTACTTCAAACTTTGCATCTTCTTCAGTAGGTCAAGCTTATAATCAACAAGAATGAACTGCCACTTCAATTTATCCACCATTAGATCCCATCTTGTGATTTTATCTTTCCCTCTTCCATTTTGCTCCAATTGAATCTCTTGCCACTAGATCTTCGCATGACCTTTCAGTCTAGCCTTTGCGAATTTCACCCTATCAGGATCCTCAATATCTTCATACTCAAAATATTCTTCACATTAATTGATCCATTCGATTAACTCCTCTAGGTTAAGATTTCTTGAAAATGTAGGAACCTCAATCTTAGGTCCTTTTCTGATCTTGGAAATGGCCTGAAAAAGTCTTTCTTCCTCTTGGTTCACAACTTTGACTTCTCCTTCTTGATCTTCTTCTTTGACTTCATCCTCACTTTTTTCTCTGACATTAAGATTCATTCTTTTATGAATCTCCTCTTACAATGTTTGCACTTGTCTCTGGAGCACTCTACCCTCAGGTGTTAGAACACCAACTCTTCTGCCACATTCCCTTTGTGGAGGCATTTTCACGATGTGCATTCAAACCCTAACCACAGTCCTGGTGCAAACTGCCTCACAGTCGGTGATCTATTTACACACTCAAGAATTCAAGCTCTAATACCACTTGATGAGGGGTGCTCCCCTTAATACCACAAACACATAATAGAAATAGAGAAACAACAATAATATGAAAGAATAGGAAAATTGGCTTCTTGTTATCTCCACAAATGTGGAATTACAAACTTTCACAATTACAATATGCAAAGCCACATGGGCATTCCCTTACAATATTCTATAGGACAAAGCCTTGAATCAATACCCAGATCTCTACGCAGAACTACCCTAGACAACACTACGGGCCTTCTTTATATAGGCATTTTCCACCACCCGAGAAGGTTCCAGAAATTTAGCCCTTAGGGCTGACCAAACATAGAATTATTTTATTTTTTTCAATTTATTACATCAAAGTCAGCTCAAAATAACTTTTGAAACACAAACAAAAATTTTGAAGGAAAATTATTTTCCACCATTTTAGGTGACCTGACTTTTGGAGACCATAAGTCATCACTAGTTGACATGATTGACTATTATAACCCCATTTCAGAAAGGCCAGGAAGCACTCTATAGGTTTGACTTGTGCAAGTGCCTATCACCCAGATTTTTGACCTCATCTGGGGCCTCTAAAGCCTTCAAAACTAAGTTCAAAGTTTCCATACCTTGCTGACAATACCAAAAATCTTCAATATCTTTAAAACTAGACCTGATCTAGCCATGACACTTTACTAGTAGGCTGATATGACTAAGATGAACCTCCACATGTAAAATTAGAATATTCTGAGATCGTATGACCAACTTACTAAAAATGACAAGTTTCCATAAATAGCAGTTCTACACAAGATAGCCCTTATTGAATACAAAAACAAAAATATTTCTGCATGATGGAAGATTGCTCTTACACCTAGGATGCTCCTGCATTAGACACTCAGGGTAATTTGAGAAGTGACCCCATCATGTCTCAGGTGTGTAGAGGAAAACCAAGATGGTTAACTTCCTCCTTTGTCAGCCATGATGAATCTTCAACAGGTCATCCTTTCCACTTGACCAGATATTCTTCATATGTCCTGTTCCTTGTGTTTCTACCAACATGACTATCCAATATATCCTCAATCTCTTTGGTATCTGAACTAGTTGCTGGAATACTCCACTATGCTATTGTGATCTCATCTTCAACAACTCCCTCATGATACTCTATCAAATCTGAAATGTTAAACACTAGTGAAATATTCAGCTCAGTAGGCAATTCTACTTCATATCCATTTCCTGAATCATGCTTCTTTAGTATTTTACATGGCCCAAACTTCTTCATTTTTAATTTTTTATATGTACCAATTGGAAATCACTCCTTTTGCAAATGAACCATGAATTCATCTCCAACCTAAAATTCCTTATGCCTCCTTTTCACATCTACCTTAGCCTTATACTGCACATTCATCTTGGTAATATGATTCCTCACCTCCTCATGGATGTTCTTCAAGTGTTTTGCAAAATCCTCAGCTTCAGCACTACTTATTTCTCCTTTATCTATCTTTCTCAACTTGGATACATTTCTGGGACTACTCCCATATACAATTTGGAATGGTGATTTACTAGTGCTCTTGTTGATAGAATTATTATATGCAAATTTTGCCTATGGTAAAATTAAATAGCATCTTGTTGGCTTATCTCCAACCAAACATCTCAACAAATTTCCCAAACTCCTATTCACCACCTTTGTATGTCCATCAATTTGTGGATGATGTGATGGACTAAACTTCAAATCTATTTTCAAGTTCTTCCATAATGCACTAGTAAATTTGACTTCAAATTTTGATGAAAATTGGTCGAAATTTTGACAGTAATTGGTTGAATTTACAACCAAAACTCTCGTCATTCTTTTTTCGTTGAATTTTTGACGTGTCTACTATTTGTCAAAATTTTGACCAAAACATAGGTTAAAATTTTGACTATATCCCAAGCTCAAAAATCATCGTCATTTTTTCTAATGGTCAAAATTTTGACCAGTGATTGCCCCAATGATTGGTCAAAATTTTGACCAATGGACCAAACCATGGATGACGAATCCATACTTTCCACCAATCAAATGGTCAAAATTTCAACCATTGGATTAGTGGAAAGTATGGATTCGTCATCAATTTTTTGGTCCATTGGTCAAAATTTTGACCAATCATTGGTCGAAATTGGTTCTAGCATTGGTCAAAATTTTGACCAATGGGAATTTTCTTTTTTTTTAGAAATGTTATAGATTGAGTTCTTTTCATTGACCTGTGATTCATGAGTAGTGGTTTACATGAACCCATCTCTCATGAGAATGAATGGAACACTTAGCTCTCATTGGCTCTAGGTGATGCTTACAGAGGTGAAGCACCGGGACTTTCTGGGAGGTCATCCATCCCAGTACCACTCCAGCTCGAGCATGCTTAACTACAGAGTTTCCTCCATGGTTAAACCCACTCTACTTGCATCCTCATTTGCAAAACCTTCACCAAGTGTTGTGCCTTATGAACCATTCATTAGAAAGCCCCTTAAGCTAATCAATTAATAAGTAGGAGATATTTTCCACAGCAAGTCAAATTGTGATATTGCTATCAAGATTCAACTGTGTAGTTTTTTGAGTCAAACTCATTGACCCATGATTCATGAGTAGTGGTTCACATGAACCCATCTCTCATGAGAATGAATGGAACACTTAAAACTCATTGGCTCTAGGTGATACTCACAAAGGTGAAGCACCAGGACTTCCCGAGAGGTCACCCATCTGAGTACTACTCCAACTTGAGCACACTTAACTATGGAGTTTCCTCCATGGTTAAACACACTCTTCTTGCATCCTAATTTGCAAAACCTTCACCAAGTGTTGTTCCTTATGAACCATCAATTAGAAAGCCCCTTAAGCTCATCAACTGGTTCATAAGGCACAACACTTGGTGAAGGTTTTGCAAATGAGGATGCAAGCAGAGTGGGTTTAACCATGGAGGAAACTTCATAGTTAAGTGCACTCGAGTTGGAGTAGTACTGGGATGGGTGACCTCTTAGGAAGTCTTGGTGCTTCACCTCTATGAGCATCACCTAGAGCCAATGATTGCTAAGTGTTCCATTCATTCTCATGAGAGATGGTTTTGTGTGAACCACTACTCATGAATCATGGGTCAATGAGTTTGACTCAAAAAACTACACAATTGAATCTTGATAGCAATATCACAATTTGACTTGCTATGGAAAATATCTCCTACTTATTAATTGATGAGCTTAAGGGGCTTTCTAATGAATGGTTCATAAGGCACAACACTTGGTGAAGGTTTTGCAAATGAGGATGCAAGCAGAGTGGGTTTAACCATGGAGGAAACTCTGTAGTTAAGCATGCTCAAGCTGGAGTGGTACTGGGATGGATGACCTCCTGGGAAGTCCCCATGCTTCACCTTCATAAGTATCACCTAGAGCCAATGAGTGCTAAGTGTTCCATTCATTCTCATGAGAGATGGGTTCATGTAAACCACTACTCATGAATCACAAGTCAATGAGTTTGACTCAAAAAACTACACAGTTGAATCTTGATAGCAATATCACAATTTGGCTTGCTATGGAAAATATCTCTTACTTATCACATGAATCTTGTATTATTTCTTAACACCAAACCCCATCTATAGATTTCCAATTTAGGGTTCTTGGAGCAACAACATTAGGGTCTATAAGCACACAAATATTAATGATAAAAATCATCTGTTAAAGAAAAAACCATGTTTTAAATGACTGGCAATGGTGCCCTAACCTTGTGCAAAATATCTAGATTTGAAGACTTTAGTGGTGACTCAGGAAGTATAAACCAGATATGTTGCAGGGACAAAATGCCCTGAATAGGTTAAAAATGAGGCTTCCATGGATAGGCCAATAATAGACTCATCCCAACCAAGAAGAAAGACTTTTTTAAAGCATATTTGATGCAGGGGCATCTAGAAGAGCATATGAGTAAAGGAGGACTCCAGTAACTAAGAAGGAGAAGATGGTATCAAGACAAGTTGATTGGAAAGTTTTGAAGCCTATAATGGCTTATGATAGTGCTGGATTCAATAAACTATGTAAAAGTCATGATAGAGGTCTAAGGACCAATACAATGTAATAGACTCAACATACAATGTAATAAGTGATCAAAGCAATGTAATAGGTGAAAGAGTCCAATAGGATTAGATTTGAGTAGTTTTCATGTTTAGAAGCATTCAATAAATACATTGGACCATGTGTAGGTCAATGGAGTAAGTTGGGAAGTCAGAATAGTCGTAAAATGCATAAAATAAAGTTTATTAATTTAAATTTGAATGTAAACAGTCATATTAACTTTTTGGAGGGAAATTAGTTTTAACAGGTTTTAGGATTAATTAAACCTCCCAACTATCTAAAGTTGGTTGAGGTAGGTAGATAGGGGTCATTAAATGTCTAAAGGATCCATTGTATGGAGGGGGACAGGGAGAAAAAAAGCCTTTTGTGCGGACTGTTGTGAAAGCAAGCAATAAAATTTCATTTTGGTGCTGTTCCATTCAATGTATTGAATTTCTTTTTGTTTGGGACTATCAAATACATGAATTAGAAGGGTATTTAAACACATTTAACTCATTATTGAATGAATAACACTTTGTTTTGAAGCAGCATATACGACTGTTGGTTCATTTCAGGCTATTTTCTTGAGTTTTTCCTGTGACAGACAAAAGTTTTCTTTAAATAGATGAACCTCCCATGAATTCAAGGGCCCAGACTTCATGGGAGGCCTATTACTAACATGTACAATAGAAATCTAACAAGTTTTGATGTAGCACTAGTGCGAAGACAACAAGTTTGGAGAAAACAATGGAAATGTCCCATGGTGGATTGGTGGGAATAGTACGATAGCAGCATATTGAGTTGTACAAGAAGGTTATCTAATGATTTGAGATGTCCTAGGGCATCAAAGAGAAGTTGTATGAACCATTATTTGGTCTCCAAGGTTAGTGGAGATAGGTGTTTGGTGAAACCCTATGCAACAAGGGTTTGAAAGCATTGAATGAGTGTTTTGGGTGTTCCTTGTGGAATAGGACTAAAATCTCTTGGATTTAGTCATATTTTTCCATATTATAACTATGATGAAAGTCTAGAGTGATGAGGATAAGAGAATGATATAGTTGCTTGTTATTTGCTTGATTTTGATGCCATTAGGAGGGTACCTTGTGAAGGAAGTTAAGACTGGTCTAAAGGAGTCACCATTGAAGTTTACATATGTTAAATAACCCTAAAAAGGGTGTCTAAAACTATAATTTTTTTCTCAATTTGTTTGGAAAAAGTTAGAGAAAAAGGGAGAAAATTGGTCCAGCAGGGCTAATTGGGGCTCATAGGGCTAGAAGGCAGATTTGAAGGTTGTGGTCAATAGGTATTGTAAAGGCTATCAAAAATGATTGATTCTTGTTGAAACCACCTTTTTAACACCATTTTGGTCCATATTAAGTGTTTGGAGGCATAGTTGATTCAATTGTGGGTATGTAGCCTTTGGTGAGCCTGAAGGGCTAGTGGGGTTCTTGAGTCATAAAAATTTGACAATCATGGGTTCTTTTAATTGTTGTAAAAAATTTCATATAGGAATCACACAGTCCTCAGTCATCAAACTCAAGTTGAATGGTTCTGATTTCCATAGGTGCTAATTCCACAATAAATTCTTCATTCATTATTTTATTTCTCTTAGATGGCTCATGCATATCATTCTCTTCACCTTCAATTCGCTAGTCCAATGATGTCATTTCTGACTTTTCCTAAACTGTAGAAAGATTGAGCTCGACAACTTCTTCAATCTACAAAATCATGCAAAACAAATATTTCAACAATTAGAGCAAATATACCATTTAATCTTTGACTCTACCATCTAAACTCATGAAAGGGACCACAACTTCCTACTATTCTTCATATTCTAACTCAAAGAAAATGTGAACGTGTACATGCAATTTTTTTAATCCCCTGATGTATATGTAAATGATTCAATACATAGGGTCAATCACCCATGAGAAGGGAATGATCGATGGGAGAGTAAAGATCATGCAAGGACCTAAAAGGCAAATATTAAATTAAATAAAGCCATAATGATATGTTCAATTGTATTTTTTATAATAACTGCCCATTAAAGATTTCTCTGGAAGAAAAATACCAGCAATAAAGGGTAATCATTTTTTATGCATGGCTTGTTGTCTACAACATTTTAAATAGTTATGATTATATTTTCAAGACCTTATTCCATCCTTCAAGGAAAGTGTGTTTATTTTCTCAATGGTTATCATAGGAAATGAAAAGTAAAAATTGACCAAAATAGCATAGCGATGAAGATTGGAGATAATATGGTTATATCAAACACATGATAACATATTTAATCAAACACATGGTATTGGGATGGTATAACCTAGAAACGTTAAATTGAGATGGTTTTTGTACATGCAAAATCATAGCAGTAAATTGTTTAAAGTAGTGAGCTCATGTGAAAAAGCATAAAGGAATTCGTATGGACAAGCCAAGTCAAACTATTTAAGAGATACAATAACACAATGAAACTAGGTCAAATAATATGACATCCATCTTGCTGACATGACATGTTCCAACAGACAAAGCAAGGTGCAAGTCCCCTCAGTTCACATGCCTCAATAATATAAGTTTACATATTTGAACTTCAAATTTTTTAAAAGGCATTAATTAATAACATCAAAAAGAAAATAACAAAATAATATTGAGAAATCAACTGCAAGTACCCAGAGTGTTCACTTGTTGTTTCATATATCTATTTCAAGAACATTTATTTTTGGTTTTCCACCAAGATGTATATGACTGACTTCAATATTCCTCTTCAGAAATCACCAATAAATGTCAACAGCCATCAAGGACTGAACTTTAGAACAATATATACTCAATAATTAAGGTTTTTCTAAATAGGACAAATAGAAAGCCTTTATTTATCATTCTCATTTATTGCATTTGTTAAGCCTACCAAAATTGTTGGAGATCAACTCACGATTCCATGATCAATACTAGTCATATCTTCATTGAACTAAGCTCTCCAGTGTTTGTAATTTGTATTGACTTGAAAAAATATTGATAATTTGAAAAGACATCCTTCTCAAAAAGTTTCCAATTATTGTCCTTAGGCTTTCTAGTTGTTTTATAATATCTAAAGACCATTTTAAATTTCAACATTAAAAGGTTAATCTTTTTTGACCCAGCAGAGCTTTTGTATAATCCATGTACCATATGGCAATGACAAAAACAACATATCTTTCAATATTAGATAATAGAAACAAAGTTCCCTTATCACTTTTGAACTGAAAATATTGATTCTAAGGAGGTAGAAAGAACCAAAGGAAACTAATTTTGACTGATTTCTTGTGATGCCCCTGTATGAAGTGTACTTACAAGGCAAAATAAAAAAATATACAGTAGAATTCAGTTTTGGAAATTGCATCAGTGACCAATTTAATGATTACATATAATACTATCCTTGAAAGTTGAAAAACAAACTTCTATTGTTATACCTATAACTAAGGCTTCTATAGGCTTCTATTGTTATGCATATTGAATTCATTAAAATGACAACAATGTCTTATAATTATGAATTTAGAAAATGCTTTTAACTTGATCCTATCATGCTAACATACAAATGTGTTTGTTAAATTTTCTTGTGATTGCTTACCCTTGATTTATAACAATTGAAAAACAACTTAATGAAGAACTAAATCACCAACATAATATGTTGTGGAATCTTAAGAATGTAGAAATAAAATCAAACAAAATGGCAAATCAGATTTTCAAATATCCAAGTGTTCAACAATGAAATAGAGATAGATGGTTCTTGTTTGGCAGACTGTACTACAAAACATTTTTTGCTTCACCAAGTGAACAATTGTTTGCAAATTTGTCAAATGTTTTTTCTAGTATCAAGTTATATGGGCTTCTCTGTGCCTAAACATAATAGTTAAAAGATGAGAGTATACAAATCAATAAAGAAGGTAATGTCAAAGAGGACTAAAAGAGTGATAATCTTTAATAACCACTTTAATGAGTTTTTAGTAGACACATGTTGCCAAAGTAGATTTATCCTTAAATATGAAAAATTGCATTTATGACATGCATAAATATGATTTTTTGGTTCTACGAAGGCAGCGCATTGGAATAAATGTTTTAGGTAAGCTTTATACAACTAAGGACAAACACATGCCATCAATCTTACAAAGGAGTAATTGGATATCCACATGAAAAAATAGGGCATCAGAAGCTAGTAAGGTCCATTTGCAAAAGAGTATACCTTAATACAGGACAACAGACATTTTGCCAAATGTTTTTATAATTTTACAATTTCAGACCATAGTTTTGTACAAACAAAATGGTTCAGTTTATATAAAGTTCAAATTTACCTCATAAAGATCTGCTAAACGCAATAAAGTAAGCTTATCCTCTAGTTCCTTTCTCCAAATTGCATGTTCAATGTAAAATAAAAACTAAAAGAGGAAAAAATAAATATAAATGACTCTCCCAAACAATCTACTTGAAATAAACCTTAAAATATTCATCATCCTCTTGAAAAGAATGCGAAATTTACCTGAAGTGTAATTATTGCAATATTTGTTGGTAGCTCATAACCTAGGGGAAATGCTGAATACTAAGGGGTATTTATCAGATTCATTTCTTTTTCTTGCATCATAGAATTTTCCTTATTTCATTTTAAACTCATGCAAGAAAGTGATTTTCATAGATTTCACACTTTGCCTTTTTTCATATAGTAGACAAAATAAAGACAAAACATTTCATTTTAGTCATACCTACAGCCATAAGTGATTGTGTGATTTTTGTGTTTATGAATCATCAAAACTTGTCCTAAAAAATGTCCCACATAGAGAAACAAAATAGCATGGGTCATAAATATATCATTTTTCCTTTATCTAGAATATTTTGATTGGAAACCCTTGCAAATTATAAGTTCATACCTTGCATTTTAGTGGCATTCTTATATTGAGAGTTTATAACCTTTCTTAGTCATTTTCATAGTGAATAGTCCTCATCTTAGATTCTAAAAATCTAAAAATCTAAAAACATAGCTTGCACATCCTAGGGTCAAGAATTACACTTTCTAGAGTCATTTTCCAAATTAGAGGGTACATCTTTTGAGGACATTCCTATAGTGGCTTTGCACATTATCTTGACTTCCTTTAAATATAGTTATCTTCTTTTCATGTCCACCTTTTCTTGGATGCTTGTCATTCTTGTCTAAATTTGTCTTATTCATAAACACCTTGTCATAATTATAATTTTGTTTTCCTCGAAATTGAATTCAAGATATTTCCCAACATCATTTAGGTATTTCCTTAGAAGGTTTACATTTATCTATCTTAGGGTATACTACATGCACCTTAGACAACATTCATTCATAGTTTTCATTAGCATTCCAAAATCATGAAAAATTAAAAAAATAGTCCTAGTGCTTCATGATGTAGAGTGGTTAGCAGAAGTGGTGGTTTCACACAAAACTTGTTCAATTCTACAAGGATCCCACAAGCCTTTAAGGTACTCCAAAGGTCAAATACCCACAAAACACTCAATCTTGCCTCCAAATGCCTAGGGTGGACACAAATGGTATAAACTAGATGTTTTAGACAAGAATCAATTAGTTTCAACCTTTTCTGCAACTCCAATCATCAAATCCCCAAAACTGACTATTAGGTCTAGTTGACAAGCTAGTAGCCCTCCAACAGCACTAAAACCCAAATAACTCAAATTTTTTCCAAAACAATTGATAAGGTAATTATATTTATGAATATTTTTTTTATTGTACTAAAACATATCCAAAACTTAAATATTGTTACTATGGAAAATATTACTAGAAAACATGATTGAGTCTATTTTTAGAGGGCTAATTAGGTGGGTTTACAAAGAAACCATGCTCTAAATGCATCCAAACTCCATGAAATTCATAGGACCATCATTATTTATGCCTAATTAAAGAAATCATTGATCAATTTTATACTATGAAGTGTTTTGGTACAAAAACCCCAATTACATGCATTAAAACCCTCATTTCCTAGGGCATCATTGAACTAGGTCAATCTGGCACTTCCAAGACCCAAACTTCAGGTTTCACCATGTATTCAACATGTGTTAAAAGATTCTCCAACAAAAAATACACCTCCTTAAGCTAGATGTATGGCTATGTGACTGTTAGCATCATTTGGGTACCCAAATCAATCCCTACACCACTCAAATTTGCATATGCTTCACCCTATCATATAAATCTTCACTTTCCTTGAATTTTCATGGTTAGTTAAACATGTTAGAACCATCAGGGTCCATCCCATGGTTAGATATACATTCATAGGATGGAACCCTCACTTATTCATTTGAAAAAAATAATGCAAAACTGTATGTTTGGCGTGACAGCGGTAATAAGTTTTGAAATGTGTTATTCAATTCACCAAATTCAACTCAAAACAACTTAAGTATGCCTTACCAACACTTATGGAAGATTTCTACATCGAAAAGGGCTTCAAATTAGCAAGAAAACTTCAAAATCTCATTGATTCATTGCCTGTCTGTACAGTTTTTTTGTGTACTTCATACAAAACCATCCCTCCTCCTTGCCTAAGGTTGTGACATCTTAAATAGACCTCTAACTGACTACCTGACCAACCAAGGTAGTTGGAATGTTTATTTAAACAAGACAAATACTAAATCTTAAGTTTCCCTCCAAAACTACTTAGTGACCATTTGAGTTTGAATTCAAATTATAAGATATGCTTTTTATGCTTTTTCTAATATCTAGACCTATGCTAATGACTCATAATTGGTCCAATGACCTTATTGAATATCTTAAAACATGAAAATACATCCTACTACCCTTTCATGGCTCATATGCCATTTGCTACATCATTTTGCCCATAGGCTTTATCAGGACCTTTGACCATTAAAGTACTTTGGCCATGAAAATATGCCATGATTGGCTTTAGAATATTCCAGTTGACATGGCTAGATGCCTTGTCCTTCTTGTCTTCACCCGGTACCATGGAATTACTTGGTTGCATGATGGATGCCCCTGCATCACTTCACCTTTGTGAGCATCACCTAGATGAAATGAGCACTAAGTGTTCCATTCATTCTCATGAGAGATGGATTCATGTGAATCACTACTCATGAAATATTTGTCAATAAGCTAACCATAAAGCTACACAGTTGAATGCTGATTGCAATATCACAATTTGATGACTTGTGGAAAATATCTCTTAATTATGAATTGATGAGCTTAAGAGGCTTTTTAATGAATGGTTCACAAGGCACAAAAATTGCTGAATGTTTTGCAAATGGGGTTGCAAGAAAAGTGGGCTTAACATTGGAGGAACCTTTGTAGTAAAGAGAACTTGAATGAGAATAATATTGGGATGAGTGACATGCTGGGAAGTAGCGTTTCACCTCTATGAGCATCATCTAGATGCAATGAGTACTAAGTGTTCCATTCATTCTCATAAAAGAAAGGTTATTATGAACTACTATTCATGAAACATTTGTCAGTAAACTAATTATAAAACTACATAGTTAAATTCTGATAATAATATCATAATTTAACTTACTATAAAAAATATTTCCTACTTATCAAATTATATAACTATTCTCATGATCCAACCCAACTTGTAAAACTGGTGGAAATTACCTCATTCATTGTGACAAGAACTGTTGCATCTTTGTCCCCCTCGACCTGCCAAATTATCCTTAGAACCATTGATATAATGAAATACAATGACCCAAAAAATGTCACATACCTTGTGAATTTATGAATATATTTTCATACCTTATTCAAAGCTTCATTGATATTTTGGATTGCCCCAAGCCCAAACCTACACAAGCGAAACCAAATGAGCAAGATAAATTTGATAGAATTATAAAATTCAAAATGCAAGTGAGGTAGCTTACACATGCTTGTCATGCCCTCCAAATGTCAAAAGATAAATACCACCCTCTTGACACTTCAATTCATAGAAGTTCTCTTCTTCTTCTTCATATCTCTTTGACATCCTAAACATAAATACTTCTGAAAAGGCTGGCAAATTCTCAAAGAAATTGGGCCATTAATTAACAGACTAGCTGGCTTATTCATATATAGAATGAAGTACATACTACAAATTACAATCTATAGGAAACAAGCTGTGTAAAGCTTAAACAACGGGCTTTTAATCTATGAAGTATGTTAGAGTTGATTCTAATTGGATCTCCATGTAAATCGGAACTGTCAACTTTTGTTGTGATTAAAAAGGGCAAAGTACCCATAATTTTTTGTGTTCTAATAATCACCTATGGGAGAGGTACTAAGGCCTATAAATATTATGGTTTTATCATGATTTGGATATAGGTGTTAGTGAAAGGAGAAAGGAACAGTAGGTGATTGTTGAACAGGCAATGAAGGGTGCATTTGGGAAGGACCACATGGTGAATATGAACAAGTTGAGGGTGGAATTGGTAAATGATTGTTGTAAATGATTGAGAGAGTTTTTTTGAAGGTTTTTGAGCCATTAGAAAGGTTTTGTGAGTTGATTTAGGGTCTTTTCTAGGAAGCCCTAGGATAGAAACCCTTAAAGGGAGAGTTTGATGAAAAAGTATCTAGGAAAGCTTGGAGGGTCAAACTAATTGAGGAATTATAATGTTTATTAGATTCCTTGAGATTGTATAAAGGTTTGAAGGTTGAGAGTAAGTGTAAATAGGAGTTGCTTTAGAAGAGGAGGGCTAATTAGGCCTAATTGTTGATAGGGACAGTCATAGAAGTGTGCAACAGTCACAAGTTGAAGGATTGGTATTAGCAAGGTTTGAAGAACTCCATAAAGGGTATCTAGAAAGGTGAAGAAGTCACCATGGTGTTTGAGGAATTTTAGAGAAAAGTGCAATTTACTGGCAGGACAGGGCTAATTGGACAGTCCTAAAAAAGGCAGTTTTGAAGATTGGGATAGAGTTAATGCTTGGTAGGGGTTGGAACTCCTTAGTTAGGCTATTTGAGGATTTTTTAAGCCTTAGAAGGATCAAGGGAATCCTTGAAGATAGAAATCAAGAGGTGATTGCATGAAAGGTGAATTAGGAGTGTTCCCAAGGAGAGGGAAATTGGAACATGGACAAAGTGAATTGATAAGTTGTCTAAAATGAATCAAGGCAGTGAACCTATTACAGAGGAGTGTTTGGTTGATATCCTAAAGTCAGGGACTTCTTATTGATCCTTGAGTTGAACTCTAGTTCCTTGAGTGGATTCCAAGACGTTGTTGAATCCTCGAGTTGAACAGGGTTCCTTAAGGGGATATTAGAAGGCTCTGCATCAAAAACTCTAAGCTTGTCTTTAAAGTTTGAGCTTAACTTGATTTCAAGAATAGTTTAATATTCTCTACTAAACAAGGCCAACCATGTGAAGGTGGAAGCTCATTTGGCCCCTCCCCCCCCTAACATCACTCTAAATTCCCCATTAACATTTAATAACATTCATTCATTCATTCATCCATTTTTGAAATATAACATTCAATCATTATAATCACATGATAACATTCATTAACACATAAAATTCATTAACACACAACATTCATAAATAATTTATGAACACATAATTCATTAACACACAACATTCATGAATAATTCATTAACACGTATTAACACACATCATTCATCAACATTACTAGTACAAAATTACATCCATTAAGATAATGTTCTTTCATTAGCAATAAATGTTAATTAAAATCATTTCTTTTTGGGTTTCTTGCTATTTTTTTAATCATATAATTTCTAAGAGGAAGATCAATGCCCTTATCATTCCCTTCCTCTATTGATTCTAATCCCAACATGTGTCTCCTCCTCATCTATTTAGGAACAGAAGGCCACTGCATTGAAGGGGGGTCTGCTGCAATAACTACTTCATGAGTTAAATTCACACTATTTTATATTATTGAATTACAAGTATTTATGTAAGTAAAAGAACTATAAATCAAAAAAATAATTTAAAAGAACAAAACATAGATTTTTTTTACCTGAATGTGCCACATGATCTACATGGTGATCAGTCTAAACATCCTCCGACACTTGTTCAGCATGACCTGATTCTGTATCCTCTAAAATATACACAAAAATGTTACACCAAGTTCAATTTAAGATGTTAAATTGTATTAATAATTACATAATTAGTTTAAAATAGAAAATGAGCACCTCCTTGGACAGTATAATGCACATTAGGGGCTTCATGATGTAGCGTATGATCTGTGTCACGATTAAGAGGCTGCATTGCAATGTAATGGACATTATTATCAAATTGATTGTTGCTCAAGTATTCAATTTCTAATATATTTTTTGGCATATTTACCTGTACACATGATGCAAGAGACTCTTCGGTTGGGCCAGTGGAAGCTTGTCGTAGGTGTTTAGCCACGGCTTGATAGCCTTCCTTGAAGGCAATTTTTTTGTGTTCTTCCATGGCCTCTAAATTAAAATCAGAGCCCTGCATTTTTTGATTAAACAAAATTATTTGCATTTTATAAATAATTTTTCTCTGCAATTCATTTACTGCTACTTACAATGTGAGCTTTAATTTTTGAATATCCTCCAGCGCCAAGTTTGTGTTGCCCAATCTTTTGCAGCTTGGCCTTTGTTGCCTTTGAAGTGTCCTGCAACCTATGAAAAGTTTGAATATGGAATAACAAATGAAACTTTGAAATGCTGAACACATTGCATTCAATGGTGAAAATGTCTAAAACATCATACCAAGATATTATATTGAAAAATGATGATTGCATTCAAAATTTAATTATCATCTCAAAAGTCTATACCAAACACCTTATCACTAGTAGTTAATACTATTGCATACCTTCTCACATTTGTTGGTGAAACTCCTTTTTGAGAATCTACTTTCTCCTTTGCATCTAAAATAAATTCATTCCAATCCCTCACTGAAATAAAGGGAGGACACTTGTACTTTGGGTTCTAGACGAGACTCTTTCTATATGTGTCTCTCACAGTCTTAAGATGTTTGCAAGCTCTTTCTAAAATTTTCTTCTCATCAAAAATATTATTACCAAACTCATGCTATAAATATTTGATGAGCTGATCTTTTAAACTTTTTTCTTGCAAATTCTACCTTTTAAGGAAAAACACAAAATTTTTAGATATAGCCACTAAAAGAAAAGACCGAAATGAAAGGAAAAATATTGTACCAATTAATGATATGAAAAAAAAATAGTGGGATAAAATTAGTTCGCTTATGATGTTCCACCTTGTACGTATGGTGGGCTCGAATATATGCAATGTGAGGTCATAAAGCTTCTAATAAAACATATCATTTCCTACAAAAAATGTCATGGGATAATCAATCCAAAACTTGTTATGAATAGGTAAATGCATATTACAATATAAAAAATAATTATTTAAAGTACCTAGAATTTGAGGACATTTTATAGGCATTGATTCATTATTGTCAATCAATAATGATGTCTGCATAGCTCTTGTGCTAGTAATATAGGTAGATCTAGGAAATGGTGGTGAATTATCACCAATACATGCAAATTGATCAGTATCTGGTGTACCAAGTAGTGCCACCAGGGTATCTCCTACTCTAAAAAAAAATCCACTATGTGATGCACCCAAGATTAAAGTACAAATTATGAAATCATAATTAGCACAAAACCAAATATAGTAAAATAATGATTTACTAGTTGCCATAGCCCTTGAAGGCGTTGATGTTTGCATGGCCCTTGTGGCCAACATTGCACTCGGCAATCTTCTATGGACAACCTGGCTAGGAGGAGTCTCCTGCAATTGACGACTTGAACAATACATTGTTAGCAAAGACATTTTGAAATAATAAAAGTAAGAGTTAACTTGAGAAGTTTTTTAATGTTCCAAAAAAAAATTCCTTGTAACTTGTCAACTAAAGGATTATTTTACCTAAGGTAGCCGGAGGTCTACTAGTACCAGCCTCATCCACACATTGTCCTTGACCAGGTACTAGAGATTCCATAAAATCCTGCAACAAGAACACATATTACATATATTTTACTTCACAACATAAAAGAGTATAAAATATTAACCTTTATTGAAATTTTTTTATAACTAAAGATTCATTACTGCTTACTTGATACCAACGTGTGAGTGCTTTCAATTCAGTTAGCCTCATGAGCATCTCCTCAGTTGGATTTGTTTCATACAAAATATTAATTATATCTTTATTGATTTGTTTCATTTTTTTCTTAACATGATTATAACATTAGGTGAATCTACAAAAAGATCATCATCCTCAGGGGTAGCTATTGCCTCTACTGTCGAGGGTGCTTTTCCCTTATCTTGAACATCAAATTGTGACAAGAATATCAGTAAAAATATCATAAAAACTCCAAAACCATAAATAAAATAACGTAATAATATAACATTTTTCAACTATCTAATTTGTACAATTTTAATAAGGTTTACCTTTGCTGAAGAACAGGTGGGAGGAGCATCCTCATGGCCTCTATCATGTGCGGGATCCATATCATCATGTGATAAAGATTAAATATAAAAACTTTATCGAACTAAAAGCAATAGACTTAGCAAAACAAAACTTATTAATAAAATGGTATATAGTACTTACCACCCTCATGATAGTAACTTTATTTGTATCTATGTGATTTAAATGATAATCTATTAGCAGTTCTTCCCCTGTACTTATTGATTTTATTGCACATACAAAAACTTGATTCCCCTCACGTGCCTCAAATATGCAATTGGGTTTCTTATTAGTTGACAAAGGTCACGTACTATTTATAAAACCCACAATATTACCTATTGCTTTTGGTCTCCCATCAATGTACATTGCAAATCTTTTACTTTGATCATTTTCTTTCCTTTGTATATAATTAGCTGATAGTGCATACCTACGCATACTTTTTTTATATTAAACAATCCGCATCCAATCATTGTAATTGTAACACAGACCGACATACTTGAAAAATTCAAAAACTCTATTGTAATATACCTTTATCCCATCCATGGAAAATAGGCCCAAACCATGTAATAAGGATGGAGCAATGCGATATATCCTCTCATTAACACAAAAATTAGTATTAATTGGAGGTAGCTCATTGGGTACCCATTCTTTCTCAATGTGTGTGTACCAAAAGGGCACCTTGATGTTGCCTTTGGTCTCATCATCATAAGAACATGACCCCCCATTAGCAAGGAAATATTCCATGCATTTATCAATTTTTTTTCTAATCTTTTGACCTCTAGTTGATCTCCCTATTTTAGCCATACTACATGTAGAACTTTCATCTAGCATTCCCTCATTTCCCTCATTTGATGTAGATAGATCTGACAAGTACCTATTTGGTGGGTGCTACAATCCATCGAATGAGATATTGCCACATCAATATATATAGAATAATCAAGTTGTGACCCATACGTACAGTTCTTCTTTGTCTATATATACATTATATGATCATATAATATGTCTATTTATAACATACGTGCTCAGTGATAAACAAGAAGAATATAAGAAAATTATGTCTATTTATTGACTTATACCTATCGATCCATGTCACTGTGCACGATCCATGCCAAAGGGGTCAAATTTCCTACATATGTTAATCATTTATCTTAAGTTAGCTAAATATTACATGATACGTATGCTACAAATAACTTAGAAGATAACATGAACAATATGCAACATCGTAAACATGAACAAATTTGCCTTATGTATGGAATGCAAGATTGTCAACAGAAGGCCGGGGTGACAATGTCTGTAGTCAATTGCTTGTTTGCAAAAAGGGTGATAATAAAACACAAATATACATGTATCAAGAGCAATTAATTGAGCATCGTAAACAAAAAATTGGTAATTATAAATCACAAATGTCGTAATCATTAGAATTGAACACAATAAATATGTAATCATTACAATTTAAAGAAAAACATAAATATGTAATCATTAGAATTGAACACAATAAATATGTAACCATTTCAATTATGTCATTGATCATCATCATCATCATCATCATCATCATCATCATCATCATCATCATCATCATCATCATCATCATCATCATCATTGCCATCATCACCATCATCATCTCCATCAACAACATCACCATCATCATCATTGCCATGATCACCATCACCATCATCATCACCATCATCATCATCATCATCATCATCACCATCACCATCACCATCACCATCACCATCACCATCACCATCACCATCACCATCACCATCACCATCATCATCATCATCATCATCATCATCATCATCATCATCATCATCATCTGCTTCTTCATCATCTTCGGTATCTTCTTCTTCCATAACATTATACTTTATCGGCCTTCCTCTTGGATCATGTTTAACAACAAATGACCAACCCTATTTATGTGGAACCTCTGAGTAAAACACTTGCTCACACTAGCTTGGAAGAACATAGGGCTCATCTTCAATTGGCTCAAACAACCTTGTATTAATCATTGTAAATCCATTATCATGTTGAATAACAGTTCTATCTGGATCATTTTGATTCAGTTGTAGCCTATACCATTTGATGACAAATAGAACTACTTTGAAGGAGTTAAAGTCACACTCAATTATATCATCTAAGATGCCATAGTATTTATTTTGAGATTTTTGAGGATGTATGTCATTTCTAGATGATAGATTGGTGACTTCAAAAACTGCACTTATCCCAGAATCACAAGTTTTCTTTGTGTCATCCAACTTTTTTATGCAAAATTTGTGGCCATGATAGTACATAGCTTTGTGGTTCTTGACCTGCAATTTTTCAAGTGTGTAAATTATTTTCATCATGAGTTGATATGAAACATACGAGTCATGATCATTAATAAATTTGTACGTACCTATCCACCTCTTAAACCATGTGCTAGATCAATTACCATTGGAGTAACATTGGAATCTCCATTACAATGAGCTTCTCTAACCAATGAAGCAACACCTTCCCATGTTAATAAGAAACCATTTTGTTGACATCATTCAATCCATACCGTCATCCAATCAAGATTGTTTTCAATATACAAATGTATTGCATCCCACTCTCGACCAGTTGTATCAAAAACATCTTAGATTTATTGCATCCCACTCTTGACCAAATTTATAAGAATTAATTAACTACAATAACATCTTAGATTTACCTCTCACTTTCCTCAATCTACCTTTTCCCATCAAGTATTCCCCTTCAAATTTGTTAATGGAGTTGGGATCCCAAATACGATCTACATGGATCTTTGCTGCAAACTTAGGAAGATATTCACTAATGTACACGATGGTCTAGTATACCATATATCCCTCCACCATAGAACCCTCAGGATGTGCTCTCTATCGAACCAAGCCTTTCAAAAATTTCAAGTGCCTCTCAACCATCCACATTGACCTAGTTGGTATAGGTCCACACAATTCAATCTCCTCAACTTGATGTATGAGGTAATGTTCTTGTGCATTGAAAAAAGTTGAAGGTAGACACTTTTGTATATCACACATAAGAAGAGGAATTTTTCTCTTCCAGTATTTTATATCTTCTTTATTGATTTCTTTAGATGACAACCACCTCATGTATTTTCCAAGATCATATATAACTTGTTTGACACCATTGGCAAAGTGGTGTGGGAGAGATAGAGGTAGAATGTACTACAATATTTGTAAAATGATCTTGTCAATATTTTATAAAAGAATGCAATGAAAACCACATGCAGTATACAAATATATAGTGAATAAAAAATAATATGAATTACCTTAATAAATATATGCCAATCGTGTGTTTTCATCCTTGGCCCAAATTCACTTTTCTTTGATATGAGATCATTTATGTTCGCAACAAATCCTGTGGGAAATCATATTTTTTTTATAATTTCTTTTATAGCATTGCTCTGCTGCTCCAACAATAACCATGGAAGGGCACTTGTATCAATCTGGTCTCCATTATTACTTGATCGAATAAAATTTTTCATTGCATGGTTGGATTCTTCAATGTCACTACAAATTTTGATAATTTGGTCTTTGTCATGCCTTCCATCCAATATTTTCCATAATGTCTCTGTTACATTCTTTCTATATACATAGGATCAAACAAATGCACGATTGGGAGTTGCTCATAGTATGGCAACCTAGTAAATTGCATAGGATAACTTTTTAGTGCTTTTGGAATTTGGTCATTGATGCCTTGACGACCTTCACAAGCATCAATTACATCATCAGTAAACAAAACACAATATCAAAATATAAATTTGAAACAAAACCCATCAGATGGAATGAGATTACCTTGACGATTTATTTTATTGTACACCAACTTCCATAGGTGAGGTGTCATTCTCCATGGCTTTGATGTAGTCTCTTCTTTCCCATTGAAAAGATGTTTTTCAGTAATTTGGTACTTATGATTTCTATGGAGAAAGTGTCTATTCTCATCAAACACCTACTTTCTCAAACTTTTTGAATGACGAGATTTTGTCTTTGGACCACAAACTGGACATGCAAATTTTCCCTTTGTCTGAAGACCTACAAGATCATGTATAATTGGATTAAATGTGTTAACTTTGTGTTAGCACTATAACATACCAAAAAAGAGGCATTAAGAAGAGAACATACCACAAAAATGTGTTAGCCCAGGGGCATCATGTATTGTCCATACAAGCATTGCATGGAATTAAAATTGTCTTTGTCCTATTGGTCTAGAGATGTCATACATAGTGACCCCATTCCATAACACCATCAACTCATCGATAAGGGGCTCAATATATACATTGATATCTTTAACTTGGTACTTACCTAGTTGAATGAACAAAAACATTACATAATTATTATGACCATTTTGATGGATTATTAATAATAAATTAATTTAGATGACCATTAAATCAAAAAATTCCCGGAAAAATCAGTGACAACATTATGTGCTCCCTCTTTATGGACAACCAAGGAGGAATGTTATTGTTGATAACAAAAACAGGCCACACCGAGTAAGTAGATCTCATCTCTCCAAATGGATTGACACCATCCGTTGCCAATGAAAGCTTGAGATTACGAGGTTCTTCTTTAAAGTGTGGCCATTTTTATTCTATTTCCTTAAATGTCGAGCCATCTATAGACATTCACATAATGCCATCCTGACTTCTATTGCGTGCATGGTAATCCATAAATTATGCCAAGCTATTGTACTTGAATAATCATTGCAAACGTGGAATAATGGGAATATGTCGAAGAACCTTACGAGGCACCTTTTTAGTTATTCGATCTGATTGATATCTACTAATATGAAAAATAGGGCATTCTATTGCAAATTCATGCTGTTTATAATATATAATATGATCATTCAAACATGCATGTATTGTTTGATATTCCATTCCAATATCTTTCATAATGGAAAATAATTCTCGATATGAGCGAGGTAGAATATTTGATGGTGGTAACAAACACTCACCTATCAACCTATGACCAAAAATATAATTTTTTAATTTAAAGAATATTAATTGCTACATGATTCACCCAATATTAATTATAAGGAAATTATGACTAAAATAATGAAAAAAGATGACATACCTTAACATACATGTCATTGCTATGTTGGATAAACCATTCATAACCTTCAAGTTCACCAACAACAATACAGCGGCAAGAAGAGTTGTTTCAGAGCCTTCATATAGGGGCTCGTGTGCCTTCTCAAGTATAGGTACATCAAGCTCCGCATCATCATCATCATCATCTTGATCATCATGATCATCTTGATCTTCTTCATCATCATGGTCTTCTTCCATGATATCATTACCTTCTACTTCTATATTCACACCTCCATGTTCCCTCATTTGGAAATCCACATTCTCCAGATTGTCATGGTCCATAACATGAAACTGAGGGATGTTGACCTATATGAAAATGATGACCTTATATTAACCATGACCATGTTGTCATCATCAAATCATGTCTTATGTATTTTATAAAATATTAAAATACATACCAATGGATGAAATTCATTTCCCCCTTCAATGTGACCATGTTGCTTACGATGTTCCTCAGCTATTTTGATTAGATATCTTCGAGTCTTTAAGCCCTTACAAAGTTTGCAAGGACAATAACATTTTCCATCACCCTTTCTTTTTAAGTTAGACCATAGTCTAGCAATTGCCTCCCTATTTTTTTGTGTGTTGATATTGTCAGACATGGTCTTACTTGAATGGAATGACTCGTTGGTGGAAGAAGGATGATTTTTTTGCAACCTGCTGATAAAAATCGTTACTGAAAAACCATTTTCTCAACCATTTTAATATCAAAAACATCATATGAAATATCTTTATCATTTAGATTTTAATGCTACATTTTAACTTTTAATCAGAATTCTGTGTAATATAAGGACCCCTATATCACCATTTTACTGAGAGTCAAGCATCAAGTCATCGGTAAGTTAACATAACATGATAAATTTGGGAGTAAGCTTTATTTAAATCATTTAAATTTGGGAGTAAGCTTCATTTGTTTGGTATGAATATGTTGAGTTGTTAACAAAAGTGTCATCCAAAAAATTACCACTAACCAGATGAGAAGGTGACTCAAGTAGGGAAATGGATCATATTTTCCTTATGGAGATTGAGTTTTCCAACAAAAACTAAAGACTTCAATAGTCCTAACATTCAAAGGAAAAAAAGGACACACTTGGTGAATAGACTAAAAAATCATAAAAGTCAAGGAATGGTAGTTGTTAATGGTGATACATGCTGATGTACACAATTTTTTTTTATTAAGTTAGATAAAATGGGGGCCATATCCAAGGGAACCCAACATGGCCAAAATAAAGGGTTATTCAATGTAATTGTAGGTGTTATCAAAATTAGTTTTCAAGAAGATGGAACTTCATCAAGAATGATAGGCCCACTCCATTCCTTCCCAAATATAAGTAATGTTATCAGAATCAACTAGATTTGATGAACTGATTCTACCTAGGTGGGGCAATTTGCATATAAGAAATTGACGGGTCTTTAAGGCCAAGGATTTTGAAATGATATTTTATGAGACATTGAGCATAGTGATAGGTGGTCATTTGTAAATGTCTTTATGGCCACCAAAATCAGATATAAATTTAATATTTCCTCTATATATTAATATTTAATTTCCTTCTAGACATAAAAGACCCAAATTGCTCCCAAAAAACCCTTCAAACTCAGGGCATGCTTAATGTCTTCATTAAGCATAAGGTATAATTATTTAATCAAATTTAATCACATGTATTTTCCTACTCATTGGCTGTAAATATCATGGAGAATGTGTAGCATGTTAATTTGAGTAAGGAGGTTCTATGTGATATGTGTTTGATTCCTTACTGGTGGAGAGTGGACAGAGAAAGCACAGTGACAGTGCCCAACCCAACTTTTATGCACAGCAAAGGTTCAAAACCCCAACCAAAGGCTTGGCTTCAATACCCCAACTAATAAACTCTACAATGAATCAACTTTTATGGTTTCAAGACACTCCAAACACTTTTAAGACTCAATCCAAGCTGGTGCAAAATTCCTCTTTAGGGACAAGTTCCCTAATTTTAAGCCAAAAGGGACTTTTAAGGTTCTAAGCCTTGAATCCTCAAAAAAAGACTAGAAACCTCTTATGTTACACTAAAACAAACAAAATATGCAAGTGGTTGTGCTCCTAACAACCCACAACATCAAAATCTTCAAAGGACCTAGAGACTCTACTAGGTCTTCCAACCCTGAATTTCTGCAATAACTTTGAAATTTTCCAAATGACCTAAGGAAAAATTGGCACTTTTGACTACCCTTTTAGAAGTTCTAACAAACCACAAAGACTAAGATCCTGACTCCACTCCTGCATTCATCAACCTTTGCAAAGTCCACAGACCTAATGTACACGGTTAGGCTTGGGTTTCAAAGCAAAGTGGAAAGAATGGGTTCATGAAATCAAACTCTCACCTTTAGGTTGTTCTCCCTATTCAAATAGACCATAATCACTAGGGTCCTAAGTCCTCCAAGAAACACAACCTTCTAATTTTCTGCAATCTATCATTTTCCTAGTCAAATACATGGAAGAATTTGACCTAGGGCTTGCCTCCAAAAATAGCAAACTTGACCTCCTACCTCAAAGCTTCAGGAATTTGAAAATATGCATCCCTAAATTTCATTTTACTGAAGGAGAAGAATTTCCACAGGTTTAGTAGCAAGTTAGGGCCATTAGAACCCCAAAACCCTGAAAATAAGGGTTTCTCAGAACAGTGCACAAACAAATTGAATAACTTTTGTAATTGGTGACTTGAAGAGATCAAACCAACTCCAAAAGCATGGAATGGAAATACTACAACTTTCAGAGGGATCTGATCACCTCATCCAATCTATACTACCATACTATAACCATAAATGCACCAGGAATAGCTCTGAAATAGTTTGAACTTTATTGATTTTGAAAGCAATTGATTACAATAATTTTCTCTGGTCTTTCTTCAACCAGTTTGAAGCCTAAATAGGTTCTTCAAACCGTTGGCTCAACCATCAAATGGTTTTTGTAGGAAATGAACCTCTTGTATTGGTATTTATCCATTTTTTTATTAGTTATGATATCTACTTTGTATCTAGGGCAATTAGCCCAACTAGTAGTGGACCTTACTTGTAGTGAGCATTATACAAATCACCTTAATCGATGTCATGTTAACTAGTGTTTTATACTTGAGAATAGATTTTTTGTGGTTTTTACCTACCTTGAATTTCCATGTAGAAATTTGGTGCTCATTGTACATGGTGTTTCTTTTGTGCTTTCATGTTTATTGGTGTTTTGATTTTAGGTTTGAATTTATCTTGCTATAGGTACAATTAAAGTTTAAAAATATTTTGGGATAACTGTTTCACACACCCTCCCCTTCAATTATTTGAGACAATTCAACATCTTAATGGTGAGTAATATGATAGGGGGAAAATAGGGGTAAAAGAACTTGACATGGAAAGAAAATGAAAAGAAAAAATGGATCTGACCCATGTATTGCTATGAAATGTCCCAAGTACTAAAAACACAAAAATGTAGAGACAACATAGAAAGGACTTGGGGTTTATTTTATCATATGTTATATAAATTCCAAATGGGTTTCTAAAAATCTACTTTTTTAGCAGAGTGTTTTGGGAAAGTTGTGAAAAAACTAATAAAAATAGTCATTGGAGACCTAGTATGGATTAGGACTAGTTTGAGGACAACATTGAGGTTTGCTAATAATATTGGGATGTGGGACTTTGAAACCAATCCAAATACATTGATTTAAGTATGAGACCCCATACCTTTTAGGGAGAAAAACCCCATGCTTAAAAAATATAGTACTTTTTATTCTAGTAAGCTAATGGTTAAAATACAATATTAACACTTATTTTATTTGACATGGGTTTACAAATGAAAACTCACAAAATGGATTAATTGTGGTGGCATAATTTCACCTTAAAATATATAGTAATTCTCTTCAAGAATACATTATATAGATAAGTAAAACAAAGGAGGAAGCTTTTAGATGAGGTTGTGCAGAATATTTGGCACAACTTTTCAACCACTTGTAAGTGCAAATGACATATGTACATCTCCAATGACTTCCCAATCAAACCTCCTAAGTTAGACATGTAAAATATACTATCTTTAGGTATGATAGATGCTCTTCTACCTATTTTTGACATCACTTACATTGGTAATAGAATGAACCATAGAAATATAACAATAACATATTCTCTTATAACTTATCATTACCCAATTTTTCTATCCACCTTCTCCATATATTTAAAGATTCATTTGACACTTATCCATTCTATAATATAATCTATCATAAATTGGCATAGGTAGGTATGTCATAAAATTGTCATAAGTTGGCATAGGTAGTTGTGTCATAAATTTTCATTACATGACACTTGTCATCCACCGCCAAAAATATCCAAGGTCCTCTAAGTGGGATGTCTACCTCCATACAAGGATAAAATAAGCCATGCCACATTCCAAGTAGGATGATAACCAAACATGCCAACTCTCACTAGAAGATTAAATTAGCATGTGTAAATGAAATTGTCCTTGTAGGCTAATAAATTAACCAAATATTAACTAAATAAACCCAAATAACAATGCTAGGATTTGTAGATGTTGAGACCATGTTAATTCCAATAAGGTTATTGTTAACATGATCATGATCTTATTTTTAGTAGTAACTTTTGGGCATATTCTTTCTCATGTTTGGTAACTCAATTGGCTCATAGTTCTTCATATCATCCACAATATAATGGAAAAAATGAGGTTGTTAATATGTTCTTAGAAGGGTATCTACATATTTCCATTTTAGATAATAAATCTCAATGGATAGATCAATTATTTCTAGTAGAATAGTAGCATAATGTGCATTCTTCCATAGCTCATAAAAATGTCTCTCTTTATGGCACTATATTGATATCATCATCCTTCCATCATATCATCTTTAAGGGTGTCACCCAGAATTCAAAATATGGAGGGCCACATGCTTCATCAATAAGAAATGCTTTTAGGACTCAAGGAGAATTTGGTCACAACACAAAGTCAAATGAAGCAACAAGAAGACAAACATCACAATGACAAAAGTTTTGAAGTTGGGGGCTGAGTGTTCTTGAGAGTGCAACATTAAATTACAAAAATAAAATTGAAGAAAAAAGTAAAGAATAATAAGTTTTCACCAAAATATCATGGCTCATACCATATCTTGCAAAAGATAGGTAGTGTTGTCTACAAGCTTGAATTGCCACCAACAAACCAAGTTATCTCCATTTATTCATGTTTCTTGTTTGAGGAATGTAATTTAGAATAACGTCCATAGATAAACAATATTAGTATAACTTAATGAAGAAGTAAGAATCATAATAGAGCCAAAGTTCATTCTCTAAACATGTACACATTTAAGCTAACAAACTAGAGCATAAGGAGTATCTTATTTAGCATAAGAATCTACTAGCTGAAGATGCCACATGGGAAGATGAAGAGTTCATTCAAAAGAGTCCACACTTGTTTAGCATTGAGGACAATGCTTCTTTGAATTGGGGGTGTGGGAGGGAGGTGGGGAGGGGGGTGGGAGATGCTATACCCTTAATCCTAAAGTACACATATGGTTATGAGTAGTTGGGGTGTGGCTACCTTTGTATGTGACTGAATGTGACCTCTAAATCAGACACAACACAACATGGTCATTATTCACTTGATAGAATTCAGGAGAGAGTATGAAGAACTCAATCCAAATTCCATGGTGAGGTGACCTGTTACCTCCTATGTGAATGGGGTGTTTGAATACTCTCAAAATGAGAGCAAACAGCTAGGAGACCAATTCAACAATGGAGGATTTGAAAGAAAATATGAGCAAAATGAAACTAAGCTAAGAATGAATGCAATTAATCTAGAAAACTTTGAAAGAAATATGAAATGTAGATTTTTATTTGATTTTGAAATAAAGATGATATTAGAATAAGAACAAGTAAGCAAATTTAATCTAAATGTGAAATGCAATTACACTAATATGAGAAATTAAACTAGATAATGCAATAAAAGAGCTTTGAAAATAATGAGATATGAGACTAAAAAATGCTATAGTAAGGATGCTCTCAAAAATTGCTCTCTCTAATGAAGAAAAAGAGCCCAAATAAATAGAAGAGCCAAGAGGAGAAGGAAGAGTTTCTTGATTCAAAACTCCTGACCCTTCATATCCCTTTTGGGACAAATAAGCATGAATTACTTTATTAAAAGAATGGAAAATGCCACATGAGGACCTTTCGAATATCTCAAATTATTAATTCAAGAAAAGGTGTCCATTCAAATAACAAGAAATTAATTAATTCCTTTTTTATGTGTATTAGCCAAAGGGGGTGGTTTTATTTAATTTAATTTAAAGCACATAGGACTTTACAATTAAATTAATGTATCATAGAGATAATTTAGCTAATAAATTCAAAGAGACTTAGGAATTAATTTTAGTGTTTGATTATTGCAAATTTATGGTCTTTGCAATTGACATCAAATCAAATTAAGTCAGATAGGACAGAGAAAATTGCCTAGGGAACTAGGACTTTGGTGATGTAAAATCGAGATAATGCAACAAAATTGATGAAATTAAATAGGTGCCAATTTTGGGGTATTACATTTGCCCCTCTTTGAATTGATGTACAAGTAGCACATTGATTCAAAGAATAGTTTAAAGTGACAAATGAAAATAGATCAAAGCATGAATTTTCTAAAGTCTAAGTTAGATTGCGAAGACAACGGTTCTTGAGAGAGATGAGAATCGGGATTAGATTGCCCCAATGCCCCAGAGTGAGATTTAGATGCAGATTAGGACTGTCTCCAGAATCAGGGTTAGATTTCCCCAATATGAAGCTCAGTCCTCTGAGAACTAGGTTAGATTGCCCAGATAACGGTCTAAGAGAGATTTTGAGAGCCATCTCTAGAATGAAGCTTGACTCCCATGGATTAGGGTTAGATTGCCCCAATACCTAAAAGATTTTGAGAATCCCCTCCAAAATGAAACTTGATTCCCAAGGATCTGAGTTAGATTACTCAGATACCTAAGAGATAGATGATAAGATAGCAAGATGCGAGGCACCGAGATGCCCCAAGCAATGAAATTTGATGATTCAGATCAGACTAATTCAAGAATAGATTCGACAAGATTCAAATGATGTAATCATCCTACCCCCTCGGGAGTGAAATCGAAAGATGACATGTCAGAAGGATGATAAACAATAAAAGATTGCAGAGCAAAAGCAATTAGACTAGATTCACGAAGCTACAAAAGTGAATCAGAGCAAAGCAGAGGTCTTGTTGACCAAGTTTGACCATAGTTGACCATGGTTGACCAAATTTTGACTAGGGTTGACTTGATGAAAAGAAGCAAAGATCTGAGAATATGATGTAAAGATGAGGATCTAGCAAGAAGATGACACTAGAAGGCTGACTGCACAAGCATCCGATCCAAAAGGAGTCCAATATTTAAAATGCAATTTTGAGCCACTTAGAGATGTCAAATTTTGATTTTGATCCTGAAAAAGGATGTAGCCAAGATGAGACTGGGACAAAAGATGAGAACCTTTGATGAGCAGATCCAGAAGAAAGCAATCAAGAGAGCAAAAAGAAAGCGCTCCAAATGCAAGCCTAGAATGAAAGATGCAAGTCTAAATGCAGGCCTAGGATGAACAAATGCAATCCTCCAGACTTGGCTATTGGACTCATCATATTTATCATCATTGAGTTCATTTAAGCATGGGACAATCACAAGATACCATACAATTCTCCCCAACATGAGAATATGAATATGACATAAGTCTTAAATTTGTTGGAATGAGGTGTAAGCATTAAGGCATAAGAAGCCAGAATGACCTGAACACCTATTCCTTTTAATTTAGCAAGTTAACATAAGCATCAAAGAACATTTTCTAGAATGACCTGAATGTCTCTTGTGAACAAACAAACCAAACATGTGAGAGATCTTTCTTTTGCCAAAGATTGCTTGCAGTGACCTCTACGTTCACTTAGCAAGACGAGCGTTAGCAATTCCAAATGTAGCAAAAGAAGTCACTCAAAAAAAACAAGGAGAAGAACCAACCTCACCAAGGCATCCATATAAAATGAGTTGAGGTACGCATGGCCATCCAATATGAGATGAAGGCTCTTACAGATGGACACCCCTCTTATGTAGATTTCTTGGATCATTGGAACTAAACCAGCAAGTAGAAAACAAAGAAAAGATCATGCCCCTAGTCTTTGTGTTTCTCAGTCAAGAAAGACATCTTAGATTTACTCAAGGGGAAATGATAAAGCAAACAAACAAGTAAGAGAAAAGATTAGTACACTACACAAGAACACACAAAGAGTTTTAGTTTTAGTTTACATTCGTGTTCAAGTGAATTGAAGTCAATTCGGAAACATACAACATTTGAAGTTTCAACAGGATAGTGACAATAGGTAGACACAGTGGAAAACCACTGGTGATGATCATAAGAGAAAAATTCTCAAGAAGATATCGAAGTGCGAACCAAGTATCAGCAGGAAAATGTAGTGAGAACCACTAGTGACCAATACAAGGAAGATTCTCAAAAGAGAGAATAAAGCACGAGTGAAACATCAGCAAGTAGATGTAGTGAGGATCACTAGCGACTAATGTAAGAAGGAGATCCTAAAAAGAGAGGTCAAACAGGATCTAGGTATCAGCAGGCAGGCACAGTGAGAACCACTAGCGATTGATACATGAGAGATCCTCGAGGAGAAATCTCAAAAGTAGCTAGGCATCAACAGGTAGACACAATGTGAAACACTGGTGACTGATGCACAAATGAATCTTCTAAAAGTGATAGGACAATGCCCCCTAGACTAGGGAGATGCCCCCAAGTATGACTAGTTCTAATCCATGAAGAGTCGAGGAAAACTCAAAGACAAGCGCATGAGCTAGCAAACCAAAGCAGGAAACAAACTAAAGCAGGAAAGTGAGAAAACAAACTAAAGTAGGAAAGGAAGGAAACTAAAGCAGGAAACTAAGAGCCAAGCGATGCTGAGATGAGATGCAGCTTTAGGAAACAAGAGGCACCTGTTTACTAGGTTTTCACCATCTTGGCAGAGATTCTATTTTTGCTACCATGATGCCTATTTACCAGGTTTTCATCAATGCCACATTTTTTCTCTTTTTCAATTTTTTTGTACTTTTCTCTTTTTTAAAAATTTTTTTTGTATTTTTTCGATATTTCATTTTTTTGTATTTTTGATCTTTTCATTTTTTTTTGTATTTTTCACATTTTCTATTTTTTTTGTATTATCAAGGTGCCTGTTTACCAGGTTTTCACCAGGATAATAGATACATCAAAGTGCCTGTTTGCTAGGTTTTCACTAAGATGATAATTTTTTTCAGGACATTTTGCAATTTTTAGGATTTTTTGCAATATATCAATTTTTAGGATTTTTTCAAGATCAATAAGTATGTACATGAGCATACAAGCAATGTCTCAGCTATAGAACTTCTTCAGATGAAGAGCGTTGATGGGCTCTTTGAGTTTCTCTCCTTCAGTGGTGATATCTGGAAACACAGTCATTTGTAGTAGTAGCCAACTGAGAAGTTGTAGAATCAGAACCAGATGTTGTAGCAGTAATAGGAGAGCCAACCAGTAGTGTCCAACAGTCAAGAGATCCATATTCAAGGAAAGATCACTTAAGTGAGACCCACAAATATCCTCATGGACACACCTTAACTCTTTGTCGGATTTTCCATTCTCTAAACACTTAGAAAGAGTACATTCTAGATTTTTCTTAGTCATGCCATTAGCAATAAGGAGATACTGATACACACTTTGGGAAAAGGCAAGATGGAGTGAAGAGTGTAAAGTATGAGAGGCAAGGGTGATGGAATGGAGGGAAGCATGAGAATTTTGGAAGCTCGAATGCCAACTTTGATTTTTTCTTTCTTTGGAATCCACATAGCTTTTGAATTTTTTCTTCTTTACTTTGAGGTGCTTTTGATGACAATGCCTATAGAATGGATTTGGAGATCCATTTTTTATTTTATTTTCTGGCTTTTGATTGTCTTCTTCTTTTTGAGGACCTTTGCAGTCTTTTGAACACATTTGTTTATTTCCTTTCTTCATAGTCACATCTCGATTAGATGGGACATGGTGACCTTGAGATATAAGTGGATTCTCATTATTTTTATTTTTAAGTTGCACATCCAATTTACTTCCAAAAGACTCAAGAATGGTGGATGAAAGAGGCTTATATGACTGGTTCAGGTGGAGAGGTGGAAATGGAAGTGGATAGGCCACTTTTCTGGGAGATGAAGGGGGAAGAGAAGTCAATGGGATGGGCTCAAGTGAAAATATATCAGTATCATCCTCATCATTCATGAATGCATCAAATAGATCAAGAAAGTAATCTTCCATAGAGCGTTGTCGATTGTGAGTCATCTTAGAAGAGTCAGATAATTTTGGAGGAATATTATGTGAGCCTAACCAAGATGGTATATTCCAAGAGTTAGGTCCCCTTTCAGGTGGTAAGAGTGCACGAATAGGAACCATTTCAATTTTGGATCTTCCAATATTCCATGAAGTTGTAACAGAATGGGGTCTTACATACCCATGATTTGCTAGAGTAGTAGGAGTACAGCTTGGAGTAGATGGCCTAAGAGCCATAGGAATGATCTCCATGGGAGGGTGGAAAGGATCATCATCAATAGCTTGATCTAGAGGATCATAACTTTCTCCTCTTTCTGAGTTGTTAAGACTAGCATATAAGTGCATAGCATCAACTGGTATTTTTGTAGTAGCATCTGATATGGAGTCCCATTCAGCTACAGACATAGTCGGAGGTATAATTTCTTCATTATTGTCATCTAACATAGGAAGTGTTTCTTTAATAGTAGGATCTTGTTCAGTAGTAGAAGCAATAGAGTAATCTAGAATAGGCATACCTTGAGGCATACCCAAGAGGAGGGAAGCATCCAACAGTTACTCCCAATCAGTATATGTGCCATTGGAGTTGGTAGTAGTAGGAGTCTGTTCAATAGTAGAAGTGGTGGAACAATCTAGAATAGGCATACCTTGAGGCATACCCAAGATAAGGGAAGCATCCAATAGTTGCTCCCAATCAGTATGTGTTCCATTAGAGGCAATGACATATTTAGTAGTAGCTGCAATAGTAGAAATCTATTCAGTAGAGTGTATAAAATCCTCTTGGTGAGGACCAAGATCATGTTCTTGAAGCACTTGAGAATGTAGATAAAATTCTTTCTGGTAGTTTGAATCAGGATTTTGAATATTCAAGGTTCTTTCATGTGTCATAGGCTAAATCTATGTTTCTTCATCATCTAAATCTGCATGTGAGTGCAAGCTATAACTAGGTTGGTCAAGCTCATAGCTCTAATAGCTAATACCAAATCTATCTTCAGAGGGTTCTTCAAAGGAATGTGGAGATGGAGGGAGAGTTGTCAATGACAAGATGGACTCAATCTGATATTCCCCCATGCCAATATCTTTGATCTTCAAGGTCTTTTCTATTTCTTTTAGCTTAGCATCATAGAACTCAATGGAATTTCTATTGGCAGGAACAAAGCTATTTGTCGATTGGGTAAGCATCTTAGCAAAGAAAGTATTTAGGCTAGCACTATTGTCAATGAGGACACAGGGGATACTCTTGGGGCCTATCATAACTTCAGTGTGCAAGAGAGCATTATGCGGGTGGCTTAGCAAGTGATCATCTTCCTCAGAGAATGATAAATAATGAGGTGAGATCAAATGACCCACCATAGATTGAAACTGGTTGAGATTGAGATCTTTGGGGACATTTTCCGTGGTGAGGGCTTTATCCATAGATAGTTTTGGTCTGAAAGTTGAAGGCTCAGGACCTTGGAGAATGATCTTTGCACGAGATCAAGGGATAGCATTCACACAAGCTAGAGATTGTGTGTAGTTATAAGAGGGAGGCATAGGGCCTCGCAAGACAAAGGGAGTTTTGGGTTTAGGAGTATCCTCACTCCCTGGAGCAATGATCATGTCACAGTGAGAGATCCAAGGTTTGTTTCTAGCAAATTTGGAAGGCGGTTGAGCTTCTATTGTAGCCTTCTCAGTGGCATTGACTATTTACATGCTAGAGCTAATATTGAAGATAGACTTTGAGGGTTTTGGCATCACATTGTCAACAACCCTATCATTCATAACATCTATGTTTTTGTTGACAATCTTATCCTTATCCTTGTTTGAGGGAGAAGGTCCTTGCTTGTTGTCTTTGTTCAAAGTCAATTCTCCCTTCTTGACCATAAATGCTTCTATCCTCATAGCCCACCTAATCATATTGTCAAAAGTGAGGGGACCTTGTAATCATACTTGGTATCCAAAATTTGGGACAAGATTTTCCAAGAAGATATCAAGCTTTTCAGACTCAAGTAATTCATGTGGATACTTCATGCATAGTTGTCTCCATATCTGGAGAAATGTTAGTAGAGGCTCCCCTTGTCGTTGTTTCAAATTGTGAAGGTCTCGGATGTTGTCCCGATATTGAATATTGTGGGATTGATCATAACTCTTGTCATTTTGAGACTGACCATGACCTTGGTTGTTTGGAGATTGCTTATGACTAGCATTGAATTTATCTACCCTTGGGAAGGGGAATGGATCTCCCATATTGTTGGTAGTATTCTGAGAGATCATGAAAGATTCGATAGGTTCAAAAGAATCAATAGGTTTGATTTTAGAAAGTGACCCTTTAGAGTCTTGTTGGTCTTCAAACAATGGGTTATAATATTCTTGAAATAATAAGTCAGACTATATCTGAAACAATGGATTGTAATACTCTTGGAATGAGGAGGAATGTGAGGATCTCTCACAAAGTTTAGATTTCATAACAAATTTAGGATGACCTATGTCTCAATTGCAAGGTTTACTTTGATCTTGATCAACATTTTGAATGGGATAAGTCTTGCCACTTTGAGTCGTGATAGTCATAGATGAAGATGTAACGAGCAAAGATTTGGGATAAAGCTAGACTCTATCTCTAAGATAACGAAAAGGAGATAAATGGCTAGAACAACCAAGATGCAAGATGAACCTGGTACGAATTGTCAAAAAGTGATGGCTAGAACAACCGAGATAAGACAATCACAATGCAAGGTACAAGAGCACAATGAGATAAGGTAGACTAATGAGAGACAATATGATTCAAAGCAAAGATCGATCAATTCCTAACATAGGACAACTAGTTTCTAATGGTGAATGATAGGAAAATAGAAAAATAGATCATGGAAAAAAAGGCAGATCAGATTTATGTCATTGATCAAGCACGTAAGATAGCAATCAAGGAGTTCAAGCAAACAGTCTTCAAGCAATGGGCAAGGGACAAAGCAACCTTGCGCATGAACATGAATAGTGACTTAGTATTTCTACTCCCTAAGGACTCTACTTGTGTATGTTCTTGAGAATGTTTTAGTAGGCACTTAAAACACAACAACATCCTAGCAAGTTGTCTACAAGGATATACATGGCTTTTCTAAAGGGATTCCTTGATATACACAAGGTACGTGAGGCACAAATCTGTAGATGAGAAGAATTTGAAATCACACAGCCAGGGGGAGACGGTAACCCAAATCTCCTCCTTCACTTCTCAAAGGTATAAAGTTCTTTGAGGCTTAGCCAAGAGTGAAATCTAATTCATTCCCAAAAGAGGTGTCTTTGGATTCACCTCCCAATATTTATACTCCGTCAGAATATGAGAGTTAAGGTCATCCCTTGAGGTGATGAAATCCCCAAGCAGGGCTTCTAGAAATAAAAAAGTAAGTAATTCACTATCAAAAGTATTGGGAAGCACTAAAGGTGGTGCATTTAACCCTTCAAGTAAATGTAAGGTGAGTCCACAAAGTGGTGCATTTAACTCCTCACACAAAATCAAAGTGAGTCCACACCTTAGAAAATAAGTGAGTTCCAAAAAGAACAAAAGGGTTTCTTAGTGGAACAATTAACGCTTCTTTCCTGTAGACCCCTCCCTTTTAATGTGGTGCTGAGATTGCAACCACAGGGTGGAATGAGGGGCCGGTGGATTAGTGAGTCCAATAACCCAAGATAGAAATCTAGATCAATCACAAGTAATCTAAGACTACTAATCAATACTACTCATAAGTGCAAGAGGGTTTGAATCATGAAATATTTAACTTTCCAAGTAAACATGAAGTGAGTCCACAAAGTGGTGCATTTAACTCTTCATGTAAAAAAAGAATGAATCCATGCCCTAGATTACTCAATGAGATTTTTTTGATATTGGAACCAAGAATTACTTAATGTTTAAACACAAGCATTCACTTAAATACAAACTTGTATAAAAACAAATCTATGTTCATTCATTTCCCATTAAAAGCATAAAAAATGTGTTCTATGAAAGCGTGTAACACTCAAGCCAAACATATGAGAGGTTCAATTTTGATCCCAAAGTCCAAATTTTATAGAGATTTTAATAACTCACCTTAGGTCTAAAGATCTGCAATCCAGCATTTAGCACACATCCGAAAGTACAGAACCAAGATAAATCAATGGCAAACTGTAATATATGTAACATTGTTGTCTTCAAGATAGTCTTTAAAGATTGATTTATTTGACCCATAAAATCACAATATTAAAATTTCTGGAAAGAATAAAGTTTTTATCTAACATCAAGAACTACCATTTTCCAAAATTACAAGGTCTTATGATTCCATTTGGTTCCTCAACCAATAACCTTTTCAGACTGTAATTGTTCTATCATAAATCAGATTTAAAACACCAAACCCTGCCTAGGGAATCACATATCTTTCTCAAAAAGAATCCAAATTAAAGAAAAAAAATTTTAAATTAACTATTAATGAATCTATTTTCCAAATATGTAAGCCATTTATTTTTCCCATTCATAAATCATTTTCTAAGAATAAATCATTGCCTGCAACTCCAATGCAGATTGTTAAAAACCAGTTTTCACTCAAATGCTCATAACTTTCACAAATCTGCATAAAATTGACTCAAACAAAAAGGAAATGAAAGATAATTCATTTATCTTTCCAATTAATATTATTATAGATCCTTATAATTCACAATTTGTCCATACCAAATGTTTCAATCTGACTGTATTCAGAGAATCTCAAATCTGCAAATACCCACTTTCACCAAAATGATCATAACTTATTCATTTATTTATAAAAGTGAACCAAACCAAAAACATGAGAAATAGAATTCATCATTCTATCCATCCATTACTATATTATATGGTTTTTAGACTGTACCTAGCCGTACAAGGCCTGGAACCAACACTAAAATTGAAAAACCAATCAAGAATGAGGCTAGAAATTGATCTTTTCTGCCCCACGGTGCGTGCCAAAATGCATGTGATTGAATGTGACCTCTAAATCAGACACAACACAACATGGTCATTATTCACTTGATAGAATTCAGAAGAGAGTATGAAGAACTCAATCCAAATTCCATGGTGAGGTGACCTGTTGCCTCCTATGTGAATGGGGTGTTTGAATACTCTCAGAATGAGAGCCAACAGATGGGAGACCAATTCAACAATGGAGGATTTGAAATAAAATATGAGAAAAATGAAACTAAGCTAAGAATGAATGCAATTAATCTAAAAAACTTTGAAAGAAATATGAACTGCAAATTTTTATTTGATTTTGAAATAAAGATGATATTAGACTAAGAACAAGTAAGCAAATTTAATCTAAATGTGAAATGGAATTACACTAATATGAGAAATTAAACTAGATAATGCAATAAAAGAGCTTTGAAAATAATGAGATATGAGACTAAAAAATGCTATAGTAAGGATGCTCTCAAAAATTGCTCTCTCTAATGAAGAAAAAGAGCCCAAATAAATAGAAGAGCCAAGAGGAGAAGGAAGAGTTTCTTGATTCGAAACTCCTGACCCTTCATATCCCTTTTGGGACAAATAAGCATGAATTACTTTATTAAAAGAATGGAAAATTCCACATGAGGACCTTTTGAATATCTCAAATTATTAATTCAAGAAAAGGTGTCCATTCAAATAACAAGCAATTAATTAATTCCTTTTTTATGTGTATTAGCCAAAGGGGGTGGTTTGATTTAATTTAATTTAAAATACATAGGACTTTACAATTAAATTAATGTATCATAGAGATAATTTAGCTAATAAATTCAAAGTGACTTAGGAATTAATTTTAGTGTTTGATTATTGCAAATTTATGGTCTTTGCAATTGACATCAAGTCAAATTAAGTCAGATAGGACAGAGAAAATTGCCTAGGAAACTAGGACTTTGGTGATGTAAAATCGAGATAATGCACCAAAATTGATGAAATTAAATAGGTGCCAATTTTGGGGTATTACAACCTTAACTCCTAATTAAGTCATTTGATTTTTTTTATATTTCTATTTAGTCATTTTATTAGCTATTATAATCATTTACATCGCATTTCATATTATCTTCCTCTTTTGTGTATGTTATTCATTAAAAAATATACTATCTGATATCAACATCTCTAAGCAAATTATACTATCATAACCAAATATACATCTAAACTAGAAATCATCCTTCCATTAAAGTACCATGATCTTTACATAAAACTTTAAACTTCTAGGGGAAGAGTACCAATAGTTGTTATAGCTAACTTTGTGCAACCTAAACACCTAAATGGTATATTGGATGTGACAATTCATTTCTGGGTTGTCTTTGTATGTAAATTAAGTGCTTATAACTATTGTTCTGACTTTTGGGTAGTATAGACAAATACTTTGGATCTGCTATGTGTGCAAGGTTCAAAAAGTGGTCACGCCAAGGTTATGTCTAAAACAATTCCCTATTGCTCCATTACTTGTGCACTTTGACAACCAAAAACATTGCACAATTGATCCATACTTGCACACAAATGCCCCAATAATTATTGACTATTGGTACAAATAAAGTTGTATAATTAATCTAATTACTAACTTTTTTCCTCATAAAATAGGAGGCTATTAGCCTACTAGTTGATTCTTTTTTAGTAGACTTTTTATTAGCAAAACCTAATAAATGATAAATAAAAATGAAGATAAATGATAACTGATATTCCTCCCCTATGTTTTAGTAGACTTTTTAATAGCAAAGTCCAATAGACCAAAAGATGAATGATAACTGATACTCCCCCATGTTTTCTAAACATTGAAATGCCCTAATGTTGATCTCTTTTGTTAATATGGTCATAGAAAGGTTACCTGATCAGAAAGGAAAAGCAAAGGATGCTTTGCTTTGAATTCCTATTCATGTACAATAATTAATGTTCACTATAGAAAACCCATATATACTTCTTTGTAGAATTAAAAGATACATTTCATTTAATAATAACAAATTTAAAGTTACAATTATTAGTATAATATTATCAAAAAATATTTATTTAAGTACAACATTTAAATCAATAATTATTATCACGACCTTTAGAAAGTGCTCACGTAAAGTGTATGAGAAAGTCATTATTTTTTGTGAGTGCAATTGTTCAAGCCATTGTCACACTTGCAAATGTATGTGTCATGATATTTGTCATTGTTGCTGGCAGTATTATTGGCTTTCAGATTGGTTGGCCTGGATATGAGCTATCTAATGGCTATTTTCCATATGGACTCAATGCTATGCTTGGTGGGGCAGCAACAGTTTTCTTTTCTTATATTGGTTTTGATATAGTTGCTAGTACTGTTGAAGAGGTCAAGAACCCACAACGTGATTTACCTCTAGGCATTGGCATAGCACTTTCCATATGTGGTTGACTATACATGCTTGTGTCTGCTGTTATTGTTGGCATTGTACCATACTATTTATAGGACCTAGAGACTCCAATCTCATCTACATTTTTAGGTCATGGCTTACATTGGGCAATGTATATTGTTACTGCTAGTGCAGTGGCTGCACTTTCATCTGCATTGATGGGTTCCATTCTTCCTCAGCCCAGAATATTGATGGCAATGGCTAGAGATGGATTACTGCCTTCATTTTTCTTTGAAATCAACAAAACTACTTTATTTCCCATTAATAGCACTTTACTAACTGGGTGTACTGCTACTATTATGTCATTTTCAATGGATGTTTCTCAATTGGCAGGCATGGTCAATTTTGGTACACTACTTGCTTTTACAATTGTGGTAGTTTCTATTCTTATACTGAGATATGTGCCACCAGATGGGGTGCCTATTTCACCTAATTTCATCCAAGGATAGGGACTAACACATCTATCCAAGGTATTACATCAATTTTGGATAGGGACATACACATCTATCCAACATCAGTTATGAACAAGGAGATAAACATCTGTTCACAACAATTATTCTTGCGGACAAATACTTCCGATCACTTGCACCATCACATGAATGGGGACAATCACATCCATTCACTAACAACCAAGAAATGTGATTGGGGACATAGACATCCAACCAAAAATATAGAGTTTTAGAACCAAGTCCTCGTTGTTGCATATGCAGCCACCATTGTAGATTAGTGCCACTCTGATCACAAATGATATGAGATGGTTGCTGCTTCCATTTAGAAACCAATCTTGGCTTTAGTCTTTTTAGTACAAATAATTTTGTCACTAATGCAATTCATGACCCTGTCACTAGTGACTAATGAGAGGTCACTGAATCTCCTCCAACCTCTAGTGCCTTCATTCTCTACTGTGTTGGCTACTTAGTAGATTTAGCTTTTGAGTCTCATTTTGTCACTTGCAAGGAAATAAAATATTCTCCCTCATAATGTTAACTTTTCACAAAGAGTGTCAGGTACCACCGATCATACACTCCAAATACAATTGAAACAATTTTTGTTTTGATATAATTTTTTTTGACACGTTTTAAATTTTGACACACACTATTAATATTATTACAATTCATTAAGATGGATCCTATAATTCAATTTGACTTGCTTCAAAAAGAAAAAGAAAAACTGACCACTGTGGGAGACACTAATTTCCTAATATGAGCCCATACCTTGACATCTATTCCACCACATCCATGTCCATTGAAGAGGGTATGAATAGAATCATGCTGCACAGGCTAGATTCCTCTACACAGCCTCCAACCTTTGACAAGGATAGTGCTAAAAAGGATCATGACTGATATCTGATCAATACAATCACCATTGCCCAAGGTGGAGCTCATATCTAAGCAATTCGTGACTTTGAAAGTCAACCCCTGTCTGGATCAGCTTGGGAGCTTCTTGAAAGGTTCATGAAGAGAGTGTGGTATTTATCATTGAGAAAGCTTAG